>BSYO01000011.1:16424368-16866197 GCA_033239525.1 Nepenthes gracilis
TATTTTTAATGATTGATTTGGAAGAATATTTATTTCTTCGAGAATAATTATTATTTTTAATAAAATAACCAAATGTATGAATAAATATTTCGCTGGTAAATAAGAAAGAATAAAATTTTTATTTCATCAATTAAATATACTATAAAAGTTAGAAAATAAACAATAAATATAGAATATTTATTTAATTTACTTAATATAAATTTATTATTTATTTATTTTAATTTTTAATTCTAACATTTAAGTGATAATAAGAGCATTTCCATTAATAGATAATAATTTTTCTTCTACACACCCCTTCCTTCCAAAAATTCAACAAAAATACCCACGAAAGTTCAAACACGAGCACCATGTCGGGGGAAATATAATCTCCGAAAGGAGAATAAATGTGCAGATGAGGAGGGGAGTTTCTGAAGAGGTATTTCTAATGGCTCTTAACCAATGTATAATTTTTGTATATTCAAATTAACCCAATGTATAATTTTTATAACGAAAATTATTAATTCAAATGTACTCTCCATGGCAGCTGCCATCATCTAGAACATACTTGCTACTAAGGCTATACTTAAATAAAAAATATTAAATTTTTTATCTATGTATAATTTATTCTCTACGGCATATCTTATTTTTAATAAACCTTAATATACAAATTATAATTATAGATGAATTTAACAAAATTTATATAGTTGAATGTTTCGACAGCAACATTCACATTTGCCATAGCCATTTTATTAGTGGCCGTAGCAATTAATTAAATACCCACTTTAACTATTTTGTACATCAGTGCACTATCTGAGGTGGGCATGGTCGTAATTAGATCACATTTTCAATATTAATAATTTTTTCCAAATTTTTTTATTATTAGAGACCTTGAAATATGAAATAAATATAGTTGAAAATTATATTTTCTTTAATTTAGTAATATTTCAGGTGACTTTTGAGCAAATTTCTTATCTTTGTATTTTTTCTAATTGCCTTTTACTGGGGTGAGTCTATACTTGAATTCGAATCAATAAAAAAAAATTTTAAAAAAATTATTTTGAATTTTAAATTTTATAGTTTATTTTTTTTATTAATTAATTCGAATCTTTAGAGTGGTAAGGAATCAAATTAATAGGATGAATGGATAAACAAAAGAGAAGACTAGTTTCGATTTAGAAGTTCTCGCGGCCTTTCTCATCAATGTCAAAGAATCGAAGAGTTCAGGATTCATTATTTCCTGATCATTAAAATCAAACACGAAGTTTATTGATTAATTCATTAATTCATTGATCTCTCGACGTTTCATATACGCAGGACCTCTAGAACCTACCGCGCACACACCGAGCAGAACTCAGATCACAATGCCAGCCCTCTGTCCTCTGTTCAATCCTATTAGGACCCAACCTACTAGTTGTTGGCCGGAATGGGCGGCCGATTGAAAAAGGCACAGGAATAATACACTCTTTTACACACTGTGAAGTAGAAGCAGAAGAAGAAAAATAAACACCAAATATTTTACGTGGAAAACTCTTCTGAAATAAGAAAAAAATCACGGGACATTAAATCCGCTGAAAAATCACTACGTATGATATATTGGTTACACAAACCATAGGAGATGAAAAACAAGAACAGAGTAAAAGTAAATAACGAATTTCAACACTTTATTTTCACTCACAGCTCTCTTTTTTTTTCACTTTCTCTCATCTATTTTCTCACTACTTTTCACTTTTCTCTTATTTCTCACATTAGCAGTGAGTGTGCATATGCACACACACATATATATATATATATACACATGTCCTCTAGCAGCATAAGCAATCATAGCTCAGATTGGTGTTTGGTGCACAACTCCCAAGGTTTGCATGCGTGCATAGCACGGCCTATCCTGTACCAGGCAGCGCATGCCTGCTTCTACAGACAGATCAACGGTTGGGGTCCCAAAAATGATGTCTACGAACTACCCAATTAGGTAGGCCAACTGAACACCTTTTGAGATATGATAGTCATTCAGAGCTTTCATATGACAGTCTTCTCATTTTGGCCGGTCAACATCCCGTTGATCAGTCGAAGTAGTTTGTCTGGATTCTTCAGCAATATTAGACGATTCACAACTTTAATCAGTCAACTTGTTGACCGGTTGAGGTTGCACATCCAAAAGGTTCCGATCAACTATGTTGACTGGAATTCCTTTTATTTATCCTGAGTATAGTAGCATATACATGCTCCGTCCAAGTCCTTCGGTTACAAGGACTTCCACATGGGAGTGATTCCTAACACTAGTTAAACTGTGAGAAAATGCATAATAATACACGATAAGTGCACAACAGGTACATATAATTGATAAATGTAAGATTTTTATGTGGAAAATTTTCGTTTAAACGATGGAGAAAAATCATAGGACTCAAAGTCCAAAAATATCTCAACTATATAATATTTTCGTTACACATCCCCAAATATAAGGTAAAACTATATTGGTTCAAAACAAATTCGTACAATAAAGAACGCAAGATGAAAAACAAGAAATAAAATCTGATAAACGTTCTTCTTAGCAATAAGAATAGCGTATCCACTGTCAACGGAGACTGAAATTTGATTCGAAACACAAAGAGATGCACAAATTTTCCTCTTCTTCACACTCTCTTTCTTTCTCTTCTTTTCTCTTTCAAAACGGTGTTTGAGATGCAGAGATTAAACCCTTGCTCGAAAAGCCATACTTTTATTCTCTGAGCCTACACTCAAGCGTCGATTGGGTGCTCATCGAGTGCTACCATTTTGGAAATTGCTCCTCGATGGCACCTTGGGTGTTCATCAAACACCCATCTTTTGAAAAATTTTTTTGTGGATTACACGAGCTAGCCAGCAAGCAAGCAAACCCCCCTTACTCAACCCTCTTAATTAATAAAAAAAGCCCTTTCTTCTTTTATTTTAATAATTTGTGCCTTCATGGCGCCTTGAGCACTCATCGAGTGCCCACGTTCTAAAGTTGGCATCTCAGGCGCGTACGAAAATATTCATCATTCGTATTATAAATTGGCACATCAAATGGGTGTGGACCTATATGAAAGTGACTCATAACCAAACAAATTCATCGTGCAAATCCTTTGTTTTTTTCTTCAGTTGTACCGTCTTTATCACCAAACAAAGGCAGAGACTCCTCCGAAAGCGAAGGCAATGGAGACAGAGGGAGGAGTTAGAGATGGTGACGGTGACGGTGACTTCAATTGTGATGGTGTGGAAATTTAGAGTGAGATGTGCTAGATTTTGGTCACTCTTTATGAGTATTACAACAAACGGATAATAATCGACAAGTCTCGTAATGTTCATACAAGGATTACAGTGTTCATAAGTGCTTCGTGAGAGCGATGAGTGCCCTAGTGTAGAATCCAGGGGTGCCCGCGCCCGAGGCACACCGAAGGCAATGGCGCTCGAGCACGGCTTGTGGTATAAAAATGTACTAAATGCATTGTTAGAGTATTCTGAAATCAAATCTCACGCAATATTCATACGATGATTATAGTGTTCACGTGCATTTTGTGAGAGCGATGAGCGCCAAATCCAAGGGTGCCCGCGCCCAAGGTGCACCTGGGTGCCGAAGACAGTGGCACTCGAGCACAGCTTGTAATATAAAAATACATCAAATGGGTTTTTAGAATATTCTGAAATCAAATATCGCCCAGCGTGTGGTCTCCGTTCAAGGTTTCTCCTCTTTGGTTGAATGAGGATTGAAGATTTGCCATGCGCTCCACAACTAATTTCTGCTCCCATTTGATAGAAGTTGATTAATATCTTGTTTTTTATAAAACAGTTCAATTGTTGAATAATTTATATGGAACAAATGATGCCCTTTTATGTGGAAAAGGTTTGGCAAGCAGATTTGTATTTTTTTTAAAACCTCATGAGATGTTTGCAATCACAACGATTTCACCGAATTTAATTTTCAGGGTGCCAAGGAAGAGGCTTCATGTTGCACAAATCAAACAGCCAGAAGGAATCCGCCAGCAATACACTCCATCTACAATTTCAATTTGTCAGAGCGATATGCTTTTACTTAAGAACTCGGGCTTGATAATGTTCACTTGTTTCCATTCCAGGGAGGCATCTTCTTCCCTCGGATCATCGCTGCAGAATCAGCGGCAATGACTCAGCTGCATTTGTTATTAGAACACACCCCTTTATCCATGATGCAGTTGGTGGCTGCTGTTAACTTCCATCGTTTGTCAAGTTCCACCGATCTCAGGTACTGTTAGCCAAAAGAGATGATGTTTAATGCTAGAATATTGACCATTGGAAGTGGAAGCAATGGAAGGTGATCTGCTCTTCCTCGTATTTTACTTGTTTGAAAACGAGTTAAATTAATCAAAATATCTTTCGCAAATTAATCAAAATATATTATTTTAAATAATGGTATATAGAAAGATCTTTCAGCCTGTACAATTCTACCACCATCTTAGCCCCTTTCAATAATCAAGATTAAAAATTAAAAAAAAATCAAGAGATTATATTAAATCCCTGAACTGACTGTTTTTATTTTTATATTTATTTTCTAACTTTTAATCATACCCAAATGAAGAGTTGTTACGATCTTCCCACCATCTGCTATGCTCTTAAGGGCCAGAATTAAAGGATAGAAATAAGATTGGCTATTGTAAGAACGATTTTTAATGCTTGCGTAGTAGTCAAAATTTGAGAAGGAAATTGTTACTTCATTTCCATATAAATTCCATTTGAATATTTTATCACTTTTGATTTAATTGAACTTTCTTTCATTCTGATAAGATTAGGTATTCAGATAACAGAAGAATTGCCCAAAAAAGAAGCAAATAACAGAGCAAGATTTAATCAATAAGGAAAGTTTTATCTCAACGAGTATTTAAAGGCAACAAAATTAATAGGAGCCCACTTGTTTGTGGGCCTGTCGTCTGTTTGGCAGAATTAGTTATGGACGTCTGGCCCAATATAGAGGCCAGATCCAAAGTTCAGATAGTAATATTACTACATATAGATAATATTGACGGGTATTATTATCAATTGCTCAAGAGAGGGATTTAGCAATTGGATTATCGTTCCATAAAGTGTGGAGGCCTAGTCAACCCAAATCGATGTATTTGCCCAAAAGATTTATTTAAGAAGTTAGCTATTTGGATAAATGGGGAATCAATGGTTGAGGCGGTTTTTCATTTCTTATCTTGAAGTAACGACCTCGGGTGCCTATTGGAATCGCCAGCTGAACAAAGTTTTATCCGTCAGGTAACTTCCTGAGCGGTTGATAGGAGAAGTTAACTGTTCCTTAATTTCTATAAAACTCCTTTCCAATTGTAAAAGGGGTTGAGGTTTTAAAACAAATTAAAGGCAATCAAAGACATCCAGAGCGTACACATACTCTATTTAAAACTAAAACGCTTTTAGAAAAAGTATAAACCCCCGAACAAGAAATATTTTTATGGACATTTAAACTTGCATCTTCTATTTTTTTCTTTCTTTAAAGAAGAATACTGACTTGAATATTAAATATATATCGATGAGTGAGCCCTGTTAAATCCTTTGATCGTATTTTGTATTATATAGGATTCAGATTAATGGTGTACAAAGGCCGAACTCGCTTCAAGCTTAACAGACACAACTTGGCTCCTTAATCCGTACTAAAATTCGGATCCTCTGATAAATCAAATATATATTGAATAAACCTATACACATGTTAGAAGGAATTAAATTATTAGCCTATACACATATTTTCTCATGAAAAATATACAAAAAATAAAGTTATATAAAAAATATATCATATTTTATTCATTTGGATGAATAATTTTATTGTTATAATTTATAAAAGTAAAAAAAAATATATTTAATAATAACTCACCTTTTTTTAAATTTTACTTATATTTTCATCACCTCCACTCTTGGAGCCAGTATTTCACTAGACTATAAAATAATTAAATTTTTAACACGATTTTTTATATTAAATTAATTATTATAAATGATGTGATGGGTATACGGTAGTTGGGTTGACCCAACAATCAAAGAAGGCCCAAATAGCCTGTTGGACGGCTAACTCCAATGTTGGCCCAACAGAATGTGAAGACCCAAATCTTGAAAGGCCCAAACGCGCATTCGACGGTCAACGTCAACGTTGACTGACTAAGGCATAGGCGAGCGGCCAATTCGCGCTCAAGACGGTCAACCCGTGCGTTAATCGGAATCACTGTAACAATAAGCCAAAAATAAAAAAGGCTTTTCACGGGTTTGGCCCACTTAAGCCCACGATCCAACAGACGGTCAACAATGGCTCTTTCACTGTCCAGCGCCTTCTATAAATTTAGCCAACACCCAAAAAGGATATTAACAAAATCAACGCTCTTTTTATAAGGAAGACGCCAAATTTTTTTAATTTTTTATCAACTGGGGCTCTCCAACGGTAGAGTGCATGAAAGGAAGGTGAGCAATTTAGCAAACCGCTGACCGCCAAGAAAGGACGCAATCTCAGCAAGTTTGGCAACTTGTGCCTTTCTGCAGAATGAATGCCATCCAAAATGAAACAGGGGATCACACCTTCCAACCAAGAAAGATCACTCTGCCGCCATTTAAGTAAGCCCTAGAATCCTCATTCAGGGCATGCAAACATCTACTCACACAACGCCCACAACGATAACTAAGGCTCAGACAAATAACTCTCTGCAGACACTCGGAGAACCCAATGCATACAAACGTGCTCCCTACAGCCGTTTACTGTCTTCCCACTACCCAAATTCAAGAGGACGACTTTGTCTCTCTTTCATCTGGAGATCTACACACTCTTACACTCTCTTTTTCAATTCTCAATTCTAGTTACATTCATAGATTTTAAAGGCTATTTATTGACTTGAGCGTCGAAATATTTTCGATGGGATAACTTTTCACCGACACATTGACCTTGTGTTCGTTTTAGTGGTGTGTAGGGTCCAAACTCAATGAACGAAGTTGGAATCAAACAAGCGGATTAGTCCGAATCTGTTTGAAATTCAAATCCAATGACGCATCATGATGTATATTTACATCAAGTTTCATCTTTTTGTAACATAATTTGTTCCATTAATATAACATCTTAAATTGCTAGTTTTAAAAAAATATAGTAATAATATTTTTATTTTCTCTACATTAGAAGAAACAAATAAAAAATATATTTGACATAAGAGTTAATAATATGATATGTATATTTATATAGAATACTTTATCATTTAAAATTAACAAAAATTATGATTTAAATAAAGAAATAGCAGGATTATTATTTGATGTATTGTGAAAATTAATAGAAAAACATTATTACATATTTTAAAATTATTTATAATAGTATCAATTGTTTAAAAAATTATAAAATAATGTGTGAATACTCATAAATTTTAAAGTTAATAGTTTTTTTATAATTTTTAATTTTTAAAAATCTAATATGTTATAATATAAATATAAATTGAGTTATTATAACCTAGTTAAAAAATATTTGATTTTATGAATATTAATTTTAAAATTAATTTTTAGTTAAATTAAAAAAAAGATAGATAATTTAATATTTAATAGTACATTGAGATATTTTTATATATTTGGGATATAAACACTTCTATACGTATGTTTCAAACTTATAGTCTTCTATGATGAGAAAATAACTATCTGAGTAAATTATATATTTTATCAACCTCTTTTAATTAACTTCTTATTGTACTAAAAACTTTTTAGGCATGCACTACCTAAAAATATTAGTTTAATTTAAATTAAAAATAATTATTTCTCATATATTGTTTAATATATCACCTTAGATCTCCAATGATCACAATGGGTGCAGATCCATAATAGACATATTAAAATTATCTGTGTCAAATAATATCATAATTGACAAAATCAAAGCTATTTTATAAGGACTATAGGCACCGTGTGCCAGATGCTTCAGATGAGTAATTATTGAGTCAGATTATCTGGTATCAATACAAAAGATAACCTTCTATTGTGTTCCTGAGTCCGCGTTCTCTGACAAATTAGGGGACCTTCGGATTCCATACCTGGGTCGGATCTTAAACAGGCTCGGTCTTCACTCTTCTCAATCTGGGCTCTACACAATAAAAATTATAAATAAGCGGTCAGACTGAAAATACTCCGATACTTAAGTTAGATATTTTTTACAATAAACAAAAAAATGCAGGAATGAATGTTGAAATACGGTGGAGAATGAGAGAATGCAAGATTCGTTCAGAGATTATGGGAGGTTGGGCTCTTCGATTTGCACTATAGGGACTGGCTTACTAAGATTATTTGAGAGAGGCTTTAGATCAATGGCCTTTGATTGATCTGGGATCGAACTTAGGGGATTAGGAGTCAGGATTAGGAATCGAATCCTTTTCCTGTCAAGGGAAGAGGTATTTATAGGCTCCACGGTGGATTACCTTGAGTATGGGAATCTCTGACATGTGACAAGTCGATATTCGCCAGCCGCTGACCGCTAGCGATAGTCAGCAGTGTCAATTGTTGTCTTACAATGGCGTAAGAATCGTTGCCAGGTGTGGCTGGCACAGATCCATTTGACCTCACTTGGATTGGTTGAGTGCTGCCAGGGGGTGCACGTTACGACTGGCCAATCATTAACCTTGCTTCTCATTGGCTAGCAATTCCTCCGTTGACGTCCCCTGCACTGGCAGACTGCAATGGCTATAACAGGGAATCAGGTGAAGTCGATTGATCTCGTCACTTGGCGCTCTGCATGCCTCGTCACTTCGCGCCTAGGATGGTTCTTGTGGATTGGATTTCTCTACCGATGGACGTCCTTCTCCCAACTATGCCAAGTTGATCTCGGCCCAATTCCGTGCTGGACCCAATACCTTTCAACGGCAGAATTAGGACCCCCGATAGAGGCTTAGTAGTAGAGTGCAAGAATTTGATCGATTGTAAATATTTTATTTCACATCGGTATTATTTTTGTTAAGTTTAATTTATTTCATATTTTTTTCAAATTACAAATATTTAATAATTTTTATATCTAATGATCATTAAAGCCAATCAAACTATATTTTTGTTTATGGGTAATAGTATATTGTTATAACATAGACATCTTTTTTTTAAGGGTGTCATTGCATATATTTATTTATCACTATGCAAATATATTAATATAAACAGATAGATTAAATTATATATTATTTGATAATATTTAATGGATGCCTAAGAATTATCTTTGACATTATTTATTTATTACTTTATTATCCTTTGGTTCTTAGCTGGGTTTGTCAAAAGTTCAATGTTTTATGTCAAAAGCTTCGGCTTGGAAGAGGGCAGTGAACTTTTTCTCATTTAAATTAAAAGAGTTCCCACGATGATGGTGATAGAAATTAACGCTTATTTTACTCATCTAAGACACGTTCATGGACTATTGTGATTTTAATATTTTAAAAGTTTAAATAAATTTCATTTACAAAAAAAAAAAAACACACACACACACACATTGTGAATAAATTATTGAAAAGTTAGAATAAGTCGTTCACTCTTCAATCTCTGTCCACCCCGGCCGTCGTCGGTGTCAAGTCAAGCAACTTCGCCCAGCGTGTGGTATCCGTTAACTTTCGTCTGAACCATTTTTTAAATTATTGACTAACGTTGATACCTTCTTTGTTGGCCAAGACCAGGAAAAAAAAATGACGAAAACAAAAGGATTTGGGGATTATACATTACTTATATCTTTATCTTATCGGTCTTAATAATAAAAAAAATTAATTTAACAAGTAAAATTTAAAATTTTAAAAATTTTATCTTAATTACTATTGTTTTTTAAATTATTATCTTATTTGGTTAAATATTTAATGAATTATTGTTATCTAAATTATTATCTAAATTTAACAATTAAGCTTGCACGACTATCAGTCTGTCACACCCTAATTGTCTAAAAAAACACAACTTAATAAAAAAATTGGGAACAATTTTTCTCGAATGGTCAAAGATTATAATGTTTTCAACACCCCTATGAATATAGCTAGTGAACACCCTCAATAGTGGGATATCTGATCTCTATCTCAAAAAAGAGAAGAGACCCTCGTTCTAGTGGAGGCTCACTCAAAAGGGGCATGAAGAGGCCCAAAAATTAAAAAAAAAAAAAAAAAGTGACGACGAACGAATACAACTCCTGATCCTACAGCCATTAACCCAAAAAGGCACTCCTTCCTCGGAACCATCTTTCTTTCCAGGGTGCATCTCAAAATCGTTCACCAATCGAGCGCATTCATCGAAACTCAATCCTTCATTTTAAAGTCGCTCTCCAATTGAGCGCACTCGTCAGAATTTAATCATATGACTGTAAACTGCACCCCAACCAAGCACCATCGCAGCAGCCTAATCATTTGATAATATTCAATCCCCCGAAACATGTATATGTGTATTATTTATCCTCTTATCTTTTTATCTGCCTGAAAAAAAATTTTGACTTTAATATTATATGATATATTAGGAAGTGGGTCTTATTATCATCTGATATTTTATTTATTAATTATGATGTACAAGATTAGATATATTTTAATTTAATTTTTTAAAAAAATTAAATAATTTTTTAATTTATTTAAAAATTTAAAGCCAAAGGCGCATCAAGAGTTAATATTCACAAAATTATTAATGAATATATGAGTCTCTACCTATATTTTTAAGAACATAATATACTTAATTAATTTCATAATTAGTTGTTTCTTACACTTTCGGGTCAAATGAAGTCAAAATTTATATTTTGCTTTTAAATAAAAGTTATTGATATAATTTCTCTGACATTGTATTAAAATTTCACGAAATATTATTTTTGAAATCAAAAAAAGTGGGGTCCATGGAAATTAAGGGGGCCGTCCCACTTTGTTGAACTGCACATCCATCCTATAATTGATGACAATTAGAAAGCTATTCTTTTAAAGGCAGTATTAATTTATTTTTTTTTTAGTAATTATTGCGTTTTGGGATACTGGTTCTTTGACAAATTAAAAAGCTTTTGGATTTTGTGTCTGGGTTAGATCTCAATCGAATTTGGTATCTTTTTTCTTAATCTGGGTTCTACACAACACAAATTACAAATAAGAGGTTAAAGAACGGCGGACTGCTATCCTACCGTAAACCCTCCAACATTCAATTCAGATATCTTCTGTAATAAATAAAAGAATGCATGCACAAGATGCGAAAATGAGGGGAATGTGAGTAGGACGTACTAGGAGGATTGAACTCCAAGGATGCGTCCGGTTGAGAGGCAGCTCAATAGGGAGAGAATTAAGCTCCGATTGTGCTTCCAGCGGAGGGTGGTTTTGTGGTGCGCCCAACGGAGGGCAGCTTTGAAATGCGCCCGATGGAGGGCGGCTTAGAGTTGAGCTGTGTAAACGAAGGGCTAGCCTTCTAAGTGGATGGTAGACTTGATGGACGGCCCTGGGACGAAAAGCTGGATAATGCTTAGCTTATTTGCCGCATTGATGATGCTAGTTGGAGTGCTGCTACAAGCCAGAGAGCTGGATCAGGCCGGAATACTATTATAGGTTGGAGTGCTGGATCAAGTCGAGGCGCTGCTACGGGCTAGAGTGGATCAAGCCCGGGTACTGTACAGATGGAGTCCTGCGGTTAGAGTGCGGCTACAGGCTAGAGTCCTCCTATGGCGAGAATGTTGGATTAGGCTGATGTGTTGTACAGGCCGGAGTCCATCTACGGTTGGAATGCTGGATCAAGCCGAGGTGTTGTACAGGCCAGAGTCCTTCTACGACCGAAGTACTAGATCAAGTCGAGGTGTTGTCCAGACCGGAGTCCTTTTGTGGTTGGAGTGCTGGATCAAGCTAAGGTGCTCCACGGTCCGGAGTGGATTGAGCCTGAGGTAAATCAAGCCGGAGTCCTTTTGTGGTCGGAATGCTGCTACAGGCCGGAGTCCTCCTGTGGCCGAAATGCTGGATCAAGCCGAGGTGCTCCATAGGCCTGAGTGGATCGAGCTCGAGGTGGATCAAGCTGGCGTGCTGCTACGGTCGAAGTGGCTTTTGAGGTTGGCTGAGTGAGAGATGGAGTGCCGGAGTCGATCTAAACCGGCTGAAGATAACCCAAGTCGGACTAGACAACCGTGGTCGGTGGGTCGCCCTTGAGGCCTATTTCCCTGCCTTGGTAGTTCTTCTCTCTTTTCCTTTCTAGTTGGAGGTGAGTTTCAAGTTAAGTGAGCAGGGTGTCGTGAATACAAAAGACACTAGACGACAACTTTTGGGGGAGCTTCGTACTCTCTTCTGATTAGGGGTGCCGAGCTCCATTAATGGAGGCCTCGTAGAGCCTCTTGCTTCCTCTATTCGAAGATCAAAGAACCGGGCAACGCTCCCAGGGAGCTTGATGGTCCCGCTTCCAACCGGGGGCTTCAAGAAACCCTGGGAACCTTCAGTGAAGAGTTTCGTGCCCTCTTTCGAACTGAGTTGAGGGAGGACAGACGAGCGTCCTTTGATGAGTACACCCTCATGTCCAGATCTGTTGAAGAGGCTCGAGCTTGCTCTCAAGGGAGCTTTATTGGACGCCTTTGAAAGAGCTCCAGGGTCTGCTTAGTGAGCACATCTAGGGACCATTGTTGACAGCGAGGATGGAAGAGGTAGGCGCCATTATAGGGAGATCACCATGCTCTATTTTGCTCGAATGCCAAAGGAAGGAGCCGAATGCCATCAAGGGCTTTGTGCCCCATCTTGTGAGGACAAAGGAACTGACTATCGCTTTAGGAAAGCTCTATTCTCCGTTTGGTCTGTGAGTCGTCGAGAGGAGCTGATCACCATCTGTGGAGAGCTTTTGCCCTCTGTAGGGCTCTGAGATGCACTGCTTAGTTGAGGAGCGGAAGATGGGAGCAGAGCGTAGGTTTTGAGGGAAGCTTTGCTGCATGGCTCTTGACTCTTAGCTGATCCTTCCTTGTTTGTTGCTCCTCATTTTATTGAGTGAAGTAATTTAGATTTTTTCCGCCAATAGGAGTTTCAATTTCCCACTAAGAATGATTTCTCGGACCGAAACTAAATCTTTCCAACAATGACGAAGTTTCTTTGCTACGTTTTAGGTTTTGGATCGGCTTGTGATACTGAACCTATCGGTAATATTTATTTAATATTAATTAAATAGTTATATTATTTTATTAAAAAAAATTATTAATTTTATTAGCAATGTAAATTAGAGTTGATGGATTTGGTAATTCATAGATCGGCTCATGATCCGGCACACAAGGAAGACTACCCCAGAAGTAGCAACCTAGCGAAACATCTTGGTAGCCCAAGGCCCGAATGATGTGGCCTAAATCCTCCCAGTAGAATATGGGTTGCGAGGATCGCCCCTTTTTGACTGGCCTGTAGACGCAGCTAAGGGATACCCTATCAATAATCCCAATTCAACAAGTAAACTTGCATGACTGTTAATCTGTCGCACCTTAACCGTCTGAAAAAACGCAGCCTAGTAGAAAAATTGGCAACAATCTCCCTTGGAAGGTCAGAGATCATAGCGCAATCAATGCTCCTGTGGACAACTAGTGAACACCCTCTATAGAGGGACATTTGATCACTATCTCAAAAAGGAGAAGAGATGCTTATTCCAGAGGAGGCTCATTCAAAAGGGGCATGGAGAGGCCAAAAAATTCAGAGAGGAATAGGCGACCAACGAATACAACTCTCGATCCTAGAGCAACTTTCCTAAGAAGACAATCCTTCCTCCGAACCACCTTCATTGCCAGAGTGTATCTTAAAATCACCCCCCAATCGAACGTAATCGCTGGAGCTCAATCCTCAATTTTAAAGTTACTCTCTAGTCAATTGCATTCGTCAGAACTCAATCCTCTAACTCTAAAACGCTTCCCAACGAAGCACTTTCATCGCAGCCTAATCCTCTGATAATATTCAATCCTCCGAAACATGTATACATGTATTATTCATTTATTCTCATATCTTTTTATCTATCTGAAAAAAATTTTTAACTTTGACATAGGGAAATATATCAGTAAGTGAGTCTCACAATCATTTAACATATTATTTATTAGCTGTGGTGTACAATATCGGATCCGTTTCAATCAAACTTATCAAAAAAATCAAGCAATTTTTTAATCTGTTAAAAAATTTAGATCTAAAAATGTATCAAGAGTTAATATTCACAAAATTATATATGAATATATATGAGTCCCTGCCTATGTTTTTAAGAACATGATATACTTAATTAATTTCATGATCAGGTGTTTCTTATATTTTTCTGGTCAAATGAAGTCATTATTTATATTTTGTTTTATTAATAAAATTTATTGATTTAATTTATCTAACATTGTATTAAAATTTGTCGAAATATTATTTTTGAAATAAAAAAAAGTGGGGTCCATTGCTATTAAGGGGGCGGTCCCACTTTGTTGAACCGCTCATCCATCCTATAATTGGTGACAATTAAAAAGCTATTTTTTTGAAAACAGTATTACTTTATTTTTTAATAATAGTATTTAATATTAACTAAACAGCTTTATTATTTTTTCAAAAATAATATTTATTAATTTTTAAAATATTAATAATTTAATATTAATTAAATAATTATTGTAAAAAGGAATTAAACTCATCTGTTAAAGGGATAGTGGCCCCAGATTTATGATTGCTGTTTTTCGTAAGAAAAACATAAAAAATATTGTGAGTATATAAACAATAATGGAACAATTTTCATTAACACTAAATTAAATAATAATACTTTTATTTACTTACCAAAATTATAATTTTTATTAATCCTTAACAGTGAAATTAATAAAACCAAATCCTGCAATTTTTAAATTAAAATATTGTGGATACTTTTTCAGTTAGTTTTAAAATATTTTAAAAATAATATAATATTTATTTATTTATTTATTTTTATTAATATATATTAATAACTAAAATTTGATTGTTATAAGTTTATTTTTAAGATAAATTTGAGTTTTATTTTATTTTATTTATAAATATTATAAGCTTAAAAGTTAATTACTTTTAGAAAAAAAAAAATACCCTTAATTTGTTATGAATTGAGTGGACCAAAATTAGTACGTGCACCGTCGAAACCCGTCGATTGGAAAGCTCGTTCATGCAAGACAATCATTCTTGCCTCCGTCACATCGACGTAACCATCTAAATTAATTTTAATAAAATTCAAAATTTAGAGGTATTGGCTAAAAAAATTAAAATAAAAATTTAAGAAAAAAATATTTATATTTTTCGATAAAAAATATACCTTAAATATTTGGCAGTAATATTTTTTAAGAAGAATATTTTGGAAATATATTAAAATTTATTAAAAAAATATAGAATATTAGTTTAAAAAATAAATTTATATTTACCGTTTTTTTATGGCGAATTAGTTGCACAATCTGTGATAATTCCACCGAAAATATGAAAAAGACCGCATACGATCTTAATTCTAACAAAAGATACTGCTTTGGTCTGGATAAATTCAAACAAATTTATTGAACATACTAATCTTGTTGTGATAGATCAATTCAGTGGCTGTGCTTCCAAAAGTCACTCACCAGACATTGAACTACGACATCGATTCTTCTGGAGCATTTGAGTCAAGCTGGATTTGGTTTGGTGAACCAGCAGGTATCTCAAAGACTGATGCCTTTGTGAAATCTGGCTTATTGGAGCAAATAAATACTACAGCTGATCAAAGCGACTATTTGTGGTATTCAATAGGGTATGGAAACTGAGTGGTTTTCCAACTCCAACTGCTCTGTGTTCGTATTACTTTCAGAAATTTTTGTGTTCCATACATCTGTATTGTTGTCGGTTATGATATTTGCTATATTATTCTAGTAAGTTGATTTTGATGTCTTCCATAGAGTTGCAATTTTTGGGATTATATTTGGCAGGGTTGTCATCAAAGGCGATGAGTCTTTCCTTCAGAATGGATCTCAAACTATACTTCATGTAGAATCACTTGGGCATGGCCTTCATGCTTTCGTCAATGGAAAGCCTGCAGGTAATGTGAATTTTATGACTTGTGAAGTTGTGGAAAGTTGGTATCGGTCAAATGAGTATCCAATTCTTTTCTTCTTTTCCCTTAATGAATTTGTGTTTATTTTGGAGCTTCCTTCCCACTCCAGGCCCTATTTTGGTTTGCTTTCATTGCAGTCTCTCCGCTGCAGTATCGGTGAAGCTTGAATTATGGTTCCAAGACTCTTTAAATCTAATTAACTGGTAATCAGGTGGCTGCCAAAGTTGAATTACTTGATGATAGAAATCTAGATTGCATTGTCCTGAAGTGGACCTCAGACAAATGAGAGATCTACACTAATATCTTGAATTCGGTGACACATTTATTGAGACCAAAACTCGAACATGCATTTGATTTTGACTTTTGCATTGGATGTTTCAGTGTCTTTGCTGCTCTTTTCTTTTCTGATTTTGGAGTATCATGCAAGTGAAATTACCAAATCAGTGGGAAGTGAGAATTTGTATCAAAAGTACCAGTTAGTTTGTTTTGCATATTTGTGATAAATACGCTAGTAATGTGTGCTGGAAAATTAGTGTTCTGCATATCCTTTGATTTAATATGGACGACTCATTACAGGGTGTTTTCTTCTGAACTTCCACAGGGACTAAATTTGGTAACAGCGGAAATGCTCATATTTCAGCAGAAATACCTGTCACTCTTACACTTGGAAATAATACCATTGACCTATTGAGCTTGACTGTGGGGCTTCAGGTTAGGTTCTCATGTTGACATTTCCACATATAGATGCATAATTGAGGGTTCGTTTTGGCTGAATTTGTGTGAGCATTTTGTTCAGAATTATGGAGCATTTTTTGACACTAGGGGAGCAGGGATTACTGGTCCTGTACTGCTGAAAGGCTCAACGGATGGTTCTTCTGTCGATCTCTCTTCACAGCAATGGACATATCAGGTTAATCCTTTGTGTTTGGCAAAATTTGTTTCTCCATAACATCAAATATGCGTGTTATGGTGAATAGAATTAGACTAGGCAAAAATGCTAAAATAGGAATACTATTTGATATTAGTTGAAATGCCTAGGAAACATTCATAAAGTAGAAACATAGATGCACTCCTTTAAATTTGGAAAATATTTCAGACTTTCCAAGAAGAGGAAGATGATGAGAGTTTGAAATTCAACCACCGAAATTAGTACATTAGTTTATTCGAATCGGAATTGGTTGCATGCTATCCCCATCGGGTTTTAGAAACCTAGTAGCATTAATGAAATGGAAAGACAGGAAAATTTAAAGGTGAGAGCATAAATCAACACTTGTGTTCACAACTGCATCTGTTGTGGATCGCCAAGATAAGGAGCTCCTTATATTTCCTTTCAATCTTCAACTTCAAATTCGTCTATGTTTCACATTCTGTAATTTGTTTAATATTATAGGTATTCTGAATATTTATACTCTTCCCAAAACGCAGGTGGGTTTGAAAGGTGAGGAATTGGTTGTGTTTGGTGGAAGTTATTCACAGTGGGAAACATCTACCTTGCCCAAGAATCAACCCCTTATATGGTACCGGGTAAGATCAAATAGTAATAATTGTTCATACCGTGGTAAAATCCTTGCAAAATACTGGAACAAATCGATGTTTTGATACTCTCTAAAAACGCACAAGGAACCCCAGTCAGTTTACAATGTATAGGATTCTTATGCAGAACTGGATGAGATGCTCTATTTATTGATTTTTGTTTATTGTTTCAGACGCATGCTCCTTTGTATATTGTAATTTTTTTTTCTAAATTTTGTGTGTGAAAGTATCTTCTTGGTCTATTTAGCATCACATTATTTCCTTCTTCTCTAAGAGTTCAGCACCCCATTTTATATTGGAATAGTTAAGACATCCATGGACCATATTCAATCATTTCATGCATCTTTTCTGTCATCGGCAGCTTCCTAGTGTCTTTGTGAGTTTGTGTGAAGTGAGGCGTCCTCTCTCTCTCTCTCTTTTCCCCTGCTTTGGGAGCTTTTAAAGTATTAAATATATTTTTGGACATTTTGCTGAAGGTTAAGAGATTGGAATGGGTAGTTCTTTGACATGATATAAAGGCCCCTTTTGATCAAATGGTCTAGAATTCAAATCTTCAAATCCTCCATTTCTTACAAGTTGATATATCCCCTGGTTGTAGACAAAGGCGAACCCTGTTCATATTTCAATCCCGATGATTATTGGAGGCATGAAGTACTAAGCTGCCTTAGGCTATCATATAACATCTTAAGCTGTTGGGATGAGTGGTTCCTTGCTCGTTGTATTCTTTGGATTGTTCCCTAGCAGATTATGTCTTTCAGCTTAGGCTATTTTCTCACACGACTAATATTTATATTCCATGGTTTCCATCTTATCCTATGTTGTTTCTCTTCGTTAAGATTGAGCAAAAGTTATTCACCCCCCACACCCCTCAAGGAATTTTAGTTATAATGAGAGGCTAATGCCAAAAATCCGTGCTGATCCAGACAACATTTGCGGCTCCTGATGGGAATGACCCGGTTGCACTAGACTTCAACGGGATGGGTAAGGGTGAGGCCTGGGTGAACGGTGAGAGCATTGGGCGTTACTGGCCAGCTTTCTCTTCCGGAAACAGTGGTTGCACCAATTCTTGTAATTACAGAGGATCTTATGGTTCAAACAAATGTCTCAAGAACTGTGGGAAACCAGTTCAACAACTGTGAGTAACAATAGTCTTTTCCTCTGTTTGGTTTACCCGCTCGTGAGGGAAACTGTGAAAAATTATGGAGAGGTAAATCATAGATATGAAAACTATAGGAACTTATGAAATTTATTGAAATCTAATTTTTTGTCCGAGCAGCTCACAAGCCTTCTCAAAGGTTTTTTACAACTTTTTAGAGTTTTGATTTCCATAATTTTCTCTTTGCAAACCAAACATATTATACTTTTGAATTACTCACTTTTCACACGAATTTATTAAGTTTTACACATTAAAAGGAGAACATCAAACACTTCAAAGCTCCAAAATACATGGTATGTTTGGAATGCTGGGATGTAATTGTCGTGTTACAGGTACCATGTTCCTCGCTCATGGCTGAAGCCAAGTGGCAACATCCTTGTGGTGTTCGAGGAAATCGGCGGTGATCCAGAACAAATCTCTCTGGCTACGACCCAGACAGGGAGTGTGTGTTCCCATGTATCGGAGTCTCATCCGGCACCTGTAGATATGTGGGGTTCGGTGAAGAAATCCGGGCCGGTTCTTTCACTCCGGTGCCCATCTCCAACTCAGGTTATCTCTTCAATCAAGTTTGCAAGTTTTGGAACTCCTCAAGGAGCATGTGGGAGCTTCGCACACGGCAGCTGCAAGAGCACCCAAGCACTACCCATAGTGCAGAAGGTGAGTCATTGTGGTCCTTTATCATATCGATGCAGAGATACCATCCAGAAATTGAGATAAGATCAAAAAACATTGCATATGCAATTTCTGGGGTTTAAAATAGCGACATGCCTCCACGGATTTGAGGTTCTTGTCATATAAGTTAGCTTTGTGTGCTACTCTCTAAGGCAAAACTATCCATTCGTTTTACAGGCTTGCATTGGATTCGAAGGCTGCAGTATTGCCGTATCGGTCAATACATTCGGCGATCCTTGTGTAAGAGTAAAGAAGAGTCTAGCAGTGGAGGCTATTTGCTCATAGTGGAATCCCATTCTGGTCAGTGCATTGCTGAATAAATGGCTTTCTTTCTTTTTGTATCTTACAAAGAATTGGAAGAACCAGAGAATAAAATTTGATTTAAAGAGGTCCCTCCTTCCTAATATGATGCTAGCCATGTCCATGACTATGAGTGAAATACATAGTATTGAATCACCTGGACCTCAAGGTTTTTGAAAATGCTGGTATTTAGATCAACCTTTTTTTAACATATGTTTGGACTAGTATGACTACAATTATAACAAGACAATTTAAAAATTATGAAAATTTTAATGAAACATGATAATATAGAAAAACCTAGAAATTCAATCAATTTGAGACGAAATTCCTGTAGATATCCAAAGCTAGGGATAGAAAAATATACTAGAAAGTGAACTTACAATACAGCAGTAAAGAAGCACTAAGATACTTTAGTCAACTTTCCTCAACACATGACTCCTACTGTGGAGTCCAATTTCTGTATTAGACAACCAATTTAGACATCTACCAGACTTTTGAATTCGTCTTCACCTACTAGAGGCTTTAGTAATAAATAATACCTTAATTCTACGTAAAGTTATATATCGAAATTTTGTACAATTTTAGGGAAGTAATGTGCTTAAAAGGTTGTGGTAAGATTATAGAAAACTTTTAATAACAAATTTTCAAATGGAAATGTGATAATCTCTCAAAGGATTTGTTGGGGTTCGAACAATCTGGATTCACCCGATCCGGCGCAGCGGAACCCCGACCCTCCATTAGTCGACAATTACCAATTTAGTGGGCACAAGGAATAAAAGATATGTACAATATTTTTAATGTGAAAACCCTTCATAAATTGAAGAAAAAAATTACGAGACAGACTCAGAAAAAGACTTTCACTATGTAAAATGGTTACAAAAACCCGGAGACAAAGTATCCGCTACACACTTGAGACAAAACAAGAAAAATCACTTCAGAGTAAGAAAACTCTCATTTAGTCTTGACTCTGTTTTTTTTCTCTCATTCTCACTGGTAGTGTACTCCACTCATTTTGATTTTACAAGTGTGGCGGTAGACGGTGAACATGATAGCTTTGTTCTGCTCTCCTTTTGCGTTCCACTGCAACAGCTATTGTCGCTGCTGCTTCCGTCTATCGCACCCGCAGCCGCTTACCTCTGGACTTATAGCTCTCACTTTGCTGCTTGCCCTGCTCTTTGTGTCTATGTCTGTCATATTCCTGAAGTGCCTGGTGTACTCTTTCTAAAGAGTTTGGCTCTAAATCTCATCTGCTCACTTAGTCTGATTCTTAGGATAATTTGTCACACTAACCCTACCTTTTCCTGCGACCTTACCAGTTTTCGCGCTTCCCCAGATACGCATGCTCTGCACAGACGACGCATGCTCTATATGACAGTTACCTTCTATGCAAAATTTACAAACTCTGAAAAGTCAACGCTCTGTATAGACTGCTGCCAGCATTCCAGACCTCCTATCTTCCTTTCTCAGCCGGTTAACCTCCCGTTGACCGGCTTCTTCTCCCAACTAGTCAACCTCCCGTTGACCTACTTCTGCTACCCGGCCGCTTGTTGACCGTACTCTAGTAACTGCCCATCCGACAATTGCCACTTCGACATTTGCCTGCTCTGACAAACGGGCTTCTCTGAGATTTGCCTTCTCCGACAAATGGACTTCCTAATCTTTGCTGCAGCCAATTTACAACACTTCGAACATCACACAAAACTTATGCGATCCGATGACATGTCCGTTTGTTAAATTACTCACAAGGGAGTGACCAATCCCAACAGGATTAGCATCTCTATAAAAGATAATGCTCTGAGTGAGTCTTAAAAATTCATGCCACCTATAAGGCTCTCTCTATACTGAACCATCTGCTTTCCCTCAAGTTTTGAACTTTGAGCTCCTTAATATGTAGTAAAAAGCCAATCATTGGTGAAAACAAATCTCTGCTCCAGCTTTCACCTGATAATCAATCTACAATTTGTTTTTGAAATTATATGGTTTGAGCATTTATTTTTGCGGTGATTGAGCAAATTTATGATAATCCGCTCAAACTGTTGTCTCGTCCCAGGCCGAAATTTTCCTCAAGTAGTTTTCAAACATGCATGATGCACTTGATCATGGGACACTTAAAAATCTGTAAGGAAAGCTTCAAATACAACACTCTGATCACAGATTTGTCAATATTACAGGTTCTTCTAACTCTCAAAAGCTTGATAACTGCTATCAATGATGTTGGATAAAGCCCTACAAATCAATGTCATATGTTAAGTTCCAACAGCCCTTCACTGCCAATCCATCGGCCTGGATCGAATTGAATTAGCCTTGAAGAACTCAACTACCTTGATCTGAATCTCTGTAATTTGCATAATTGGGATTTACTCCAACAATCACCCAGATTTACTTACCCTAAATCTCCCCCCTGAAACAATAACTATTGTGGTTATTTAAGTGAATATGTTTTTATGTTTATCAAATTAATGACATATTTAGTTATTGGAATGGAATAAGGTTGGAGTAAAATACTTATTCTTAATGAATAAAATAGAATGTAAATAGAATTTGCATAATTGGAATTTACTCAAACAATCATTCAGATTTACTCATCCTAAATCCCTGCCTTAAACAATAACTATTATAGTTATTTAAGTGAATATGTTTTTGTATTCGTCAAATAGATAAAATTAATAACATATTTGGTTATTGGAATAGAATAAGGTATGAATATAATTTTTATTATTATTCTTAGGAAATAAAATAGGATATGAATAGAATTAAAAATTATTATTCTTATATTTTGTTATTTATTTGAAATAATTATAAGTTGAGAATTAACTTTCTAGTGTTTGATATGTAGTAATTGTACCAAGAATAATATAGGGTTTTGAATAATGGTATGAATGTTGAGAATATTAAGGGTAAAATGATAATATTTTTAGGAACAATTATTCTTTTTATCTAAGGAATATTTATTTGGAATAATGTCAAAGAAAATTTGATATTTTTTATTTTTTAATTTAAAAAAATATTTATTTTTCTGAAAATAATTATTTTTTATAATAAAGTAATTAAACGTGTTAATAAATATTTTATTGGTAATAAGATAAAAATAAATTTTTATTTTTGTTAACTAAGTATGTCATAAAAGTTAAAAAATAAGTAATAAATATTAAATATTTATTTAATTTACTTATTAATTTTTAATTCTAATATTTAAGTGATAAAAAGAGCATGTCCGTTGATAGATGATGATTTTTCTTCAACACACCCCTTTCCTCCAAATATATATATATATATATATATATATATATACATACCAACGAAAGTTCAAATACAAGCACTATGTGGGGGAAATATAAGCTCGGAAAGTAGAATAAATGTGATGAATACGAGCGCCCGAGCATCAAATCCAGGGACACCTATGCTGGAAGCGCACCTGGGCATCGAAGGCAATGGAGCTCGAGCACAACTTGTAATATAAAAACGTACTAAATGTGTTTTCAGGGTATATTAAAATTAAATTTTACATAATAAGCACCGTACATAGAGAAAGAAAATGAGAGAAGGAAAATATGTTCGACATTCGGTTGATATTTGATTTGAGTTCTATTCTTCGTCAGAGTCGGGTACGTTGTGTTAGAGTAAATTTTTAGAATGTATTTTATTTAGTTACTCTTATTTCTCATTGTACTTTCAATCATGAGTTGTTGGGTATATTGAATAGGTTATAATCAACTATTCTTCATTCAAAAATATAGTAAAGAGATTTTAAAAAGTGTTACTTATAACTAGCACTTTTATAGTGAATTTGTTCAGGATTTATTTCGTTTTTTTTTTTTTTGTTGAAAAAGGTTTTTAATATTAAAAATATTGTGCATCGTTGTTTTCTTTATACTCGTTAGTTTGATTATTGACATTTAATAGGGGATTCAAATTTTATTTCGCTGCATCAGGTTATGTGCATCTAGATCAAATCTCATCACGATGATGCTGGAATTGGAGAATTAGCACTAGGCTCCAGTGCCGGAGATGGCGACTGTGGATGCGCTGGGAGGAAGGAATGGAGACATAGAAAGATGAACGGGAGAGCGACTAATAATGATCTCCACGGAGTCGCCATTGCTAAAATTTCTCACTAATGGTAATAAAAATTGGGAAATATAGCGAGAATCGAGTGAATGTGTAATTTAATTGAGTAATATTTTTTAAATATTCAATTATGATAAGATCCTAAAAAATAAATATAAATTTTATTTTGTTTTAATTTTTTAACCTTTTCTTTTATATTAATTAATAATTTTAATAAAAATAAATATAAAATTAAATCATTGAAAAACACCAAGGAGCAACGTTAACTTTGAACCTCAAATTGACGATACATAGAAGGGATTAGGGTTGGCTCCATCTCTTAAAATTTTATCTAATAACTAATTTTAACTAATTTTTTTATATTTTAAAAAATAGTTAAATTATAATTATTCATTTAAATATTAATAGCTTAGATTAAGAAACAAATGGGTTTCATCTCTGCATGAGATGGAGCCTCCCTGATCCCCAAGCAGTAGACACGTGCCTAGAAACGATTTTTCTTAATATTACTCAAAAGATAACAGTTTATATTTAATTTCTATAAATTTTAGAAAATATAATTCCTTTTTTTATATATATTTATTACAATGCTTATATATCTTCATATATTTATTAATTATATAAAAATAACAAAATATTATAATAATAACAAAAAAATCATCTATCACATTCTTATATTTGTGACATTAAGCCACCATTGTTCTATTTATATATAACTATCTCATAATTGAAGTGATAAGATTATGGGAGAGTTTGAGACAATATTCATACATATACCTAATAATTTTTATTTTTACTTGTATTTTAATGCATTATTTGAAAACAAAATTTGTGTTATCCTTCTTTTGGTAACTTATTGGGATATGAGTGAGCATGCTAAACTATCCACCTTAGAATGTTTTGTGGTGGTTCATTAGAATAAATTCTATATATTATACCATGTTTTTTTTTTAAATTTTTGAATGTAAATTGTTATTTTAAATAAATATAAACTTATTAGGATATTATGAACCATAAACTATAAAAAAATAACTTATTTAAATGACATATTTTTGGTATTTGTCGATATGGTCATGTTGACTCTAGTTGATGACCATAGTTATTTTGGCATTTTATCTGGTTTGATAAATAAATACTTTAACAGATTAAGATATCTGATGATATTTTAATAAGTGATTTTTATTGATCAAACTGTATTTTGACAGTTTGTATATCTTAGATTTTAAGTTTATCTTTGACAACTTAACTCTTCAATTCTTCTTTCTGACAATTCAGTCATTTGATTAAACGATTTAGATATCTCTTTATATAACAATCTGACCTACCAACAAAACGATTTTGGCTCCTTACGTTTTGATAATTTATCCATTTAATTAAATAATTTTAGTACCTTATTTTTTGACAATTTAATTTTTCTAACAGTCATATTTAACAATTTAGATCTATTCTAATAGTTTAAATTTAACATTTTAAATTTTACTGTTCTAAAATCGAACCTATTTTATTTGAATGAAACTTCTGAGCACAAAAATATATACATGTATGCTTTATTCTATAATTATTTTGTATAGGTGTGATTATAAGACATTTTTTAGGACTTTTTCCACTAACTAAGAACTCCTTTTGAGAGGGAGGATTATTTTATAATTATAATCTTTTTATTATAGTAAATTTAAAATAATTATATAATTATTTTTAATAAACTAGTAAAAAAATAACCAATTTCATTGAGACAGCTAAATTATGGTGGGCAAAAAAAAAAGTAAAAATCAAATTAAAATATGAATGATATAATATTGGTAAAGGACAGTTCTAATTAATCACTTACTCATTTATAGTAATTTGAAATCCATTTTTTTTCCTTTTTTTTTTTTCAATTTTTTGTCCTTTTAATTTTTTCCTTTTGGGCTTATGAGGCCCAATCTAAAAAAAAAAGAAATCAATCTTTAACTTCTGTGTTATGCTGAGAAGCCCATATCATGGAATGGGCTTTTCAGGCCCAACACTGGGCCTACTGTGTAAATGGTGAAATTTGTACGTCTCAGGGGTGGCAATTAACTAGAGTTAGCTGACTTTAGAGCTAATCGTGGTTAGGTTGCACATTCCATTCTTTGTTGAGTAAAACAATCACCATTTAAAAGAAAATTTCTTACACAGGGTTTTATTAACTTAGCATATTTATTGTAATAATATGATTGTTATATAATAGTCTAGAAATTAAAATTTTAAATTATAAAAATAATTCATCTGTAATAGACGTGATTAAAATTAAGTCATTTAATTTATCCGATTTAATCGATCTAAAACTTTATAATATTTGATTATGTTAGAAAAATATCATGTACAAGCACAGTTACTAATTTAGGCCCTATTAATTTTTTTTAAGGTCAAACACAATAATCGGTAAAAGTATCAAATTCAACTCAACAGTTATAATTTTTTTTTATAAATATATTATTTTATTTTGAATAAATATTGAATTTTTTTAAAAAATTATTTTAATAAATTATATTTTTATATAATTAATAACTTTTTATAATAAAATTCTTTATTAAAATATCCATTCACCTAATTTTTTTTTTATCCTAAATATTAGACTTTTTTTTCAAAATCTTGTATATTTTTTTATATTTTTCATGCAAATTCAAAATTTTAAATAAGCATAGTAAAATTAAAATAATATTATCAACCAGCTCAAATTGTCCTCATTCGACTTATAACTAAGGCTGTTACACCAGGTGACCAATTTTATTTAGTATAGTCTGACTCATATTTATAAATTTTTATTTATATTTGACTCTTGTCTAGTATATATTTAATTTTAATCAGATCTAATTTATAATATAAAAATAAAACTATTTATATGATCAAGTAAAATTTTCAAAACATAAAAAATCTTATGTCTTTTGCTTTTTTTTTTTTTTTTTGTATCAATTAAATAATATATATTTTTTTGGTGGCTTGGACAATTTTTTGGGTGGGTCACTTCAGCAACTACTAATATAATGCTTATTTAAAGAGATGATATAATGATGGCTAAGCTTCGTGGGCCACCCCCACCAAAAACAATGGCAAATTCACACCACATATGGTTGAAAATTAAGATAAAATAATTAAGCCAAGTCATTTTCCTAATCTTATGGTACTAATTAAGCATTTATCTTCAACTAACACTATCATTAATTATTTAATTACGGTATTGGATTATGCGGTCAGCTCATGAGGTCAATTGTTTCATGGATAGGGTTTAAAGATACACATACTATTTTTTAAAAATTATTTTATTATGTTGACCTCTAACAAATGTTAAACCCTAAAAAATTTAATAAAAATAATTATTTAAATAATATTATTTAATATTTAAATTAGAACAATTAATTTTTTTATTTTAATAAAAAAATTCAAAAAAAAAAATAAAATTTTACTTTTCACGATAAAAAGCAAGAACCCCCAATCCTTGCCAAAAAACGCAGGGCGATGCGATGCGTATAGACATCATAGTGCCCCCGATGTCAGCGCCGCCATTAGATTTGAGATTCAATGACTCATGTTTTTAATATAAAAAATATTTTTTTCTTTTATTTTTATTATTTTTTGTAAGAAAAATACGGGTAATTAGATTTCAAATCTAACGGCTCCGCTGAACGTCACAAAGACTGTGACATCTATACAGTGTCGCGGCCCCCCTCTTCTCATCCCTGCCATGCTACATTGCACCAACCAAAAGGACCAAAACTCCAATGCAAAGTAGCAGGGAGAAATCTGGTCATATAATATAATATGTTATTTTTATATTTATTTATATATACAATATAATATAGATAATAAATATGATTTAATATTATTTATAATAGTTTTAGTAGGGTTAAGGGTTTCAACTTCACTAAAAAAGGGTTGATTCAATTCCTTTCAATTATATCCATTTGATTAATATTATATAGGTGAGGTAATATTTTTTTAATAATAAATAAAAACTAAATAATATTTTTTAATAATAAATAAACTAATCGTTCGATCAATATCGAATGATTGCGATTAAAAATAATTAAATTAACATCTTTTTTTGGAGAGAGAGAGACTCCCCAAACCCATCTTAGTGATACCTTCAGATGTGAGAAATATTCCAATAGACAATAACTAAAAAGAGAGCACTTAAATACAATAAAATAGAACAGCATGGATGAGCCTCTTATATCTACAATTTCAAGGTCTCCTTGATTAATTATTTCTCCAAGCTTCTGAAGCCACCACGAGAAGAAGAACACAGACAGCAAATTATTAAGAGCAAATTAATGGAGGCCATCCACGCAGATTAATCACTAATTAAACACGCCCCTTATTCTTTTGAGGAAGACGATATCAACATTCACCACCTTTCATGATTAAATTAATTAATTAAGCAGGTTAATTAATTAATTAAACAGTGCTTCTGAAGGACCCAAGTGCTTTGATGGCTGATGCTCTCAGAATGAACTGGTAAAAGAACGATGCAATCGCAGCTCCGATGAAAGGTCCAACCCAGAAGATCCACTGCAAGAAGGAATTTTATCATAAATGGAAATATATCAAATATATATATATATTAATATATATATATATATATATATATATAAGTTTGTCTTTTTTTAAAAAAAATTTCATTATTATAGTAGTTGGATAGTAAAAATAAAATAAAGTTGAGCCCATGTTAATAAAAATTTGGACACCCATTGATCAATATTGAATAGTTAAGATATTTTTTATTAAAAAATTAATTTTTTTTAAAAAAAAAATAATATAAATGTTTAATTAATATCAAATTGTTCTTATTAATATAAGTTAAATCTATCTCTATTTTAGAGAGATATGCACCCTTATTGCTATGATACATGGGTCATAATTATTCTTTTCTTTTTTTTCCTTGTAAGATAAAAAACATGATGCAATAAAATAAAAATACCATTTTTTTAAAAAAAATGTTTTTTTCTAGGCGTTGATTAAAAAAAATACATAAAAATATAATAAATTTTTAATAAGGTTATTTTCTATGGTTGTTTTGGTGTAAAAATAATAACAATAATAATAATAATAATAATAATAATATGCTCACTTGATCATCCCAGGCTTTACGTTCGTTGTAGATGACAGCAGCTCCAAGGCTTCTGGCAGGGTTGATGCCGGTGCCGGTGATCGGGATGGTGGCCAAGTGAACCATAAACACCGCAAAACCGATCGGGAGTGGTGCTAACACCTTCGTTAATTTATTCATATAAAACTTTAGAAACCACCAACGGTCAATTATATATTTTAATTATCCTAAATTAATATTTCTTTTTTTTTCTTCAAAAAAGAAATATAATTAAAAAAAAAAGTTTTAGCTATTTAAATAGCATAAATTTTTTTTTTTTTATAATTATACTTGGCACTTACAGGGACATGGGAGTCTCTGGCGTTCCTCTTCGGATCCGTGGCGCCGAAGACGACGAAGACCAGAACAAATGTGCCGATGATCTCGGCGCCGAGCCCCGTTCCCTTGTTGTAGCCGGCGGCGAGCTCATTTGCGCCGCCACCATACCTCACATAATATGCCCTCTGGAAGGCCTTCACAAGCCCCACGCCGCAGATTGCTCCCAGACACTGCGCGATCATGTACATCACCGCCCTTATCAACGACACCTTCCTCGCCAGAAACAGCCCGAACGTCACCGCCGGATTTATATGCCCTCCTGCAAGAGTAACCGAACCAAATTAACAGCTCGTCGCTGGTGGACTAATTAATTTTATTTGCTAAATAATTTGTTAAAATTTGAAATTATATTAATTGAAGAATAAGATTATAATAAAAATAGGATAATAAAAAATAGAAAACTAGTAAAAGTTATTTTAATGAGACCTACAAGCTAGACGACCAATAAATAATTAAACCTAGTGAAAATTCACAATATACAGTTTTATTTATGATTTTTTTTTTTACAAATTTTATGTTATATATAGGAAAGAATATACTTAAAAATAGTAAATACACAACAAAATAAGCCAGTAAAAAAAGGATTGAGGGGGCGTCCTTCTCCCCAGTGAAGAAGGACCGTCATTCTCTTAATTTGGGTCGTCGGATGTAAAATTCGACTGTTACGTGTTTTGGATGATTAAATTTAAAATCGAACGGTCCACGTTATATTATCCATTCAAAACGTGTGGGCCGTCGGATTTTACATCTGACGGTTAAGATGAGGAGAAGGACGATCCTTCTCCACAAAGAAGAAGGATGCCCCCCGGATCCGTAAAAAAATTATAAAAAGTCAAATAAATAAATAAATATAAATATAAATATATATATATTTAAATTTACTATATTCAATAGTTAAACTATTAACCCTATTAATAAAGAGCTGCATATATACATCAACGGGCAGGTGAACTACCGGAGATGCCGGCGGTGCAGTAAACGAGGACGAAGATCATGCCGCCGAAGGCCCAGGCGATGCCAAGGATGCCGACGCCGCCGCACTGGACAGCGTTGATCTTTGTAGGGTCTGTTTGGCTCTTGTATCCGATCACAGTCAAGACAGTTATGTAGAGGAAGAGCAGGGTGGCTATTAACTCAGCTATCACAGCCCTATAAAACGACCATTTCATCAGCTCCACCATGTCAATCAGCGGCGCTGGCGGCGGCTCATGGTAGTCCTTCGAGGAATAAGAACTCCTCTCCGCCGCCTCAACGTACTTGACCGAATAAGAACTCCGCTCCGCCACCTCAACTTCCATAATCTACAGACTGAAGCGTTAGGGCTTGTTTGGATAGCGTAAATTTGAAGTCCTGAGATGAACCGGTGCTGGTTCGAGGAGTATTTATGGAGCGGAAGGACATACTTTTTTCATTAATTAATGAAATATTATTAGCTTTTGATTAATTTAATTATCCTAAGAACATAATTTTTAGCCGTCCATGGCAATTATAATACCGACTTTCTTAGCTTGCATTCTCATCTGTCTGTCTTGTTCTTCAAAAATTAATCAATTAATCGATATTACTCGATAATTCTTAATAATTATTAAATATATTAAAAAAATAATTTTAAATTATGAGATAACTCGAGAATTAATTTAAAGCATTTAAGTTAAGTAACTGTTTGGCGTATTAGGGTCTGGCATATGGTCACGAAAAGCTAACCACCAAACCTAACCTCACTTGGCATTAATAAATTGATAAATATTAATCCAAATTTTTTTAAAAAAAATGTTAAATAATCATTTATCTTAGTAACTAATTAAATCTAATATATATCAAAGAATAATGGGTTTTTTTTTTTTATAATTGATAAAATTGTAAAATGATATGGCATTTTTAATTACCGTATAATTTCTCCTTACAAGACATTAAGATGTGAGTTAAACTCGAGCTTTGTTGAAATGAAAAGCAACAAATGCCTTAAAATGATGATAACCTTGAATTCAATTCACTCAAACTTGACCTTCACCAGCCAACTGATTTTCAAGTGATGTACTCATTTTATATTTATTTATATAAAAATTATTAAAATTAATATGAAAAGAGAGATGGGAAAGAAAAAAAATAAAATAAAATAAAATTTAGATTTATTTTTAATAATTTTAATACAAGTGAATATATACAAAATTAATGGGTTCTGTTTGAGATAAACCAATCCAATACTTAATTGAATAAGAGGTCCAAATGCCACTGGTCTAATAGAAAAAAGCCACAAAGTTTATCGAATAGTAACGTTTGAGTGTATGAATTAAAGAATCTTATTTAAATAGTCAGATATTAAATTGCTGTTTAATGACTCAATACAAAGAATGACCGAAATGATTTTATAATTGGTAGACGGGTAGTCCAATCATTGAATGGGGATAGCCATTACATACTGTAAGTAATATTTTTCATTGTTGATTCAAAACAACATCATATAACTACATTAATTTCAGGTGCCAATTAATCAAACGATTCCTTTGAGTGTGAATAGCATCTCTCTCGAACAAAAAAGAAAAAGAAAAAGGAGAGAGATAGAAAAAGAGAAAGAGACACTTAGTCATTCAAGTGCGCAAAAATGAGTATTGCCCTCTAGATCCGAACTCATCCCCATTCTCTTTAAATTTTAGTATTTACATCTTTATCATCTTTCCAATTCTAATAAAAGTATTGCTTACTTGAACGGAGAAATATTAAAGAGAAAGTCTCATATACATCTTATCTCTAATTTATTCTATTGTAATAACATAGGATTCAAATTAGAATTATGAAATCGAATCCACTATTATCTCAACATTCAGGTAAAATTAGGCAGCTATCTAATTTATATGCTAATTTAAAATTTTAAGACACATTAATTTGTTATTCATTCAATAATATTGAATAATCAAGAGTCGATTCAGATTTTCTCAATAAAAATAATTATTTTATAAAATTATTATTAAAAATTAACACCTTTACAATTCACTATTTATACACAGTAGATTTAGAACTATTATATTATTATTTTTGATAAATAGGTTATAAAAATTTTGTAATTTAATAGAGATAAGTGGATTATAAAATTTGTTAATATAATTTGAACAAGGTTAATAAAATTTGTTGATAAAATCAATATAAGTATTAATATATTTATATTAATTTCTTTATTTATTAAATAAATTAGTGAGATCAAATACATAATAGATAGATTAATTTGCCCCTGGCGGCAGTATTATATTGTATTTCTTTCCACCCCATAGACCGCAGATATTGCGTTTTTTAAATCTCATTATCACTATCAGTGTACGATCATTACGTGCAACAAAAATACATAGAGAATCACATCGAGATACGAGTACAATATATATATATATATATATATATATATTAACATATATTCCACAAGATTAATAATCACTTTAATAAAATAAATATAGACAAGATTCACAAAATGAATAAACAGCAGGACACGTGTAGCCAATTTAATAAATAGATTATATTCATTTGACACAATAAAAAAAAATTTAATACTTTAATATAATACGATAAATTATACTTATAATATATATAATTTATTATTTATTTATTTATTAAATAAAATTTAGATAGATAAATGAGGATTAGCTGTATTAGTTTATAGTAGTATTAATCTAAATTTTTTATTAATCATGTTATAATGTAATTTCTCGAGTTAACTTTTATATTAATAGGAGGGAAGGAGTTTGATATTTATATTAATACGTTATGACAAAAATAAATGGACATATTTCGTATTATTTAAGATATTGTAAGTTATTTCCTAACACCACTGCTATGTCAAAATGAGTGATTTGGATGTTTTTTAGTGGACATCAACACAAAACAACGTTTCTTAAAAATAAAAAATAAAAAATGGTGCCTTTATATGCTCGGTCGGCAATTGGGGGCTTTTAAAATAGCCACCGCATCCGTCACCACCGCCGGCCAACTGCTGACAACACCCTCAAACACCGGGCAAGCATCTAGCCCTTCTTTTCTCATCTCAGTCACCAACCACTCTAATGCACAAAAAAGAAATAATAGAATTAAATATTAATCCTTCCATATTATTATTTTCATCTTGCAATAATATAAAGATGGGCTGCAATCAACATTGAAACACTCTCGATGACGTAACTTCTTATCTGTTGATTTATACTAGCAGACTAAAATAATAATAGATAGATAAATAAATATTATTAAAATATTTTTAATGACGTAATATCTTATCTATTAATTTATACTGATAAATTAAAATAATAATAGATGAATAGATAAATACTATTAAAACGCTCTTAATAGCATAATATCTTATTTGTTAATTTATTAATACTAATAAATTAAAATAATAATAGATAGATACTGCGTTATCTAAGAATGGTTAAAATGATATTTCCATATAAGATCTCTCATTTTGGAAACAGCTATATAGCTTTAGAGTTTAACATCTCCACCAGACACCGTAAAGTAGAAGAACAACAATATAATTTTTGCATAACGTGGCTAAAGGCCGTCTGTCTCCGCTGCCCAGCCACTGTGGCCATGTTCTGTGCTGTGCCTGCCAACCCATTTGAGTTCATGGAAGCAGCAGCCTGGTTAAAATAATCAGACGAGTATGAGGAAAAGGTGCAATAGTGCTTTGTCAAAGAGTCTGATCGGATTCACATGACATTGCTGCATGACATTGCTGCAGCGAGTACAAAGCAATAGCAATGAGACAAGAGAATGCAGTTGCAGTACAGAATAGAGGAGGGTTTCTGAATAAGAATCATGCCAATGATTTGGGCAAAGTATCGGCATCAACAAGAATGGATTCTGAAAGGCAAAGAGCCGCCGCCGGCAGCCAAGCGACTGGGTGAACTAAAGCCACGAGAATGGCTGAGTATTTCACTCATATGTTTCAATTTTGAAGACAGAAAGACAAAGAGCTAACAGGAAAAAGAGAGGAGAAAGCAGAAACAAAGAAAACCCAATCAGTAAATAGTGTTCAGACCATCTTATAGCTTCCATCTAAACATTGACAAGCAGCACTATACGATTTCGAATTTTTGCCAAATAGATTGAAATGGAAGATTCATGTGACTGATCATGCACTTGGATAAAGCACAAAATAGATCGACTCGAGCCAAGATGGGTGACATGAGAAAGAAAGATAATGAGAAGCATTGCTTGAATCCGACCAGTGTCCAAGTGATGTGAAATCGTCGGCCAAATGATGGGAGAAACTTTACGACAAGTTTATATGACAGACGAGGGGCAACGCATTTTGCAACTAAAAATTGAGACGAAAGACTAATCTTTGCTTAGCAAATGCGATTGAAGACCTGCTCTATAAGGACCCACACATCATGACCAGCTTATCAACATGTCCTTCATGATCATATCCTCCATTAGCCAATGGTTTTATTTAATTCTCGGCAACATGTCATTCGAATTTGAACCCCAACAGTCTAAGTTTCTTATTGAAATCAGTTCTTTGCTGTTCTTAATACTCTCTAGCCAAAAAATTGCCAAATAATTTTTATATTTGGGAGTGTTTTTGTCATCTATTACCAAATATTATCCTACCACAGCCTAAAATTACCAATTTTCTAATTTTAAATGTAATATTTATATTTATTTTGGCTTCTTGTGATTTATATATTAAAATTTAGAAAATTTTGTAGAGGTATGGAATATTTGAAAAAGAATGACTATTATAAACAACATATTGATGTTAAAAACGATACCTAAATGCAACAGAACTACATGCATATGACTCTCTCATTAGATACTGAGACAAAACAAGCAACAATAAATGATGAACAAATTAGCTTTTTGAAAAACGATTTGAAAAAAAAAAAAAAGTCATCATATGATACAATAAAACTAGACTTGCAAGGATATTTTAGTAATTAAATTGATTTTTCATAGATTTATTAATATTAGTAATGGGGACGGTTGTAACGGACTAGCCTAAAAGGATAAATGGCCCAGAATGCATAGCAGCTTACTTGCCCATGAAAGGGTCAACGCTCCAGTTGACCGGAGAAGGCTCCCAAGCAGACCAGACACATCTCAAAGCCAACATGGCCCAAACCAAAATAGGGCCATGCGCCCTTTCCCGTGCACAACGGTCGTCTGTCCTAATTTTTCGCAACTATAAGGATGACAATCTCCTCGGTAACGGAAATCTCTCAGAATCGGAACGCATCCTGGAAGGAAAGCTCTCAAATCAGCGCATGACTTACAGCCGCAACCTCAACGTTCACTGTGCGTGACATCTCCGCGGAAGGAGAAAATCCTCCCCTCCCCCGACCGTTACAACCCAAAATGGCGCCTGCATCCACACGAGGAAAGGAAATGATCCTCTTGAAAGGCAGGCATCTCGCCTCACCCCCTAAGGAAGGCAGCGAAAGCCCACGGCTATAAAACGCCATAGAGGCTCACTCCATAAGCACGCTCTATGATATACTAAAACCTGCATAAAGCTTTCTAGCCCTCAAGTTTCCACTCATTCTGTCCTCTCTTCCGTTACTAGTTTCCAGTGAACTCAGCAAACAAAGAGGACGCCCTCAACGAGCTCTCCACAACCAAAGTCACTATCAACAAGTGCACCTCCAACTCTTACTCTCAAATCCCTCTCCTTGCATTAAAGATATGCTGATTAGTATTAATGCTTTAAATACACAAACTTCATTCAGTCAAAGGAAGATAAAAATATATTTATATATCTATTTATATAGATTCTTAAACTCTGAAGTTGGAATCAGAAAGCAAGAAAAGGTAAGTAGAGAGCTCTGTCTCCATACACTTACTTCCTTCCAAGATCACATAGCCAAACCCCCTGATTGGATGAATCTCTCACTCTCAAATTTATCTCCATTTTTTCTTCATCCTTCATTCATGTAGAAAAATTTCTAATTTAAGTATTAAAAAAATAAACTAAGGAGAAAATCTCGCATCCTTTCATCTCTTATTCATTATTATTGTGTGCAAAATCCGGATTAGCAAATTACTGGGTCTAACCGGACGCAATCGGATTACAATCCAGATTTCAGATACGTATCAAAAACCATGGTTAGAACACTTCTACTCAACCCAAATAACAAAAAATATTTTATCTAATAGATCTTACATTATTTAATTTATCATATTTAATTGATAGGCAATTCTTGACTTTCAAATGATAATTCTTTGCTCTCCTCTAAAAATTATAAATAACTATTCTACCACACTTTTTTAATTCCAAGGAATTGAAATATGGAATTAAAATTTCAATTATGCTCGACATCAATCCAAATTTGCAGCCCAAATTCTAAACACATTTTTACTAAATTTTACTTTATATTTAATCTTACATAATTTTACCTCCCACAGTTTTCCCTATGAATTTGGATGCCAAACACATCATTAAACTCCTGTCAATTGAGGAAAGTAGAGAAGAAATTTCAGCAGGGACTGCACCAAACACCTGAATAAGGCCGAGTTTCATCAACTGGCTTCCTAGGGATTGCTACTTGGTCAAGAAGGATTCACACTATCCAAAACCTAGCTTGCCTTAGGTAAATTCTTCACCTTACAGCTCACGAAGTTCTATCTTTGGTTCCCTCGCAACTTAAAGGGATACAATTCTATGAAAAAAAGGTCAATCCATGTAAATCAGCAGCAAATTATTGAAGGAAAAGAAGATCAAGATAAAGCTATCATTTTCTCAGTAAACATGTTCAATGATACTCCAAAATCATATCCAAAATTAAGCTAAACGTATCCAAATACCACAATTTAACTTACAAAAAAAAGAAACGAAATACAGAAACTAATTATCGCAGAACAGTGAAAATCAAAAACATTTCAGCAAAAATAAAAATAAAAAATCACCAGGTTAACATCCTCGCATTGCTTCCTACTCCTGAGGGATCTCCACATCGCCATCATCAATCTCCTGCTGCAAGTCCTTAGGATTCTTACCATCAACCGTGCAGCCAACCGACACGCAAGTCCCGAGGATCTCCTTCACGGTGCCCGTCAAGCTCTTCGCCATCGATCTCGGGCGCATGACTTTCGCGACCTCGATGACGTCGTCTAGGGAGATGTTTCCGGAGTGCTTGATGTTCTTCGTCTTCTTCCGATCACGCTCAGGCTCCTTGAGCGCCTTGATGACAAGAGCCGCGGCGGAGGGGACGACAGTGACCTTGGCCTGACGGTTCTGGACCGTGAGCTTCACGGTGACGCGAAGGCCCTTCCAATCCTTGGCGGTCTCCTTCGCGATGTCTTCTCCAATCTTCTTCGGAGACAGACCGAGAGGCCCTATCTTCGGGGCGAGGGAACTTGCTGCACCGACTTCACCGCCGGTGACTCGGACGTAGACATCAACCACCTGACTGGGATCGAACTTCGGCGGCATCGTCGCGAGCGAAGCGCTTCTGCTATGGTTTTTTCTCCCGGTACAGAGATGCGGCGACTGCGGGAGAGGGAAGGCAAGGGCAACTGCGATTGTTAAAGCTAGGGTTTAAGCGACGAAATGCCTATTTGGGCCCTATTGGGCTAGTTTTGTGGTTTTATGTTCATGTTGCGGGCCGTACTGGAATTTGCCCAATGAGACCTGTAAATAATGAAAATAACTATTTTCGAATATTCTTAAGGCTCATATATTTAAAAAATTGTTTTTTTTAAAAAAAAAACTTTTAATTTTAAGAATAATTGCATATTATAAAAATATTTCATCAATTTATCACATTTCAAAATGTATTTGATATAAAAGCTCTACCATAAATTTATATTTTAATTCTTTTTATATTTATTTTGTATTACATACTCTTATCATACAATTTATATCTCAAATTTTTAAAAATTTGATCAAGATATACTAATATTTTGAGAAAACATAATCAAAATATTAAGTCCTATATTTATTGGGCCAATTCAGTTACCAATAAAAGTAATCATTTTGTCTCGACTCAGCCCAAATTATTTTATAAATATATTTTTTATTTTAAATTAATTTCAAGTTTAAAAATTTATTTCAAGAGATCACATTTTTATAAGTAATAATTTTTAATGTAAAAAAATTATTTAAATATGTATTAAGGTAATATTTTAATCTAAATATATAATTATTTAAAATATTTTTAGATATTTTTTATGTCAATATAAATATCAATATAAAATTGCTTAAAATAAAACTGTCCATAGACCAATTAGAACCATTCAAATTTGAATTATGATGACCATTATTATACTTTTTGGCATGAGTAATTGTACCTATCTAACCTAATCACATTTAAGAATTATAAATTTTTATATAAACCCAATTGTTATATAATTAAATCTAATTTTAATCGAATCTAATAATAATTATATTTATTGATGATCATCATAGGCCAACGGGGAAATTGTTACAAAAGTCATAGATGTTAAGTGATATATTTCTGTTGGGTCCCATGTCCTGGCCCATGAAGAATTGCCAAGCCCATAAAGAATTTCGTGGCCCGCGAAAAGTCCAAAAGCCCACGTGAGATGGTCAGCCCAGCCCAGTAGTCGGGAGACGAGTGCAGAGCCCATGCTGGCAGAAGGCAACGGAACTTTGCAATGCATTTAATGCATCGCCGGGAAACCGACGAAAAGGAAAAAAAGCTAGCCAATAGAGGTGTGGCTGGTGCAGCGCCAACGGCTCCCGCAGCCGCCTGCAGGCAACCAACCAATCCCCGCTCAGGGAAAAATCAGGCGTGGCCGGCAACGCCCAAAAGCGTGCCAGTCACGGCAAGAGGACAACCGACATGACTGACGGTCCACAACAGTGATAAGCGGCGCAGAAGCCCTAGTAACGGGCATTCTGACACCCAAAGTCCAACGGGGAGAGGCCTATAAGAGCCCTCGCGCCCCACAGAGAAAATGATCTTCTTCCTCTTTCTAAATTCCGATCCCAATATCGAATCAAACTCAAGAAACTCTGAACTTTCTTCTACTCGACTCGATCACAGAAAAATAACGAGCTGGAACTGAGGATTGACTTACTTCCGTCTGGCACGAGCTAGCTTGCAATTACTCTCCCCACGTCTACTCAGACTACGGGATAACCCGCCACCCACTGCGGTGCAACAAGGAAGCCAGGCCTTCCACAAACTGCTCACTGCATTCTCAATACCATTACACGAGCATCTCTTACGCTTTCACAGCATCCAATCGCGCACCGCTCATAGCGTGCACTTTTCCGTTCGTTGCGGAAATTTGCTGACTTAGCGTCGGAGCGGCTTCGGTGGGAGAAATCCTGCCAGACCCCTGACCTCTTGTTCGTTGTTTGTGTTGTGCAGGTCCAGGTTCATAGAGACGGAAACCGGACCCTTCGACCGACGCCGCCGCGTGTTAAGGAATCCGAAGGCTCCCTAATCCGTACGGTAACCGCGGACCCGGGACGCAACAATTTCTATTACGATTGAAATTTAAATTGTGAAATTTTGAATTCTTATCTTATTGTTAAGTATTACTTAATGTCATTTATTATTTTCATAGTCATTGACATTGATTATTATTGATATTATTATTATTGTTATTTCATTTTTATTGAATATGGTTTACTTATTGAGTATTTGCTCATTCCTTATATTTTGGTTCCAAACCACCGCAGGTGAGTATAAGAGATGCTGGCAATTTCATACTTGAGTTTGATAATGTGTTGAGAATCCCAAAATATTAAAGGATATTATTTTAGTTTGAGTATTTTATCATGAATAGAGGATAAGATTTTATTTGTGAGATTTTGAATGGATGTATCTCCGGTAGAGTATTTTGTATCAGATATTGTTTTATCTTGGTGTTTTTAAGGAGTTTATTTATACTAATTTGAAATAAAATGCATATAAGATATTACCATGGTTGGTTTTGGAGTTAACATCATAGTCCAAAGAGCCCAATCCTTTTATTAGAGATCGAGTCGAGTCTAACTATAGTATTAGGTGTCATTATAGTTTTTGAGGACATATAAGCCAATACATGGACCCATTAGCAAAATTTTTGAGAAGAAAATTGATATAAGTCCCGTGCCAAGAAGCAAGTCTTGATTGAGTTGGCTTATAAGTTTAAGGAATTTTTTCTTGTACTAGCCCGATTTTTTAGGATAGACTCTCCTCTTGGGTTAATACTCGTAATATTGGTGCTCTTATTGAGACCCCTTATTCTAAAAAGGGCTACTTGTGGAGGAATCTAACCGGCGAAGAGGTTGATTGGAAAAGTCGAGCCAAGCACCGAGTAAAGTGTTACCAAATGAAGTGTCGTAAAGTACAGCTACCGAAATCGGCGATGTCAAAGGGGGATGAATGATAAAAATCCCATGTCAAGAAGCCAATATTGAGTGGGTTGGCTTATAAATTTGAGAATTTTTTCATTCTATTAGATCGATCTTTTGAAATGGGTTCTCCCATTGAACTTGTACTATTAATATTGGTATTCTCATTGCGACCTCCCTAACCAGAAAAGGTTACATGTAGAGGGTTATAATCGATGGAGAGATTGATTAGAAGGGCTAATCGAAAAAATCGAGTTAAGTGTCATCGTGTGAAATATCACATAGTGCAGTCGCCGAGGACAATAGTTGTCGAAAGGAGGTGAAATGACGCAAGTCCCATATCGGGGAACCAGTCTTGAGTAAGTTGGCTTATAAGTCTAAGGGGTACTCATTCCTCTTAAGTCAGTATTTTAGAATGAACTCTCCCTTTAAACTTGTGCTAATAATAAAAGTAGTGTGGAATATAACCTTGATGGCATCAAGAGGTTTGAACTTGTAAAAGTGTTATCTTCTACATTTTTATATTTGTTATGATAATTATATATATCGTTCAAGAGTCATTTTTGTAATTTTATTTCATACATTAGACTAATATTTTAATTTATTGATATCTTTATATTATATATTGGTAGTATATTTTTTGTTTTTTTTAATTGTATATTTTTATTATATTTTCTTATATTCATATAATAAACCCATAAAAAGAAATACAATATTGAATATTAAGAATTCCTTTCTTATCAAAATCTTATAACACTAGTTAGATGCTTAATTATTGTAATGGTATGAGATTGGAACCGAGTTTTCTCCATCTTGATTTAATGAAATCAAGTTAAGAGCAATTTCATCCACTAAACTAAAATTGAAATGTAATAATTTTTGACTAAACATTAACGATAAGAGTCACTTATTAGTGACCATTAAATTTAATCTCTTTCATTTGGTTGATTATTGGCTTTTAAGTATAAAAAAAAAAGTGTTTTGATAATTTAAAAAAGTTTCATACCAAAGTTTTATTTTTTATTTATTTGTTATATATTTTTAAATAGATAAATATAATTAACTATTTTATAAAATAAAAAAATAGTGAAATTAATTATTTTAAAATAGTTAAATTGCAGCTATCTATCCCACGTTCCAATTTCCAATCCCGATGCTTAACATTTAATCAATTATTATTAAAGATCTAATTAATCATTTAATTAATATCTGAATGTGAACTATACATCAATATTTTGACCGACTATAATAAATAAATATAACATCATATATAGGACCCAAATACTACAATATACGTGGCTTCGACACTTACCCAAAATTTAACATCAGACTTTATATAAAGAATGATACCTACTCAAAACAAAATCAACATAATAAAATCTGTGGATGTAACCAACATCCTTGACTTAACAAACGATAATCAAACTACCGATGTAACCGACATTCGAATTAATAATTACAGTTGCTATCCAACTTGCATATTCATCACTTACCGTCGTCTGAAACCAAAATTGAAGTTAATAGTATATCATTCAACACATTAACTATTATCCAAAAAACCATAATATAACAATCAACATAGTATAAACTGTGGACTACCCTCGTTTAGTATCATCGATTTTCATTCCTATTCATCTAGTGAGAACTCGTGCATCTCATATGAGGAGTCAGTAAACAGTAAGGCATATAACATATTAATGATCATATATAGTTTGTATTAAAACATATTGGAAGAATGATGGATCATGATCGGATGAAATTACATGGCATGTGCCAAAAAATTTACTTAATACATTTTCAAAAATTTTATAATGTTCTTTTTAATTTAAAATATCAAATCATACTTAATTCTGATTTTTTTAGGGCCTAGGGCCAATAAACCTTACCAACTAAATGAACAGACAATCAAAATTTAGGCTGTATATATTTTAATATAACAAAAGATCATATGTTACTATTCAAGATTCGTAAGTGGGTCGTCAATATATTACCCTATAGATGGGGTTGAACACCACTTCTCACCTAGGATGATAGGTTCAGATATCAATATACCATTATAATACATTAAGGTATATCATGATATGTAACCCGTTAGAATTATTCTTGATCCAATATAAATTCAAAGAAAATTTCTACACTTATCTTCTTAATTTATAATTTTCTCATTCATAGAAAAAATGCTAATAGTTATATCTTAATTATAGAATTTTTTTTCATAATTTCATAAATTTATGTTTATACTTTTGTAGAAACTTAATCATGTTAAATTTGAAAGTATAGGATGCTAAATTTGTAACTAAATGTAAAAATTTTAGTAAAATACACAATTCAGTAAGTGTATTTAAATTTCAGACCATGTAAGTTAAATTGTTTTTATTTTCCAACTCATATAAAACATATATTTAATAATCTAAAATACGTAGAAGTTTTTATACGAATTGAAGGCATGCATGAATCAAAACTTAGTAAAATGACAGCAAAATTAGTAACATGCAAGTTTTTAACTTATGAATATATATATGCAAAGATTCTATTTGAATTTTGAAAACACTACATAAATTTTTAAAACAAATATAATCTATACTTAGTATTTTTTAAACATGTGAGAAGGTCATTTACGAAATTAAATATGCATGAGCAATAAATAAAAATTTCAGACTATGCGTGAAACTAAAATGTAGTATTCAGAATATATATACACTATACTTAAATTTAGGAATGGGTTCTTATAAAATTTTATTATAAAATCATAAAAACCTAACATGCATGCCAAAGGTAAACATTATATTTCGAATTTATGTCATGTATGAACATTTGGATAAGAAAATATTCAAAAAAATTAACAAAAAATAGCAACAAAAGAAGAAAATTTGAAAATGCACTTGCTTTAGTTCTAATTTACCAAAATTTTATCTTGGATCAACTGGATTTTGAGTTCCTTGGTTTCTTCTCTCTTCCTCTCTCTTCTCCTTGACTGCTTTTTTCTTCTCTCTCAAAATTATCTGAAAAATGACAGAAAAATAAGCTACAGGTCCTACTTATAAAGAGTGGCGCTCAAACGTCACTCTGGCGTGCGTCGGGCATTGATACTTCTTGACTGCCATGCTTGAGCGTGGCTCAGATGTGCATTGAACACATAGTTATTACCAACGTCGCTTGAGCATCTTTTGAGCGTATATTGAGTATCAACATTTTGTCAATGAGCACTTGTACACCGATTAGGTGTCCCTTAAGCGCTGACATCATGGGTTTTAGTGCTCAATTAGGCGTCGGCCGAGCCTCAATCAGGCGCCAAGTTATTCGATCCCAATTTTGATTCTTAATCTAATTTTTTCTATTCTTTGATTTCAATTTTAATTATATTAATTTAATTGATCAAAATTATAATAAATCAAAGACTCGAGCCTTACAATCTATTTAACAATAGACGAATAAGATTTAAAAAGTAAGTATTTTTATCACTTTAAAAGACAGAACCATCTTCAATCTCCATTTATCTCATAAAAAAACAATTTTGTTCCATAATAATTGATCATATTTGAATATTTATATTAAATACAGTTTAAAAAACTCTATTAAATTGAAATGTTTCTAAATTATGTTTAGAAAGTTTAAAAGGTTATTTTTAAACAATCTTCTCGAATTACTGTTTAAATACGTATTGGGAAAATATATGAGGAAAATTCCCCATTTTTAGTTTATAAATATTTATTGCAAACTGGACAGAGTTTTTTTTTTTTTTTTCTGAATTATGAATTTTTTTGCCTTTATGTGGGTAGAAATTAGGTGGTGAACCCAATAAAAAGGGAACCAAAAAAAAAAAAAAGGACAAATATGCAACCTTCATCCTAACCTCGACAACCCAATCCATAGATGCAGTAGAAGGTCCCAAACTAATCAGTATGAGTTGACAACAGCAGGTTCAATGGCTACTCAATGAATTACAACCCAAAAAGTAAGCAAAGCATACAATTATAACCAGTCGATCGGGTATTAAGCAAATTAAACCTTAGAACCGAATTATGTTTCATGGGGTGATTAATGTTGAATCAGATAAATGAGTTGAAAGATACCGAGTCATTTTAGTAAGCAGCCGACTCATTATACTTAGATTATGTCCTGTGCCTTGGTCAATTAGGGCCAATGAACATATGATATACATGTTCCAACATGAAGAGCTCTCCCCATAATTTGCGACCCATGATGTGCATGGTGACAACTGACTTGAGCAGCTTGCAACCAACTCAACTTTTGAGTCGTGGCATGCAACCTCACTACGAAACAAATTGCTTATACATTAGCTTTCATATCTCCATAGATGCTGAAACTCTTAACATAAATAGAGATATCAGAATCTAACTCTAGAATTCAGATACATTATCATCTTGTATTTTTACAGATTTGAAAAATCTTTAGAGTATTCAGTCATCAATTGATCATCATGATCTCTAAGAGAAGGTCTCACAGCACCCAGTTTGTAGAATAAAGATTTAAAGATTGTCCTCCATCACACCTCATCCTTTCCACAAAGACTTCCTGAGGAGTTTTGCCTTACAGTCTTCTACTTTTTCTCCTTGACTTAATCATTAGGTGCTACCAATGATTCAAATATCGGTGGATGATTTGAAGAGATAATGCCTAACTCTGTGATACGCTCGTTTTAGTTTATAGTGTACAAGTTCTTGGTTTTAACGTTCAAAAGCCCAATCTAAATTCTACAAACACCGAAGACCCAATGTTTCTGCGGTACATTCTCCATCAACGATCGCGGGAACAAAGAGCGAGCAGGGAGAGATCGCGCGCATGATTGTAACCAAATTGAACGGATCCTTTAATCGGACGACTCCGTGGAAGAGAATATCTGTTGTGTCGAGCAGCCTCTTCGAATCTATGTATCGCCAAGAACACTCGTTAATTCAGTCGTGTTTTGAGGCAATACATGAATTTTAGCTCTTTATATTCTGGTAATGTTTCCTTCCCTAGGGTTTCTTTGTAAGAATGTTCCGATACTATAATTTTTAGCAGATTATTGAGATGATCACCTCATTTTACGATGTCATAATGGGTGACTAAACATTTATTATATACCTATAGCCGTGATTAAAACTCTTTTTCGAAAGAACATAAAATCAATTTCCCTCATTCCACCATTATTTCTCTTTCATCGTAATAGTACACAGAATTTGTCATTGAAATAAAATCATAACTAGTTTTCTAGAGTACTCTTTGTTGCGTCCCGGGACTCAGAGTCCACGTGCAACACAAGTGTTTGAGATTCATGGAAGTGGAGTGGGAGAGATTGAGACTAGATTTTTACGTGGAAAACCTCCCTTAAAAGAGGAGAAAAAACTACGAGGCTCTGAGCTTTCAGAAATGCTTCACTATGAGATGAGAGTCTTTACAAAGTACAAGTGTTTTTGCGTTGATCCCTTCCTTGTCTCTTGTTTCGTGTTTCTCTCCTAGGAAATTTCGTTTGCTGGGTGGCTTTGCCGCTCTCGTCGGGAAGCTTTGTCACTCTTTTTGCTCCTTTTTTGCTGGGAAGAGAAGGAGTAAGTGGCTAAGAGAGAGAGCGAGAGTGTAGAAGTCTTTTCCTCTTTATGGGATGAGTTTTTCAAAGAGGAGTCCCTTCGAATGGGGCTTCGCTGGGTATTTATAGGGAAGAACGTGCCGTTGGGGAGGAGACACGTGGCAGCCGTCGGATGGCCGAGAAGCTGTTCATTGCTCTACTGGTCACATTTAATACTGCTGACGTGAGCAGGATAGCATGCGGCTGGCGCCGCTGGTAGGCCTGGACGTGTCAGGTATGTAGGGTCTAGGCGTCAGTCTTGATTTGACTAGGCGTGCCCTGTAGAGACGACGACTGGCAGTGGTTGCAGGTTTCTTGGGAATCGGCCAGGTTGCTAAGCTGGCGTTCTTAGCCGTGCATGAGGTAGTCCTCGTCCTCGTGTGGCGTTCCTTGTTATTTTGCGGGTTCGCGGACTCATCGAAGAAGGCAGCTCTCGGAGGGTCCTTTGAGGAAAGTCCTTGAGTCTCTTCTCGTCTTCTTGGCAGGACTTCTGGGGTTCTCGGGCATCTTCTTGTTCTCGTCTCTGGATGATGTCATCGAGCTTCCTTGTGAGCTGACGGGACCTCTCGGACTTCTGTTGTGGTTTTGACCTTTGGGATATTGGCCTTTGTTTTTGGGCCTCTAGGGCTGTCCAGCCTTCTCGGCTCGTGGGCGCATTTCTGGACCTTTCACTTGGACCGTGCTTTATGGGCCCTTATGTTGGGGCCCAACATAGCCCCCCATGCCAAAGGGCTCGAGGTTATCGGCCGTTCGAGCCGTTTGGCATGAAGTCGCTTGATCTTCTAGAGGAGTTGGCTGCTTCTCGCTCGAATTTGTCCGCGTGCGTGCTTATGACTCGATAGGGACGTTCCCGAGCGGGCCAGAGTACGGCCGTCCGAGACCTTTCCAGCACCGCCGTTTTTGGGCTTCTGAGATGCATTAAATGCTGAAATGACGCGCTGACAGGCGTCTCGGGAAGGAAAGGCCATCATTCTTCTGAGACGAATGGCTGGGCGACGCGTGGCAAGGGTAATGAGTGCGCCCTTTTGAATTCCAGGAGTATTTAAACGCCTCCTTGCCCCGATTTTCCAACTTTACGCCTGCTTTTCGTTTTCTCCTCCAAGTGTTGAGGCTTTTCGTTCCTCCTTTCGCTGATATTTTCTTTGCTTTTCCGCCTTCGCCTTCCGACGTTAATGGCGCCTGGAGTGAGAGAGATTGCCTCCATGGGACGCTTGACAAGCTTGCGGAGATTCGAGCTCGATATCGAATCTCTGAGTCCACAGCCATGATGATTCCGGAGTCGCATGATAGGGCGTGGTGCCTTCAGGATGGCTTCATCACCGTCTATAAAGTCCACCTCAAAAGTAGGCTACGGTTCCCTGTGGCAGAGGAGCTTTACGAGGTCATGAGGGCTCTTGGAGTGCCCTTGGCCAGGCTTCAGCCTAATGCAGTAAGATATTTGGTCTCCTTGTGCGTTTTCTTCCGGTGCCATGAGAAGCTCTTGAATGCCCTTACGGTCAAGGTGATGTTTCGCTTTACACAGAACCTTAACTGAATCGTAATGATCCCCCGTCCGGACTTCTCCTTGATGTGTGGAGGAAACCCGGATTCTACGAAGCGGTGGAAGGACAAGTTCTTCTTCCTTGGCGTTCATGAGCATTGGGCCGTTCCTTTTAAGTGGGGGAAGGTGGCTAGCCAGTATAGCTCTGATCCTTCGAATGAGGACAAGGAGAGTGTGAAGGAGTTAACGAACTTGGTGCTGGTTAATCTGGAAAGCTTTCACCTGAACAAGCGCAACATCTGGCTGTCCCCTGAGAAATTCGAGGAAGCCAAGTGGGGACCACGGGCTGAGGCCTCTACCGCAGCTCCTCCCGAGAAGTCCAAGAAAAAGAGACTGAGGAGGATCGGGGGTCTCGCTGATTTCCTGGGAGAAAACCTCCTCGCCGAGTGCTCGGGGCTTCCGGCGGCCGTCGTTGAGCCTCCCTCTAGTGATGATGATGATGATGATGATTTCAACATTGATGATTTGAGCGATGATGATGTGGCTGCTCCTTTGCCTAAGAGGTCGAGGACTGGTTCTTTTGCCTGAGTCCTCGGGGTCTGAAGGCTTCGCCTTTTCTTCCACTGCTAATCCTCCTGCTGAGTCCTCGAGGGTAACTGCGCAGATTGTGGAGCTCCCGGACATCCAGCCCCTCTGTGATGATTTTGTCTCCGAAGTTCCTGTTGATTTGCCTGGTGAAGTCTCGGACAGAATTGATTAGCCTTCCGATGACATAGGAGGCGGGAACTCCGCGGTGGATGCTGAGAGGGGAATGACGGCTGAAATGGTCTAAGAGGTGGCAGAGGCCGAGGAGTTAGGTGTCCACGACCTCATGCCTCTTGATCCCTCTGAGTGGCCCGTTGTGGTTCAAGTCGAGCGGCCGTCTGAGCTTCTTGGGGATGTTGGTCTTGAGGCGGGCTCTTCGGCGCCTTCTATAGCTGCTGAGCCCGTGCCTGAGAGGGCGCCTGCGGCGCCTAGGAGTGGCCTTCAAGAGTCCGAGGTCCCTGGGGAAGTGTGGCACAGGGACGATCCTCTCGTTTCTAAGGTAACCCACTGTTTCTTCTCTCGCTTTGCTCCCGACTGCTCGTGTTTTGATGAGCTTCTCTGTTGCAGTTCCAGGGTCTGATTGGAGGCCTTAGTGAGCTGGTGGGAGAGGTCACCCATTCCCGCTTGGAGATGGGGTCTTCGAGGGCCGCTCGGGAAGCTGCGCAACGGGCTGAAACGGAGCTAGCTGAAGCTAAGGAGAGGATTGCCTCTTTGGAGGATACTGTCAAGCTCCTACGGCTTCGGTACGACCTCCTCCAAGATCGGATCCTTCGCCAGGAGGAGAGGTTGAGGACGTCCGTACAGATTGCGGAAATGACACCGGTATTGAATGGCAAGTATTGGGATGGCATTCGCATGTGCCGCTGAGTGGCACGACTGATCCGTCCGCGGTTTCCTGTGGCCGTCCTCGATCCCAGGAATGCCAGTGCCTTAAGCGTAGAAGACTTATATGGCGTCGCTGGGAGGCCTTTCCCTGGGCCTTCTCGAGCAGGGCCTGAAGGTGAACCTCTTACGCCCGAGGAGTCAGTTCAGGCGGACCAGGTGGGGTCTTCAGGAGCTCAAGCGGCTCGAGGGGGGAGCCAAGAGGCGCTCCCTTGACATTTTGTTTCCCTTTTCTTATTTTGGCATACATTGTACATGAATTCATTTTTGTGAATAAGACTTGTCATTTTCTGCAATCGGGGCTCGGACTTTTCTTTTGTCTTGTTTGTATGAGTGTTTTTTTTTTTTTTACAGCGCGATGCACAGCGCCTTATCCTTAACTTTGAGCGTGTGATCTCCTTAAGATCTTTGGCCTTTTAACTTCTCGGGTTTGAAGGTGCGATCCTTTTAGGATCCTCTAGTGTTTCAACCTTTTGACCTCTCGGGTTTTTAGGCGTTGGAGTTCAACCTCTGGGGCCGCTCGGCCACTGCCGAGTTTTTGGAGTACGACCTCTGGGGCTGCTCGGCCACTGCCGAGTTTTTGGGGTTGAGTTGCGAACTGCTTTGTTGTTGATGAGGGAGCATGAGAAGGCTTTCATAATAAACGTAATGCAGGGACGTTTTTATTGATGTATGTGTGTTACATTGAGTGGCCTCCCAGGCCTGTTGAATCTTCACATTACACTGGTCCGTGCACTTGGGCCTTGGTGCTCCTCTTGCTGCTCCCTTGCCAGATCGCGGTCTTTGATATTTATGACCGGGGCTGGCCTCGCAGGCATTGGCGCCCCCAGCGGGTGGTCAAGTGTGCTCCGCTACCATTATGGCCTTGCCCTTCGAACGGCGCGACCGGCTGCGTCCTGCTGCTCCGGGGCCATGCTCGGGTTGTGGCAGGAAGCGGTCGAGATAGCCTTCCATTACCAGCCGCTCGATTTCCACCTGGAGCTTCCGACAGTCCTTAGTGTCATGGCCACGGCTGCAGTGGTAATGGCAGTACTCCCACTGGTCGCCTCCCTCTCGGTTCTTTAATGCCTTGAGCCATCTCAGGAATTCCTCGTCCCTTATCTGCCTCAAGATATTGGTGAGGGAGTCAGTGAGAGCAGGTGGATCCGAGGGCCCGTTTCCTCCAAGGACCATCCGTTCGGGCTTTTCTCGCCCAGACGGCCCCTGGGTCTTCAGCTGGGCGCTCGCTTTTCTTTTTCCTTCTCCTGTCCTTGGGGGTAGGGGGTCTTCTCATCCTTCCGGCTAACTTGTTTCATCGGTTTTGGGTCTGAAGACCGTTTTCCAGAGCCTCTTGAGCCCTTTCTTCGTTGGGGCTTGGCTCATGGACTTCTTTTTGTTGAGGTAGTCCCTCAACTCACTAGGAGCCCGCGTCGCTTGTCGCCTCTGGGGCGCTACTGGACGCGGGCTTTCGGGGTGTGCACCCCTGGATTGCTCTCTACCCTATCGCGGAGAGTACGGACAGCTCTTGAAAGGCTGTCCACCTTCTGTACTAGCTTGCACACGCTAGTACTGGGACCGCCACTCATCCTCCCGCCTGAGGGGAGACATCTGTCGAAGTGTTCCACCTCTCGGGTGGACGTACTATCCTGTCTGCTTCACCATTTTCGAGCGCTGGTCGTTGTAGGAGAGTGGGAAGCTACGAGCTTTCCGTTAGCGTTCCCACAGACGGCGCCAATGTTGTGTCCCGGGACTCGGGGTCCACATGCAACACAAGTGTTTGAGATTTATGGAAGTGGAGTGGGAGAGATTGAGACTAGATTTTTACGTGAAAAACCTCCCTTAAAAGAGGACAAAAAACCACGAGGCTCTGAGCCTTCAGAAATGCTTCACTATGAGATGAGAGTCTTTACAAAGTACAAGTGTTTTTACGTTGATCCCTTCCTTGTTTCTTGTTTCATGTTTCTCTCCTAGGAAATTTCGTTCGCTGGGTGGCTTTGCCACTCTCGTCGGGAAGCTTTGTCACTCTTTTTTGCTCCTTTTTGCTGGGAAGAGGAGTAAGTGGCCGAGAGAGAGAGCAAGAGTGTAGAAGTCTTTTCCTCTTTATGGGATGAGTTTTTCAAAGAGGAGTCCCTTCGAATGGGGCTTCGCTGGGTATTTATAGGAAAGAATGTGCCGTTGGGAAGGAGACACGTGGCAGCCGTCGGATGGCAGAGAAGCTGTTCATTGCTCTACTGGTCACATTTAATGTTGCTGACGTGAGCAAGATAGCACGCGGCTTGCACTGTTGGTAGGCCTGGACGTGTCAGGTATGCAGGGTCTATGTGTCAATCTTGATTTGACTAGGTATGCCCTGTAGAGACGGCGACTTGCAGAGGTTGCAGGTTTCTTGGGAATCGGCGAGGTTGTTGAGCTGGCGTTCTTGGCCGTGCATGAGGCAGTCCTCGTCCTTGTGTTGCGTTTCTTGTTACTTTGCGGGTTCGCGAACTCATCGGAGAAGGCAGCTCTCGGAGGGTCCTTTGAGGAAAGTCCTTGAGTCTCTTCTCGTCTTCTTGGCAGGACTTCTGGGGTTCTTGGGCATCTTCTTGTTCTCGTATCTGGATGATGTCCTCGAGCTTCCTTGTGAGTTGACGGGACCTCTCGGACTTTTGTTGTGGTCTTGGCCTTTGGGATATTGGCCTTTGTTTTTGGGCCTCTAGGGCTGTCCAGCCTTCTCGGCTCGTGGGCGCATTTCTGGACCTTTCACTTAGGCCGTGCTTTATGGGCCCTTATGTTGGGGCCCAACATTGTTTAAATTTAAAGATACTGAAATTTTTAAAACCTCATTCATAATTCAAATCTTAAAATTATTCCTCCATTACCTAAAAAAATTGCTCATCCTAATATTAATAGGAAAATGACTAATCACTTAATCACACAAATGTTTTATTTTCATCAAATATCTAGTTAATTAAGACCATAAGTTTTCAAATAAACTCTAACAATATTGTATAAGATTATTATTTTTAATCATATCAATAAATTATTAAATATATTCACATCAAGTGAGATAACTTTTATGTTTTTCTTATATTCTTTCTTTTTTTTTTTTTTATTGATTTTAGGTTTTCATCTTGATATATTATTAAAATACTATTGCTAATGTTTCGTTGTTGATAGAATGGCATATTTCCTCATTTCTATTGCATTGATTGTGCCCCACGCCCGACCCATGTATGGAAACTCTTCTCACCTTTCTCTTTGTCTCTCCTTCTTTTTTACGTGTACTTAGATTTTATGAATTCGGATTACTTGTTTGTGATGGTGAACCTTGTCCAAGACAGTAAATCTCATGATATTTTCTGAGTTCATCAAAGGAGCTTAATTCTTTGAGTTAATTTGTTCCCTGTGATTGTTTGGGAGAATCCTACGTGTGCTATTCGATTGAGAGAAACACCATCACATTTTAGCTTTGCCTCCGCTCAGTATATAGAATGATAGAAGATGTAGTATTAGTCCCTGAGTAGGGAATTTCGACGATTTAATGTATTATGCCATCCTTACTTTCACACGATATGCATGGTACTCACAGAAATTCTAATCTTTGCTTCCCTGTGTGTCCATATCAATTCGGCGCTCTGACGTTGAAGTACAATGGAAACTGCAGATTATGAGTTTGGTGCAATGTGTTACCAATGCTTCATTGGAAGTTCATGATTTCCACCTTCATGTCATGTGGTTGATTCTTTTTTCTTTATTCCTGAAGTGGTTACCTGAAACCCATTACATGAATTTCACATGGGAGTCATCCCTAGTGTTTCTTTCAGCAATGTCTGGTGTGATTCTTTTGTTTAGATATGTGTTACTTTAGTGTTGACCCATATTCGGTTAACAGGCTAATCGAAAGTTTGACCTAATACTCACATGGGTATAATATTAAGACGGAGTATCGTGGTATTTGCGAGCACAGCAAAGTGGCTGATGGTCAACCAGGTACCGGGCTGAAAGGTGTCCAACCAGACTGCTGATCTAAATGACGACTGGCCGGATTGGAGAACTTGATGACTGGCCGAACTGACAAACCGGACTGCCTAGTTTGAGAAGCAACCGGACTGGCAAGACGATGGCGACCGACCGATTGCCTAGTCCAAAAGGCGACCAAAGTAGCAAGTCTGAGAGATGACCAGAGTGTTGAAGTTCGAAGGGAGACCGGACCGTTTGAAAGACGATCGGCTGCCGAGCATCTTTAGGGTTTATGAAAAGAGCACGAAAACCCCCTTTAGGGTTTATAAAAGGGGAGTGTGTTTGAGAGAGATTTAAGACTATCGCCAATCACTTTGTAAAATCAGAGAGACCAATGAGTGTCGGTAGTGAGAGAAGGTGAAGAAAAAAGAGAGAAAAGAGAGAAGAAGGTTTTCTTGCTCTCATTCTGGAGATTTCTATTGCTACTACTTGGGTTCATTGGTACAAAATATCAGATTCTTATATTGGATTTGTGTAACCGTTTTATACAGTGAAAATTTTGTAGACGCACAATTCTATGGTTAATCCCTCTTATTCTGAAAAAGGTTTTCCATGTAAAATTACTTATATTTTGTTTTTGTTTTGAGATTGTCTTTGTGTGCTATGTTTCGCCGTTGTCACCGTTCATCTTTCCTTATCGGTACATCCAAGCCAGCGGCGGTGTTTTTCCCAACATCTTTTGCTGTTGTGGTTGATACACCAAGGTGGTGTTTTCCCAGAGTTAGAATGATGATAACTTGGTGAAGTACTATGGTTCATTTCTCGCAGGTGTATAAGGTCCAGACATAGCTCCCTTTCTGAATAGATTGGCTAGTTATTAGAAGCAATGTGCCTCTCATGTACCCCAGAATTTGGAGGATTGTTTTCACATGTTGCATGTGCATATTTCTGTGTCATGTTCAGAGTATTTGTTAAATCATTTTTCCATGTGGACCTGACTAAATTTTAACATGGTTCACTGCTTAGATCATTTTTGTTGGGCTGACAAGTTGGGAATCATATGTGGGATCTTCAATTCTTCATTCTCTCTCTCTGTTCTCGTTGAGCTTGCTTATTCATTGATGGACAATATTTGCAATGAAGAATGTATGAGAATGATTTGATGCTCTGATTCGGGTTGTATTTGCACCGTCAGCATCACCAAAATGTGTTCTTCTGGATTAAACACCAAAGTTTGAAATAGTATCATTGTTTTATACAATACCTCAATTTGCTGAGATTTATCCGAGAGCTGTTTGGCTCACTCATTGAGCAGGCTTTTATATTCACCAAATGGCCAAGATTAGAAGTTGGGTAGATGAATTGTAAAGACTGAGTAGCCAAATAAATTACTTGATATAATCTCTATTATTTATTCATTTAATTTTTAATCCTAACACTTGGGTGTATCTATTAGCCTTTGCACTGAGAGAATCATAATAACACTAAATTTATCCCGGCATTGTGAATGTTTTCTGCAGTATCTCTGATAAGATTTGTGAATTATAGTCATTTGAAGTCAAAACTTACTTTTGAGCTTGGACAATTGTTAAATGGTCGCATTCTGGCATATTGTTTTCCTGTGACATCATTGAAATTAGCAGTGCAAAGAAATATAGTCTCTGAAGGCTGCAAAGTTCTTCCCTTTTTGTCATCAATTAACTCAGTTTCTCCCTAAAAAGTTGGTTCCAATTTCGCATGCACCAAGATGAACTCTAAAACATCAATATCATATTAAGCTCTTGTGCTTTTGCCAGCCGGCTATCACCTTTATCCTTTGCTTTCAAATTTGCACAAAAGCAAAGCACATTTGTATAGCATTGAAAGGAGTACGTTCAAAAGGAATTGACATTGCACATATGTACTGCATTGAAAGGAGTACATGCAAAAGGAATTGACACTTCTCATAAACACACAAACTGCTTCATAGGGAGGTTTCTATAACGAGCATATGGCATTGTAGGAATCAGGACCAAAACGATTGCTAGAACCCCTCCTTATATCTGCCATTAGCCTTGCAGCATAAACTGCCATCCCTGACCCCGGCCGTGGCACAAACACATCCATTTCTTCATATAAATCTGCATTCGGCGTATACGTTGGCAGTCGAGAGGACTCTTCTCTAGCCACGAGTTCACCCAGCAGCCTACGCTTCTTATGTCTACGCCAAGCAGCCTGAATGTAGCATGCTGCCCACGTTCTCCACTGCTGTGAGTAGAAGTGAAACGTGTGCTTCATTTCTCGGCTCCCTAATTTATAGAATTGCTGTGCCACAAATTTCAAGTCTCCTGCCTCAAGGGAAAATGCCTCAACGTCCGATAATGCCTTAACTGTGCGAGTTGACACTGGAAGGATGCCGTTAGGTGGTGGGGTGAGGGCCCATGTCAGTAGTTCTTCTCCACAGAAGTCGCCAAATCCGATTCTTGTGGAGTTGAAGAAGCCAGCTCGACCACCATTCGTAGTGTAGGAATGAAGGGAACCTCGGACAATGAAGAGCATTTCATTAAGAGGGTCTCCTTCAGAAATCACCAGTGTGCCTTCTGTGCAAAGTGTAGGACTTAGCCTCTCACTTATCGCGTCTAGCATGCGATCATCCATTTGATTGAACAATGGTACCTGTTGGCCATAAGCAATTTTTTTGATATCCAAAAGTTGTCACAGAATCATCGCATTATTCTATGGTAATGAGCAACTAATTAAGGATGCCTGCATGAATGTTCAATCATCTCTTATAGGTCCTACAGCTGTAGCCCCCTTGTCCATTGGCAAAGGGGAGAGGTTGCTTACCAACTAAGATAACCCCTTCAATCTTGTTTAGAAACTTAAGAGGGTTTCATGGATGACAAGCACAATCTCAAGGGAAATAATGCCATAAACCTGAAATGGAAAGGCAAGTCAGATAGTCATGGGCTTACTCTTCTGAGGAGACCGAGACAGAGGTGGCGCTTAATTTGTCTTTGAAGATCAGTGGGAAGTCTTCTGAGAAGAGATTCTTCATCAACACCTCGAGTGGTCACCCACTTGTACCTGTCATACTTTCTGATGCACTGCCTTAAATCTTCGGGAAGTTGTCTGTGATGCATCCATTTCTCTGTATCATTTCTCTTTAGTCTCCACTCTTCTAGCCTTGCCGTGGCAGATTCGAGGTAACTCTGCCAGAAAATGAAAGAAAACAAATTAGCGCAATTTTATTTTGTTGTTTTAATTCCAGATTTCATCACCATTTCCCCCAATGAATAGACGTTAAGAAATTAAACTCCAATATTTTGTTTGTTCAATCAAGGAAGTTTTCCTTCAGGTAGACAGTCAAATATAAGATAGGAACAATGGAGATCCCCTCACACAGAAAAAGCAAGGTGAGTCTCATGACGAGTTTATTAGGCTAGCTAACTGGGTGACAAATGTTAGCTGCATTTGTTCTTGAATGACTGTTGCTACCATCACTCTAATCTCTATAATGTTTTTACTATGCTTCTTTCCAAACTTGTCATGAATCAGATTTGTTGTTTTAAGAAGGGGTGTTTTGTGAGCTTACAATTAAGTCACCACAATTTATGAAGTATAGACGGAAATTTTAGGCGCAACTGTAGAGTTGTTATATGATCTAGTGATTTTAGAATCTAAGTTGTGGAAATGATTTCTTGTAGAATGCATAGTAAGCCCACATGCAATAGACTCAAAAATAGTTTGATCCTCCCCCAAATTTCGTGCATATGGCAGTTTAGTGTACCAGGCTGGCCCCTCTTCAAATCATACTGTATAGCAACAATGTCTCTGTTTTGCAAAAATGGGATATTCACAAAACCTTCTGAGTGTGTATGCAGCATGCATAAATGCCCATATTATTGCTCCATTTTCTAGTTACCTGCATATTTCCTACAAGTAGAGCGTAGTTAATTAGGCCAAGAGTCACAACAAGCATTGTAAAAATGTTCTCCCCAACGTGAATGCTTGAGGTAAGATTTTGTCCGAGCGAGCTGCATATTTTTGTAGCATGAGAACCGCACATAATGGTAAAACAAAATAGGGAAAAATAAGTAGAAAATTGAAGTAGTGAATTGTGAAGATGACTAATGCAATAAAAGGGAATTATACCAGAGAGTCTTCAGGCCCCACCAAAGAGAGTAGAAGAACCTGTTGAAGAAGAAGGCTAAATAAACAGTGTTGACCACCGCTTCTCCGTAGATCCCAAATTGATAGAATCCGTCACTTGGTTGACAAAGAGTTGATATGTTGCTTGATGTAACCCAAGCATTTCTGTCCTGATTGTTTATCATGCTGCATTCAAAAAACCCAATTTGGCAATAGGTACTATTCTGATTGCACGCACTTCCCCAGCATTCTTCCTGCCTTTGTATACCTAAAAGATACCAGCTAGTCCCTGCAATCTTTATCATTGACACACACACACACACACACACAAACAATCAACAGATATATTTTGTCACAATTTGATGAATTTGTGATTTAGGTATATTACTGCTAATGGAATATTTGATGAAGATAATCAAATGAAACAATTATTTCGTATAACCTGCAGCTGGCTACTGACAAAAAAATAAAGTTCTCTAGGGCCCGTTTGCCCTACCCCGAGGCCAAAAATACGAGAACTTGCTTGCTGTTAGCAGTGAGCTTACTCAAGTCTATATAAGTTAAATCCAAAACTCGTCTGATTTCCACGCCTGGAGCTTCTTGTATACCTATGGGCAATTTCCTGTGCGACAGTTTCCTAGCTAGTAAGCAGCAATTGCCTTAAAAACAAATGCCAGGACTCACCCAGAGGGTGGCTATTGTGAAATCACATGGACTCAAAACCATGAATGAAAATTTACTTATTATTATCAAATGTAAATTTTTTAGCAAAATAGAATATGCGGGCAAATATCGTTCGATATATCAAAAAACATTAATATATCGGCTAATATATTGAATATTAACTGATATATCATGATAAAATGCTAATAAGCATTGCTATATATCTCACTCCTCTACTATCCATCAATAACTCTCTTTGTATATGTAATTATTTTAATTTATTTCTTTTTTTCAAAAAATTCCAATGGACCCCACACATAGAGGAGATGCAGATGGATTGTAAGTGGGTGGGACAAATATAATTTTCAATGCTGATACATTGATATTGTGATTTTGTCATAGTAGTAAAAAATGTCAGTATTAAAGAACTATGATATTAATATATATCAACAAATATTTCAATTTTAGATGATTGTGGAATGACTTGCCTGATCACAAACCAAAATTACATAACACCAATGCCAGCATATAATCTAGAAACTGAATAGCCTGCATGCCCACAAAGCCTTATTCTTTGGTTTACTTCTAATTAAAAAAAAAAAATGTCCATTCCTAGCTCCAGATCTTAGCAACTACGCCCTCTTGAATAAGAATGACATTCTTCATGCCAAAAGACCCTTAACAAAATCTTCGAACAAACACACTATTTTGAATTTTCTATAGGCTAACTTTTGGTTCTTCTGTGTAGACCACCACGGTTACTTAACACTGGCTAGAAAGAGGAACAACTTCTACTGCTACTGGTAAGCCCATTCAGAATTCTGACGTAGCAGAACTCAAAACTATTCGAACTAATCTGAGACAAAGTGTTGCACTTATCTAGATGAGTCAAGAGTAATTCATATACTTACATCACTTGCCAATATGACAAACAAGAGGTTATATGCAGCATTAAACCATGCTGTTTTCCACATGATCCCGGTTTCTTTGGCAATTTGTAGTGAGAGGGGATAGGCCAAAACTAGTCTGTAGATGAACTGTATTATGATGATGAATCTTAGAGCTGCTTTGGATTCAGAAACCATAATATCTCTTATTTTAGGTAAGATTACCCAGACAAACACCTGAAAATGCAGCAAAAGTAGTTAAATATGTTGTGCCAAATGACGGGAAAGTCTTTTTGCAATACAAAACGAAGGTTGCATATATATCATCATCATAATCTTCCCCAAATCCCATGATGTATGAGCCTCAGATACTTGACTTTCCCTTTGTTGCAGCAAAATAAAGCAAATTAGATGAAGGTATTATTTCCCTTGTATAAATATTTTTGCTAAGATATTGAGTTCATAATAGAAATACCCATCCAAACAAATATAACCTTTCCCCACTTTTCCTGCCTTTGGCACACAAATATGCCCATGAAGTTGATCCTCCTTTCTCTCTTGGCAGAAAAAGTCAAATATATTTAGCAGCTACGGATTCTAAGAGTAGAAGGACAACAGGCACCTGTGGAAGGGGTAAGGCAGCAATGAGATCAACCCAGAAGCCAAATCTGAGGTATCGAAATGCAATCTTCCAGGGGTCAATGACTAGTTCTCCTCTCCCAAAAACTCGAGAAGAAGGTGCTACATAAGCTGTTCTAAACTGGACTGCGATGTTGATCAAGTAAAACACATCAGCTATGGATCTTGTGATGGTTAGGATTACTTGAACTGTTATTTCGTTCTGTATGCAAAACTCTGGCCTTGCTTGTGGCACCATAAAGAAAATGGGGTCAATTAAGAGAGATACTATACTAACTGCCAGGAACAATTTATTCCATCGCGATGCATTAGATCCTCGTGGATCAATTATCATATGCTTGTTTTTTGCTTTCTCATAATCCTCCGATAATACTTTGTCTAGTCCTTCAAGCTTATTCCAATCATCTTCAACCCTGAAAATTATGCAAAAGATGGCAGAGATAAAATAGCTGTAGAGTTGAAAAAACAACTGAAGCCTGCAAATACAAGTACCTAACAGTTTTGAAATTCAGGGCCATTGATAAACTTTGATGAGATTTCTTCCCTGTTAATGATTCCTATAACTACACAAACTTGTCAAATTTGTCTAAATCGGGCCAAGGAGAAAATTCTATTAGCTAGCTTCTGGGATTAGGTAACCTTCAGATGATGAATGATGAAGCACCATATAAATCCTATTTCTTATTGAGGAATATGGCTCATCTTTTACCATTACTGCACTTGGTACGATTAAAAATTTGACTTAGCAAACTTCTTGACCTTACCTGTAAAGACAATGATCAAGGTGAACCTAAGCAAGCTATAACAGGAATAGACATTGTGACCTTGTATCCAATTGCAAAAATTCAAATCACTTTTGCCAGCTGTGCTATTCTGTATGGGGTTTATTCTTTTTTAAAGCCAAATTGATTTAATTAAAATGATGATGTTGTCATGCTCTGCAGAACGAGAAATGATTAATTAATCACGTAATTAAGTTCTATACAGTTGATTTAGTCATAGTTTTCTACATGCTGGGCATATGGTCCAATGATTTCAGGGTCAACCACAATTACTTATTACTTTTAATATTATATTCAGGGTTCAAGCAATAAGTAAGAGCGACCCAGTTCACGAGACTTCTAGCAATACAAGCTCTTTGGATCGACAGAGGTACGCATCTTTACCCACAAAAGCTTAAGAGATAATTTTCGTTGTTTAAACCAGGAATATCCAATTTGCAATATAATAATCTTACCATTTATCAAGACTGACCATCCTGTGTAAGGGAAAAGTAAGATCTACCCCAAAAAATATTGATTTTTCTGTCATCGAGACTTGCTCTTGCCTTGTATTCACCTAATCTGGACAGGGATTAGAACTTTAAAAAATGAAAAGAAAAAGAACAAGATCCTTAAAGTCAACTTTGCAACTGTTCTATTCCTTCATTACTATTTGTTATACCTGCGACTGTTCTAAACAAAGACTCGAGTATGCTCCCACTTGTGGGAAAAATAATTAAACCATCACATTAATAAAACATAAGACTGAGTAATCAAATGGAATCATAAAATATTGTTGGATTATGGATCGCCTCCGTATGGGTTTCATACCTATTTGACTTCTTATCCAGTGGATTAGAAGAGGATGCTCGTGCACGGATTACAGTGATCGCGCAAGCGAAGCGGGTGTGACGAGCGCTCATATGCTAATTTCCATGGTGCTCGCACTTTAGGCACCCCCAAGGGACACTCGAGCGGGACTTTCAGAATGTCCCACGCCTGAAGTGTGCTTGAGGGATAGCCTGAGGCGCCGAAAACAGTAGGCACGCCCAATGGCGCCGGTGCCCAATGCCCGCTTGAGTACTGGCTCACAATATAAAAGCACATTGATGAGTTTTTAGGGTTAACTACTTGTATTTTTCTAAAATTTAGAGCTCTGTCTTTGATAGAAAAAGAAGTGAAAAAGAAAAAAATGAGAATAGAAATATTCAAGTATTTGGTTGAATTTCGAATCGTATTTCAGTCTCCAACAATCTTAGATACGTTATTTTTAAAATTGAGAAAAACGTTTTATTAGCCATATTTCTACTCTTTTGTCTTGTACTCATTACTATTCAATTTGGTTGATACAAGGTGTTGAATCCTTATATTTTATTAGGGTTTGTGTAACTAAACTTTTGTATAGTAAAGATATTCTAGATGTATCGTCTAGTATTTTTTCCTCTCATTCTAAATAAGGTTTTTAATGTAAAATCATGTATTTTTTATTATTTGTGATTGTTATTATTTACTTGTTATGTGTTGTCGAATATTTTCTCACGGTTCAAATAAATTGTCCAGGTCTTAACAAATATAACACTTACTTGCGGCCCCTGATCGAATAACTCGAGCAGTTGGAAGGAATACCACATCATCTAAACACTCTCAATTAAGTGGCCATGAGTTCGATCATTAAGAATTTTGAATTGGAATGCTTCTTTGATTAAGAAAACAAAAAAGCAAGGACTACCGGCTCCTTAACAAAAGAGGCATTTAGTCTAGAGGATGGCACGTCAGAGTTCATTTAGGCATTTCATCGAACAATAACACTTCATAATCTCATCGACCGAAAGTACAGAGAAATTATCTGAGGCACACTCCCAGTGTTTGAACGCGATTGCTCGCGGACGTACTTGTAAGAATCCAGTTGTCGTCGGCCAGGTAACCGCCGACGGTGGATTTCGCCGGCGATCTGTTTAAGACGAAATTGCATGCCATGAGTGTGGATTTCTTTTTTTTTTTTTTAATTTATTTTTAGTATAATTTTTTTTCAAAAAAAATATTCAATTAGTATTAATTGTGGCATTATGAACAAATTTCTTGGGGCTAAAAATCGAAACCCTAGATATTCCTAAATATTGGGGGTGTTGTCTCCTTAACGGCAATCTATTTTTCAACATTGTAATTTTAAGTTTTTCGTGGCTTAAGCTCTTGAACTCGATGCAAGTGATTCTTCACATTTTAGCTCTTCTTGCTAGTCAAATTATAGCTAAGTATGATAGGTTAATTTGAGGAAGGATGAGGATTAGGGTTGCACCAAAAAATTTAAATCAAGCTGAATCATCTAAACTGAATCAAATTAAGCTGCCAAAGATAATTTGATACTGTTCAATTTGATTAGGTTTGATCTTTTTTCTGAATTGTATTTGTACTTTGGTTATTATGATTTAAACAACTTAAACTCAATCAAATCATATATATTAAATAGTTTGTTTTCATTATTAAAATTGTGTTTGTCATATATATTTTATGATATTTTTGAAATAATCTTTAATATAAATAGTAAAATTTGTAATCGTTTAAGAATTTATTGTAATCTAAATTATCATATATTCTTATTTATTCTTACTATTGGCTATGTTTTAAGTATATTATCATAATATTGGAAATTCAAAAAAAATTATACTAAGTAATATTTTTTTAAGATATTACATTTTATTGTTCTAATATTATTTTTCAAATTAAATAGTTTATATATTACTCATTTGAATATTATAAATTAAGCTTAAATTTAATACTAGTTCTTTATCGATGATTAATTTTATTTAGAATTTTTTTTATTATATATTTTTACTAATTTTACATTATCTTAAAATATATTTACAATATTATTATTATTATTATTATTATTGTAACTCGAATCTAAATTTTTGTCAGATTAATAAATGGATAAAAATGATGATGCTGGATTTTCATACTCTTTAATTTAAAATCTGCACAATATAAACAAACATGAACTAAAAATATACACGGATATGATTTCGGTATATCATTCAGTATTTAAATCAGTGACCTTTCTCTTGAAATGAAAAAAAGGAAGAGGGTGCTCATTTATGCCAAAGTAAGTTTAATAAAATAAAAAATGATAAATGCAGTTTAAACTTGATGAGATGCACTTAAGATAAGGCATCTTTTTCTTTTTTATGGCCAACCTCCCCTTGTTTATTGAAAGAATGGTTATTTATAAATTTTAAGTAATAGTTAAGTTGTCTTTATTTATTGAGGACAGTTCAAAAAACTCATCAAATAAAAAGAAAAAATTGACAAAGTAACTTTAGCAAATTATATAATTTTATTCTTATCGGTCAATAAAGACAAAATTAGGCCTTCAAATTCATTGCTACACTTGGGCCTATGAATGCATTGGGCCGTAACCTGATTCTGATAAAATATGATGAATTTTAATCTTCAATTTGGACCAAATTTATCAATTATATTAATATTATTATGTATTTACTTTAATTTTGTTTATGATATATTAAATTGAGTAAATTTTAAACTAATCATACATACCAAATTAAATCAATTCACTTCTTGACCATTTTAACTATCTCAACTAATAGTTTGATTCATTTTAGTTTAAAAAAATTCAAACTATAATTTATAATTTAGTTGTGAATTATCTTCCTATCCACATCATACATAACCATATTCACCTCTAACAACAAACTATATATAAATTAATATTCTATCTTCATCGACGGTTCGATATTCAAATTTGTATTTAATTGTTATTTCAGCATGATCATTTATTTAAATCTGAAAAAATCACTATAATTTGGTTGATATAATTCCACATCAACTCAATCTAAGTAATACATAACTGATAATTACCTTTTTATTTAAAATATTAAAGCTTGCTATTATACCAATACCTTCCCTTTTACTGCTGCTGAAAAAATTTATAATATATGCTTACAGCATCTAAGCATAACATGCCAATAAACTAAAAGTTTAAAAGTTAAAAAAATATCATTTATAAATTTATTTATATTAAAATTATTATTTTTAATGTAAAAAAAATAAGAATTATAATGAGATAAAATCTATGATATAATTGGATATATAATTAGATTTACAAATAATATTTCTTTTACAAGCTTTCAGTATATCAACAGTCCACTTTTGAGCATATTAAAATATAAAATTTAACTCATATGTAACAGTTGATAGCTACCCTGCTACTAATTAATTAACTGAAGAGTACAACAAATTAATCATTTATGACAATATGACCCATGTCCCACACAGTAGAATGGTAGCAGTTATATAACTACAAACCTCAGCATCGAATGATAACCCAACAAACAAAATGCATATAATCATTAGAAAGGAAAAATTAATTAATAAATTAATTCATCATCTATTCGTTTGAAGCAAAAGCAGCTTCCTTCAAGCATGAACTCATGATTGTTCTGAGCTTTGAGCAAGCATCAAGGCAAAGCTCCATTGCCTGTCAGAATAAATAGATACAGATATCAGAGGCAAAGAAATTCAATATTCCAAGAACCAAGTTATCTCTAGTTCAAATTAACATTCATATTTAAGACACATCAAATTTTATCATTTTTGCATGGGATTCATGTTGTCGAGTCAAGTTTGGGTCTCTCTCTTTACTCTTCAGCTAAGACTAGAGTGGTCATATCATGCCAAATCAACCATCACAGCATGAAGATTTTCTCAAAATAAGCCAACATTTTTTCAACCTCAGCAATAAAAAAATGCATATTCACAAAAGGGTGGTTCACTGTATAATATTTCCATATTATAGGATAAGAGAGGAGCCTATGTTCATGGTAAAAATTAACTTTACTGTCCCTCAGAGGCTCAACTAAGTTTCATGGGCAGCCACAAAGGAAACTTTTTCCCATGGAATAACTTTGGTAACAAGTGAACACAATAGGCATCTTAACTAGCCCAAAACCAACACAATTAATTGACACAAGCACCACAAGAAATAATCTCAAAAGGCTACATTTGCTTGGTGAGAATGGGAGTGAAAGAATGGAGATCCCAGTGCTGAAGCACTAGGAGGTATCTGGTTCATTAATTCAATCAGGTTTAAGATTAACATGGGTACAACAATACCTCAAATATCCGCGACTTCATTACTGACTACAATGTAAGCTCGGCAAGAAAAGGCAAAATGGCTCTAGTTTTTTCCCCACCTCTCTCTTCTTCACATGGGAATTGGGGAGCAAGGAGTTGGGAAGGATTAAACTCTAGCCGTTGATATGAGAAGTAGATAGCTCCATCAGACCACATATAAAAAAATCTGCTGGCCGATACGAATCGGTACCCGGGCTTTCAATGCCGATATTTTTTAATAGCACAACTATTGTAATAATACTGCAATATATTATATTATTGGTGATACGTTGAAATATAATTGCTAATATTTCTCTGTCATCTTACAATTCTTAAAAACTTTTGTCTTCCAATATACCTAATACTGTATTGTCTGATATGTCTCACACCTATATAGCAACGATCAATACTGAGGCCAGTATTTTCATCCATGGGCTATCCTTAAGTCTCCAAAAAACTGCACAGTTCATTTCTACGAAAATCCCGATTACATTCTAACATTTTAACATCCAAACACAAGAATCGGATTGGAAGGTATGGCACTTGAGGGTGGAAAATTGAAATCCCATTTCCCAAAAACCATCATTCCTGCCAAACGAAAGCATCCTAAAGAAAGTGCTCGATAGGAAAGATATATAAGCAGACAATAGCAAAGCACGATAAGTCAAACCTCGTGAATCTTCTGCGTCGACCATTCTCCTGTGATGGTCATCTGTGTAACTTCGTTTCGAGAAGGCATAAACGTAATCATTAGGCTTCCATCTTGGTAGCTTTCCTCCTCTAAAACAGGATCAATGATAAGATTGGTCCCAAGACAAGACTACCAAAATATAACAACGGAGATTAGCATGAACAAGTAAAACTTAGTTTCGTATGAGAACTAAAACCTAGAGGGGGGAAATAGGGGTGTGAAGAACTGAAGTACAATTGAATAATCACTCAATAGTAACATATGCAACATAATTATGCAAGTGCTAAGATCAATATACAAAAAAGTTTTGTACACGAGCATCATGCTTAAGTACTTCTGAACCAATACGGAAGCACGACAATTTTCAATAGCAGACTTGTAAATGTCTGAGCATGACTCATAAAATTTCCTAACAACTTGAAAAGAAATTGATTCCCAATAAGAAACTAACAAGGTTATTAGAAGTATAATAAAAATATAGATCACAACAATTTGAAAAACAATTGTAACTTTGGCTTTCAGCTGGGTGCGTGTTCTCTATTACCCTTCACATATAAACTTGTACATTCTTTAATCTTCCTATAAAATTGATGTCTTATTCTTACAGTTACAGGAGAATATGAATATCCTTTATGAAGGCCCAGATAATCAATCAATCCATACTATCATGCCAAAATTTCACTCCCAATATTTAGAAGAGTGGTGGATTTATCAGTAGCACACAGTATTCCTCTCCTTTAACCGAGCAAGATTACACTTTCTTTTTTAGTCAAGAAGTTGATAGCGAGATCTCAAATCAACGTATTTGTGTGGGTAGATTTTCTGGAAGCAACCATAGAAAAGGAGACATACTCATCATCCTTCATTTGAATGTAGAAATTTCTAAATCTATACTTCTTCCTCACCAACCAACCTTCCTCTTCCCCTAAAGCAAATAGGAAAGGTCTTCCAGAAGCAGGATAACCATCAAAATAACAATTAATAAAAGTGTCAGTTATCTACTAATTGCACCATGGAAACATTATTTTTCCTCTTGGCAGTGTGTGAAAGAGAAGAAAGACATCATTGGCTGCAGAAGCGTACCACAGAAACTGCAGCAACCAAGTCATACATCATAATCCCTGCATCAGCTAGAGCAAGACTGGCACATGAAATAACAACAGGGAGATCACCTGTTGACACGAACAATTATCAAAACAACAAACACTGCTCAAAAAGAAAGATGACCAACTTGATCATCTTGTTTTACGTGGGGCTGGGGTGGGGAGGGATTTTGCTGAGAGAGGGAAAAAAGTGCATCAAGGCGGAGGCAAGATGTTCTCACATCTTTTTTTCTTAACTTTTTTTTGGATCAGCAATACGACACTTGCAGCATCCAGTGCTCTCACATACACCAATGTACATGAGGGCAGTGCTAAACATTATAATACAAAAGAAAAGAAGAATCTAACAGAGCTGAATAGGAATAGGGGGAATTCTTTGTACATTTAAAAGGCAAATGAAACCAGCTGACATGCCACTAGACAAAACCAGATCAGCAAAGTTGAACATGATAACATTTCTTTGTTTCCACAAACATACAGTAGCCAGGGGAAACACAATCCATAAGCTATCTATTTTATTTTTTCCCCAAAACATTCACAAGCAAGAAATTCATCTTTCAAAGTGTCAGCTTGTACCCAAGAAGCACCCATCTTTCAAATGCTGTGGATGATGCTCTTTGGGAAAATTTGCTATGAAGAAAGTTACAACAGGAGTAGAATTTCTTCAAGTTGCAGTATCAATTAGTAAGGCATATATGGATCAAATTACAAGGACATACAGGATGCAACATGCACCGAAACCATTCAATATGGCCAGCAAGCGATGACCCTTGCATTTGTTGATGAGATGCCCGCAAAACTCTGACACCACAATTTATAAATCTTTGTTTACGCAGCTAGTTTTGCTATGCATTTCAACTACCAGGTATTCCGCTGTTATGATAAGTGGTGGTGTGCATTGATTTTCTGAAAGCATGAAAAGAAGACAAGCCCACACTGTGAACAGGAACACTACCGAGTCTGGATTTCAAATCATTCTAACTGTTTCAAGCTGCAAATAACTCATATTTTGTATTGGATCCTCAACTTTTGTGTCAATGACTTAAGGACTTTTAATTATGTCCAATTAAGTACCTTGTTGTTCTGCTGATTAGCAACAAGGCTTTCTTTTAAGGACTATTCTTTATGATTTCCGGGTTGTCGCTAGAGTTAAATTGAACAAGAAGGTCCTTGAGCAACTTAGGGAGGGTGGTTCACCTTGTTAACTGTGTTGTTCAGTTTATGTATATATTGAGCTGAGATCTTCATTATTTCTGACAATTTTGTTAGAAAATTGAGGCCATTTTCAGGAATATTATTCAGGCTGCCCACAATAGTGTAGGGAATTTATTGGCTTGACATTGACAGTCAGTATGTTTTCCTCAAATAGAAATGGCTCTGGATTTAAAAGTTCGCTTTTCTGGAGCTACACATCAATGTTAAGAAACTTTGTCACTTTGCAGAGCAAAGCAGACACTCATTGGTGTCCTTTCTTGTTTGCCCCTGGATTTATGACGTGAAGGCTACCAACTTTGGACAGGAAAAAAAAAAAAAGCCTTTCAGCATAGTGGAAAAAAGGTTTAGGTTGTCCCTAGCAAAACCAAAGAAAGCCTGCAGAAAGGTGGGACCCAAATCCTAACCAATACAGAACTTGGAAAGACGGGAAATAATTCCTGTCATCTAAAGAAGCCAAAGGAATTGTTGAATTCCCCTCACATCAATCCCTTGATTTTTCTCGAAAGGCTTTAGAGTTTTGATATGAAAAATCCTCACCCCCCTTATGGATGATGTAATACAAGATGAACTATCAAATAAGTGGTTTGCCTCTCACAAAGGATACTGAACAAGCCATGGATCTTATTACATATTCTAAATCCTACACCTAGCTAACTATAAGATGAATTACAAGGGGAGGGATTTCACAAAAGGCTTCATTGTCTTTCCATTGATGAAAATTCTTAGTTCTCAATGGTTCTCAAAACTGACTTGGATGATGAATAACATCAAATCCTCCGCAGCAAACCTGGTGATGAACGTAAAATTTCTTTAAGTATTTATTAGCTATAACCTTCAGTTTTCAGATTTCCCAGCAAAGTTACACAGACATGGCTCATATATATTGTCTACTCATTAAAGTTTCTTGGGATGACATTTTGGAGTTCCTAAAGCTTAAAGGTATATGCCAGCCTTATGATGTACTATTTCATGCGGCCCTCGCTCTTCACAAGTTGCTAGGACCATTTCAGCTAACCTGAACATGAAAGATACTGTATAGTCCCTAAATCTAAGACAATTTCTGAAGTTCTAACTTCTAAAAGGGTACTCTTGATGTTCACAGTTTTCTTAGTCCACAAAGTGGCTTCTTAGAGGTTAATGGTTTTTCTCACTTGTGGATAACTCACTAACAATATAGCAGTCCATATATGTTAGTTAACCATTACAACCATAATATGAATATGTAGAGATTATTGTATTTTGCCTACACCACCTTTAAATTGTGTTCCTCTCTCCTTTCACCTCTCTTTTTTTCTTCCCCTGCCGTATGCCGTCGATGACACAAACAAATTAAACAATAAGAATCTCAATCCTATCGGATATGCTTGGCTCATTCCAACATTTGTTTATTCAATATATGACTAGGAATGAAAGGAGTGAGAGTGGGATTGATGAGAATGAGATTCCTGCTCCTTAATTTCCATCCGACGGCCAAATACAGCCTAACAGTGACGATAGGTGCATCACATAGATGCAAACTATACAATTAACCTATGCAATTCCACTACTATCATGAATGAGAACTTGATACTTAAAGTACATTCAAGAATCTAAATAAAAACAATAGAGACACATGCAAAGTATATAGTTAAACCTGCTAACACTACTGCTAATAAGGCGAAGAACTTAACTAAGGATAAAATGTATTTACAGTGCCATCAAGGTTTAAAAGAATACTCAAGCATGTGCAAACATGACAAAGTAGTTCATGAAATCAAACAAGATACTAAAGAATTTGCCAAGCCACCAACCAGGAGAACTGATTTATGACTCTACATGGCTCAATCCCATGTTTAAGAAATAAGGTTGGGAATAGGAAGCCTTGATCCTAATGACTAAATAACAATTCCATTGTATTTGGAGACGGCTGTGTAAATAAAATAGAAACACAAAGCATGTGAGAGAAGAAAGGAAGAACAAATTTAAATATAAAACAGTCCAGAACTTTTGGCTTCCTATCTCGTTTCTATTGCAGAATCCAATGGTGGCAAGCATACTTTACAGAGAGTTATTTTAAAAATCAAACTGGCAGGCAGTAGGAAGTTAAGCGCACTTACTGCCACCAGATTCCAAAACCAATGCAAAGACATCCACAGTTGTTTTCGGGAATGATTCCAGTATAATAGCACCTTCCAAAGCTTTGTGAAGCATTGATGAATATTCTTTGTGATCTGAACCCTAGACAATAAAAAAAATTCCATGCACTAGAGAAAGGTTACATAGAGAACAAAATAGTCAATCAGAAAGAGCACCTCTAATTTTATGAAATTGGTAACGCACCAACCTGTCCACGAATTGACGTTGCAAAAGTTGTGTAGCTGATATTGCAATTCAGCCTTCCAATGTCACTATACATCATTGCTTTCTTACTTTCTCTTGGCCCAAATCTGAAGAGAGGAAGAAAGTATGTATAGTTGAATAAATATGAAAATGCTACGAATAATAAAATGCAGTTGTGGGAAAAATGCCGTAAAATTTTGTCCATTGGTTTATTTACTCACTAGTTTGGTCATTTCGGCCTTTGTGTTCTGCTACTGTGAATGAAGTGGTTAGTTGAAGTAAAGAGGTTGCCAGCAAATGTTGACAGTGAAGTGTTTGTACAGGTATTGCATGTTCCAATGCAAAATGAATATCAACTTGACAATTTCATCAGATCAGATAATAAAGATATCCACGACACTCATTTTGAGGGTTTTTCTAGTCCCACGTAGTGTAACCATAATCACTTGCTCTCATTCTCAAGAATCACATATCAGCAACCTTGAAAAGCAAATGTTAATTAACCTATAGCCAAAATGGCTTAAAGGCTAGTAATATAAACAGGTTATCTGTTGATAATTTAACCTTGTACCAGGATGGTTTTTGGACTTGCAAGCATTTTTCCACGGCAAGCTTCAGTGTAACATGCTTTCATCTCTTTTATTTTGTAGATTTTCTTTATCTCTTTATTGCCCAGGTTTCCTTTTCCACATCACCATCTAATTTCCTGTAGTGTCAACATTGTATATTACGTGTCCTATATAGAAATAATACAAATTATACCTTAATGCAGGTATATATGTGAGCCATATCTCAACAACTTAACTACTGTGTATGTTCTATCAGCGTTTAATAATCAATTTTGGATCTTCTGAATAGTCCTGGATCTTCTTTACTTCCATTGACCATAAACTTTGTAGACATGGATGAGCAATGCTTTCACATCTTCAGTGATATTAGTGTGCCAAATATATATATATATATTTTAACAGAAGTGTGTGATAAAAGGAGCAAAGTGCTCTTTTTGCTTGATCACCAGTGAATTAACGATTCTCCTGTATGACATAAAGTATACAATAACAATTTTAGGTTTGTTTCTAATGTTAGTTTAAATTGAATACATGAACTCAAGTCCAGCATGTGTAAAATCACATTTATTCTCCTCTCTATTAGAAAATAATTATTCACTTCCTCAAATATCCCTCCTCAATATTTTAGAATGCAGTGCGTGAGGCACAATGCATTTATTATTAGCATGTGGAAAATGTAATGGAAAATAAAGCTAAAAGTGTATTTTGAGTAACTAAATTGCATTTCTTGATTTCTAAACTACAGTGATTAAACTGGAATGAAAGGGTTATCATAGATTTAAGTACGGCCACAATGTGCACGGCAAACATCATGATATGGCCGCAACACCATGGCAGCCCTTAGGTTTGCTATGGTATGCCCACGACATCGCAACATTGTGCTACAGCAGTGTGTGAATGTTGAAAGGCAGTCACCAGAAATGCTTATGAGAATATTGCTAACAAAACGTGCATTCATCCTACATAAGTCATTTTGAAAGGAAAACTGAGTTCTCACAAGCAGAAATATACTCACACAGATACAATAACTTTTGTATTGCCAAACTCTGCATAAGCAGATCCTGCAGCAGCATTGACAGCACCTGTCCTCAAAACTGCATTTCACCAATAACCCTTCAAGGTAATATAACATCTTTAATCCTGAAAGGCTAGGTGAAAAAGCCTTAAACATTGCATGATATATCATTATTAGGCATACAGGCCCATGAACCATAGGCCTAAAGGAAACATCAACACAGAGAGAAAGAGATAGGTCTAATAAGAAGAAGAAAAAACTGAATAAAATTATCCAACCAAAAAGGATAGGCAAATAATGACCTAAGGTGATTGGAACAATTGCAAAAATTGGTGTGTCAAAGCTCATAAGGACCATAAAAGTGACCAACGTTATGCCTTCCAGTTCCCAGCACAAACTACGGAAATCTCTCAGCATTCACCATGAAAGATTGTTGTTAGGGCCTAAAGAAGGAATACTTACCCAAAAAGGTCATTTTAAAGAAGAAATCTGGCCATGTATCCTTGACATGACTGAAATGACCATGTTTTGCACAAATGCAAGTAATAGGAGATAACATTATTTTCATACAAGTCAGTCATTTGGCAAAAATCTAAATTGACGAAGGGCCAGTATATGGTCATTGTCAACAAGTATATGCCAGCCACTTCTCTCATCCAATAATGGTGTTTAGTTCAAAACTTCATATAGAATTATAATCATAATGGAAAAATTTTGAGATTTGATACAAGTCAAGCTAATCAGAGTTAGCCATCAAAGCCTTATCTAAATATTCTTGATTGATATAGGACATTCATTTCTTCCCATTTTTTCTAGATCAATAAGTGCAAGAACTGCAAGCATCAAGTGGAATTTAATCCATGCACACAATCATCTACAAAAGATAAGAACTACGAGAATAGTAACTTTGCAAACTAGCAACAAAACCTGAAAAGAAGAGGATGAGCATTTCCATTCTTCCTAAAAGATATAGTAGTCTAAGCCAACTCTATTAAACGGTGCTCAAGGCTGGTTGTTTTGCATAAAAAGAACTTCTAATAGGCCATAAAATAGCATAGGATTTTATTCCAAGGAAACTCTCTCCCTAAGAAAACCAAGCAAAGAGCTCAGTCAAGGAGCAATCAGATCTTTGTCAGGTTTTGCCATTAAAAAGAGAGTTGTAGAGTTTTTTTTACCCCCAAGTGAATAGAAGATTCAAATGCAAGAGAGAGAGAGAGAGAGAGAGAGAAGGCTAGTCAAATGTATCAATATTAGACAAATCAGCAACAAATTTTTTTTACGAACTGGAACCTGGTGGGGGAATATTGACCAATACAAGATGTATCGCCAATATTTTAAATATTGGCCAATATATCACATTATATCGGTCATATGATAACATATCACAATTTTGTAACAATATCGGAAAATATTATTACCAGATACCAATATATCCATATTGGTTCATACATCCATATTAGCTGATATTTCATTCTATGCCATGGTTAAGAAGCAACACACACACACACACACACAAAAAAAAGCATCAACATCCTAGATACATATAACAAACTAGTGAAAAAATAACCGGTTGCATAAGTTGCTTCAATGTAAGGATGGATGTTAATGCAATTTGTTCAGGTTTATTTTTATAAATGCAGTCTATAATGCATTGCATCATGTAAAAAAGATTGGCAAAGGCTGTACTAGGGCGCCCTCCTGAAAACTTGATTAAAATAATTCTCTTCCTTATTGAACAAAAGAAATAGGATCACTACAACAATGATCACTACAACAATGCATCAGCCCCCCGCGAAGGGAAAAAAAAATCAGCAAAAGACCCTAGACTAAGACGCTTCTGATTGAAAAAATTCAAGTCTAGGTGATAATGAGGAATGCCTTGAGTAAGCATCTTAAAAACCTCCGCCCTATGAAAAGTTCAAACAACAAGAAATTTAAAACCAACTTAGTTTAGAATAATTCCACACGACCTTCTCCTCTTCCAAAGGACATAGTTGTACCATACAAATCCATCCACCAATAGTTGTCTCCCTTCAAGGCAAGAAATGGGATTCCAAGTGACACTCCAAGTAATCAAAGTGTGGCTAAAGCAAACAAATAGGAAATTGAAAATTAAGAGCCATTCTGCATCTAATTATAGTTCCAAAAAGGATGGAAACCACTAAGACCATAGAAGAAAAGCACAGTATGCTTTGATGTGTGATTTTATCAAAATTCTGATTCTACATTTGGAATTTGACAGGCAAAGTCCAACCAATTTTCTCAGATAACCCTCTATAAAGAAATATCCCTCCCTAAGAAAAAATGTCCTGCAGCTGAAGCCATTGGTATCAACCCCATAAATAGGTCTGACAATATCCTTCTTTTTCCGGTAAAACTCCAAGCACGTTCACCTAAAAGAACACTATTCTACACCTCATAGACCAACATGAAAAGTCCAATTTCAAGAAATAGGGAAGTTAGGGGTTAAGAATATGTGCTCATTAAACTATACGATTCAATCAAGATCTGAATAATTAGGCAGAATGAGAAGGGACAAAATATAAAAGAGAAGATTTTTCTTGTCAACAGTCACAACGGGGGACTTTGAAGCACATGACCATATAAAATGGATATGACATGCAGGATAGAACGGTAAGCCATAATGAAGAATGAGACTGCCGTGTTGTTAAATATTATGGTTAGCATGAAACCAAGATGTGTGGCTTGCACGAAGTACCAAATGATGGGTTGAGAAACAACTATGTTGCCAGCCAAGTGTGATTATAGCAGGACTAAGGATAGACAAATGAGTGAGGCAAAGAAAGAAGTGAACCTCTACAAGTGAGCCACTGATTAGGGTCCAGAGAGGAGGTGAGTCGTCACCCTATGAGTGTGAAAGACTGGGTTGTCACAACTATGTGAGGTAGGGAGGAGTTTTTTCCTTGTCACTCTTCAGTATCACCCTCACCCTCTCTCTCTCTCTCTCTCTCTCTTTCTCTTAAGCAACTCATGTTGAGCACTTACTACTTATAGTGTGTTGAGGGGTCAGGTGTTTTGTCAGGTTGCTCGAGAATTGTGGTGAGATCACTAGCTAAGGTGATGGTTTCTTTTCCCATATATGCTCCAATCTCTAAAATTTGTTACATGGAATGTCTATAATCATACTGCCGTGGATGAAAACCCGGGTGGCTGAACTATGTAGATCATCATGTTCCTATTGCGTAATTAATGTCTTTATTTTCATCATAACTTTCTCTGGGTGTTTAGCATTTTGCACGGCGATGCAAGTCCCACATCGGGAAGTTTGAGGCAGAACTTTTAATTTATAAGTTTAGGGGGCTCTCCCTCAATAGGGCGTCCTTTTGGGGGGATTCTTCCCCTGTACTTGTACTCGCATCAATGGTGCTTTCATTAAACTAGCCTCGGCCCGGAAAGGGCTACTTGCGGAGGGGCTGACCTACTGTCGGTCCGCCGAAACAGAGTAAGACATCACAGAGTAAAAGCCGACAAGTAAAGTGCCACAGAGTGCAGCTATTGAGGTCTGCGGCTAATGAAAGAAGGAGGAATGATGTGAGTTCTACGTCCCAAATCTTACGATAGAACCTCCAACTTATAAGTTTTGAAAGCTCTCCCCCACGGGTTGTCATTTTGGGTGAGCTCTCCCGCTAGACTAGAACACGGTAGTTGTGGGTGAAGGCCTTGAACCCAACACACAAAGGTATTAGAAGTGCCCAACATTAGGTCACATTCCTCCACCTCCATGACTTGAAGTAATGCCAAAAGTAACTCGATAAAATGCTTTTAAAATCACTCAACGCCTCTCCGACTCTATTGAGCGGGAAAACGAAGGACAGATTAAATTCCAGGGATGAGACAATCAAAAGCAAAAACACCACGAATCCACATGCATACACATTATCCAATTAAACATACCAAAAAATCCACCAAGATTCGGATACCAAAATCCACAGAAACTCATGAAAAGTGCGAATCGAACAAAGTAAACGAACAAAACGAATGACGAAAATTCAAAATAAAAGAAGAGAGGAAGAGTAAGAGACATACAGGCAGGCCTACACTGGTGAAAACCGCGACCATCGGATCTAACCCAATCAGGGTCTTTGATATTGGGCCTCTCTTGTTTCCTTCTTCGGGTCGAAGGCGAGTATGTCGATGGCGACGCCGAAGCTTTTGTAGCCATCTCCCTCTCTCTCACCGGCTAGTGCGTAGTTCTAACAACTGAAGAGTACTGAGAAGAGAGGGCAGCGCACACCACCACTCTCCGGCCGTCACTCGCACTTCCTACCACCCTACGAAATTGAGGGGGGGCCACGACGCACCCTGCGACGCGTAAATAACGGCCATATTTTATATATAAAAAAAAACGTTTTTAAAATATTTTTTTTATTTGATGTTAAAAAAAATATTTAATATTTTTTTTTATTTTTATGACTTTTTTAAAAAAATTTAAAGCCGTCAGATATTGAATCTGACAGCTCCTATTAGCATCGAAGGGGCAACGACACTAACGATGCTGAGCGTGTTGCAACCCCCCGCGCTCCCTCTGCACGGGCTTCTATTGAAATATATATACACGTTTACGGGATTAATTTATAAATTAAAAGAAATGGGATAAAATTAAAACTATAATACAATTAATTTTAATATTTTATTACCTATATTAGCTAATATATAAAATAATTTGTGTAAATATATAGAATAATTTTATTTATTTTTATCATATTTTATTAGATATCTAGTTAATTATTGATAAAATATATCCGAGATTTAAAAAAGTATTAAAATTAATGATCAATTCCCACTAGATTTTTCCATTTAAACTAGGGTAATGCATAGAAGATGAAAGTTTACTAATTTGGATCATTATGCTCCGATTTGTGGCTTTTTTTCCTCCATTAATAGTCACATTTTTTTCTAAGTATCGAATTTTTAAAACATATTTTATAAAAGTGAGAACCAAAAGAGAGCCTTACGGCGTTTTTAATCTGCATATCAATATTTTATTTCTGTAAAATTTAGAATAATTTTTTAACAAATTAAGCAAATTTTTATTTCATTTAGAATCATAATGATATAAAAAATATCACTATGATATAAATAGAACATATAATAAAAAATACACGATTTTTATATATAATTTTTTTCTCAAATGCGATGAAATACCACTGGACTTAGAGTTGTAAATATATCTCCATTGTATGTTAGTTTCAGTTATGCAGCCCTCCAAATATCTTATTACCACATCCTACAAGTGAATAACTTGAGCTATGAATGAATACAAGAGTTAATCAAACGAATCAATAGGTAAAAATATTCTACATCGAGCCAAAAATAATAAATCTAAGATAAACAAATAACATAACACAAATTATATTTCAAATAGATAATGAAAATTTCCCTCTTGACTCTCTCTCTATTTGGCACAACTTTGGTATTTGAAAAAAATACGCAATGGCACCTAAAATCATGTAAGTATTTTAACCATACATTTGCCGCTTGAACAACACTCATACACACTTCATTCAAACACAATAGAGCTCCCATTTTGCTTGAACATTTTGTAGCACAAGTATTGTGAGTACAAGTCGTTGGGATCCTAACATTCCCAAAATGTGCACTCTAAGAGAGGATAATCTTCCCAACTTATAAAACAGTCATTGTAGAGCTGGCTCCCCAATATGAGACTCATAATATTCCCTCTTTAACAACTGTAGATATCGGTGATTACACTCTGTGATATTTCACTCGGTGACTTTCACTTTATAATACTTCACTCTGGCGCACCGACAGTAGATCAATTCCTCTGTAAGTAATCCTTTCTAATTAAAATTCTCCTCAAATAGCCCTCTTTGAATCGGGACCGATTTTAATGGAGATACCACTATTGCAAATACAAGCTATTGGGGCCTAAGTTTTTCTCAAAAGGTGACTCTGATTAGAGAAAAATTCCCAAACTTATAAGGCAACCCCTGTAAAACCATCCTCCCAATATAAAACTTGCGACAGCGAGCATTTGTAAAAATAAATTACATTAATCATCTCTTTCAATACCTATATTTCGAACCTTCTACAAAATGTCCCTAAAATTGCCTACTTGAGCTCCATGCTGCGCAATCCACATACAATTGATTCTATAAAGTGTTTTGCTCAAATGATGCTAAAGCAAACTTCCATCAAAATGGCATCATTAGCTCTACAAAGTAGAAAAGACTATACATATACACAATGGACATATGACTTATAAGAAATTTACTCATCCCAATAACATCTTCATTATTAGAGATATTCTTAATATTTTTAAAAATTTTAAAGTCATCCATTTATATATTTTAGTTATATTTGAAATATTTTTAATAACTTAGATTACATTTATAAAAATAAATAAATAAATTAGTATTATATCATACAAGAAATATCTTTTTTTTTAAAAGAAGTATCCCTCATTATTTTTCAAAGGAGATTATCAAAACCCTAGGAAGGTGTGATAAAGTGGTTGCATCATAACAATTTTGAACGGGCGGAGTCAAATCGAAACCCAATTTAATAATTTAAATTCATAATTCAAATCCAATAAAAAAAACACTTAATAACTCTAAATATGTCAATACCCAAACCAGATTAAAATCTATTTCATTTTTTCCTCTTAACAAAAAAATAAAAATAAAAAAATAAAAAACAATAGTAACATAATTTGACCAGATCAGGGGAAATTTTTAAATCAAGATATCAAATATATTAATAGTATTAGTTATTTTAAAATGAATATCAAAATTTATAATTTATTCAACATGGTGGGTGAAAGAATAATGAAGAGTAAATGAAATAAAATATAGCTAATAGTCATAACTAAATTAAAATTTAGAGTTAAATTGGCATTAATACCGATGAAGATACCAAAATGGTGGCGAGAGAGGCCAATCGGAGGGCTCAGAAGGCGGGTCAACGTTCCTGACGGCCCACTAAGGAGATAGGCCCAGGAACTGGATGGCCCAAGGACGGTCAACGTTGGCGTTGACCGTCCCGGCGCCAACCTGGCTCAAAAACGGTCAACTCGGCGTTGACCAGTTTATCGGCCCCGAGAGGCTTTAGCTGCCGGATGGGCTGTTCCATTATGCCACTACCCCATCAGTTAGACGCCCGCCGCTCTCCACGAGGGCGGCCGACACCCTGACGGTCAACTTAGGCGTTGACCGCCCGCTTCTTACATACTGGGCCCTAAAATAGGCCCTTCTACAGAAATGGGCCTGACTCGCTTCAGGCCCATAACCCAAATGAAGGCCACTAACGGACGCCTTTCGTGAGGATAACCAATGCGCACGCTCAGCCCAGCCCAAGAGTTCTAGGGCATGCACCCACGATGGAGGAGGGCAATGGAAACCTGCAACGCATTTAATGCGGTCGCCGGAGACACGCAAAAGAGGCCGAAAGGCTAGCCACCAGAGGCATGGCTGGCACAACACCAACGCCACCTGCTTCCGTCTGCAAGTGGCCAACCACTCCCCGCAGAGGGAGGAGTCAGGCGTGGCAAACGACACCCAGCAACGTGCCGATCACGGCAACTGGGCAGCCGGCGTGACCGGCGGTCCACGACAGGGAACAGCGGCGCAATGGCCCAGGCAACAACCACCTTGGTGCCCAAGAATCCAACATGGTGAGGCGTATAAGAACCCTCACGCCCCACAGAGAAAGGGAAGCTTTTTTGGAGATCTTTCCAAGCATCTTACACTCTTCACTTCTCTTTGAACCAAGAACTAAAAAGACAAATCGCATCGATCTGCTTCCCTTTGAGTAAACTCCCAGAACTGCACGAGCTCTGGTTCCCAGCAGCCAGGTTCTCAAGCACGATCGAACTTCAAGGCAACGAACGGGTCGCTACACATGTTCTCTGCCTTCCCACTATCCAGATACGAGGAAGGACCTGCTCCTTACTGACATCTGGAACTAAACACTCATCTCTCTTCTCTCATTGCTCTTTCTATTTTTCTTCCTCCTTCCATCAAGGTCACATTTCTTGACTTTAGGCGTCGGAGTGTTTTCGGTGGGATTAATTCCCGCCGTGAACGCTGACCTCTCGTTTGCTTTAGTGGTGTGCAGGGTTCGCACTCGGTGAACGAAGCCGGATCAACTTATCCAAGAATCCGAATTCGTTTGAAGTCGGATCCAGGTACGCATCAAATACATTATTGTATATATGTTTAATGTGTGTAATACAATTGCACCAAGCTTGGGTTGTGGTATACACCCTACCAAAACCGGACAAATTCTGATCATCTTGTTCGGATCTATTGAATTGTAGTTTTTCTTCCGTCCCTAAATAAAATCTCCTTGTTGATTTGTAAAAGCAAGAATCCATAATATCTACATTTAAAATTGTTGGGTCCAGCGCTAAGGCCCAAGAAAAACCGAAACCCAACCCAAATACACGGGGTACCCATGTGATGGCCCACCGGCAGAAGCCTGCGAGCGCCCACTGCAACTCATTAATATGGTTGCCGGAAAACAGCAAGGGGAAGGAGGAACCAGCCAATGGAAAAGCAATCAACGCTGCAAAGCTACGATTCAAGCGGCCGATAAAGGTGGCCCGCCAATCCCAGCTCAATGGGGAGACCAAGCGTGATCGGCAACCCCCGATAATAAGCCTGCCACCGCAAATGACAGCTAACGTGCCGGCAATCTCCAACAACGATCAGCGACCAACGAACCCTAGCGACAGAAGTTCTCGCACCCAAAATTTTCCGTCAAGGGACCTATAAAATCCCTCTTCTTCAATGAAGAGGGGGATTGGAGCAAAAACCAATCGACTCAGCATCATAAGCCTTAAGCTTACTAGTTAGCCTCTAAATCCAGATTCCTAAGTCTACTCAGGCAACGGGAAGTCAGTCACCCAATGCGGTACACTCAGGGAGTCAAGCCTCCCACCACCCGCTCACCACTCCCTCTATCACATAAACAAACGCGCACCATCCCCTCATTTCCAGCATACTTTCGCGCACCTCTTAGTGTTCACCTCATTTCCATTCATTGCAGGAATTTGCTGACTTAAGCGTCAGAGTAACCTTAGCAGGATAAATCTTATCAGACCTTTAACCTTTTGTTTGTTGATTGTGTTGTACAGACCTCAGGTTAACAGAGACAGAGACCGGACTCTTCTGCGTACGCTTCAAAACGGCCAAGAATCAAAAAGCTCTCTAATCCATATAACAACCGAGGACTTGGGACGCAACATAAATAGAAAGAGTCGTTATGATTTTTTTAGTGAAAAGCCTCTCATATTTAACTAATAATTAAAATTAAAAGTTAAATAAATATTGTATTAAGTTATTTAAATAATAATTTTATTTTTATTATTTGGTCAAACCACCTTTTTGTATAAATATCATAGCCTCTGACTGAAATGATCAAAAATTGGAATGCCAACACAATCATCCAGAGAGAGAGAGAGAGTGAGAGAGAGAACAATAACAGCGGAATTTCAATCTCAAAGTACTAGAAACAAAAGAGGAGCATTCACAAAACTGCGACTCCACGAACAATTCTGCAACAGGAAACCGTAAGAGAAATGCCAATTGAATCAATCATTTTAACTATTTCTTCTCACGTTCAGAACGGAAGACGTAATAAGACCAGAAAACAAAGAAAAAAAGAATTTTCTGGGTCAAATGAGAACACAAAGATCAGGGTGGTGGAGGGCCTGGCTCAAACAGAGGAGGGCAGCAACGTGTGAAGAGCCCACAGCAGCAGAGAAACCACAAGCTGCAGATTCCAGAACGAGAAATATCAATCAATTGATCAGAAACCGGCCGCACAGAGAGAGACAGAAAGAGAGCAATACATTCAACAATGTCGAAGGGCAAAAAAGAGAACTGACCATGAATCAATGAATCCGCCACCGCCTGAGGAGGGAGCTGGAGCAAGCAGCGGTGCCTGGGCGGATGCCGGTGGATCCATGAAAATGAATCTAATAGAGCTCTTGCCAAGAAGAAACAACCACAAATGCTTTACAGGTTTTAGAATTTTAGATTTCATTTAGACCACCATTCTTTCCAAAGAGTCACATACCTCAAGTTTCACCTACCGTTCAACATTCAACCTTTGAAATAACCTAGAAAAAAGAGCCCCCACATACCAGCTAGTAGTTACACTGTTGGGCGTGATTTTGTAGAGAGAGCTATGATCGGGCTGCTGCCGTTGGTCCACTTAACCCTTTCCCATACAAAACCGAGAATAAATTTCTAATACTACTTGCTAAGATTCCAAATTTTGATATCGTCGGCCACATTTATTTCAATTGAACCACTGGGGACAATAAACATACACATTTTAGATCATAAATTACGCAATCAATTTTACGAGCAAATTCTTTTGAACTAAGAGAAAAATTACAAAATCCTACATTAGAAAATAACCCCATAACAAAATCTGAAGACAAATAACCCCTACCAAACCAACTTATTCGCAACAACAAAATGTGAAAAAAATGAGTTACTACTAACCCAAAACATTCCTTGGTTGAAAACAATATAGATAGATAAACCCAAACATCCGAACAAGTGAAAATACAATCAAAATACAATCAAGAAGACAAATAATATAAGATAAAACAATATACACAAGATTGATAAATGATATAATATGAATTGAACCTCAAACAGAGTGTTCAAAGCTTTCCTTTATTTCTCTCTCTCTCTCTTTCTATCACAGCACCCCTATGTGTGAAAATGTGGCTCGTTTTAATTCTCAAATCAAAACATGGGTATTTATATCCGTGTAAACAACTTAAGAGGCCATCATGTGGTTAGCCACTAGAATTCATCTCAAACATATGGCTATCTAGCGGAATTGCATTCGATAGGTTTCGCTCGAGGAAAAAGTCATACAAACATTAAGCAAAATTATCTTGCAGACAAAATCAGAGAAACATGTGCACTAAGTCTTAGACTCATGAGAAAATGACCTAATATAAAGTCTAGACACCATTAACAAATAACTAGATTGAGGAGTGATAAATTAGATCAATTTATGTACAATCTATAAATTTCTTAGTCCATTCAGTTCTGGATTTGAAACAAATTGTGCTTGACATAAAAAAGATAGCCTAAGATATAAGAAACAACCACCATGTGCAGGGTTCAAAGAAGAGTCCGATCACTTTTTATTTTCTTGCATGCAGTCCTATCTAGCATTATAGAAGATGTCACATCCACACGTATATTATTTTTGTTCCATTGAAACCCATTATGGAAAAAACATAAAGAATCAAAGGACCTCCCACTATTAAGTGAGATTACAGTCAGCTAGAGGCACAGGGCATATAAATCAAGCATCACATACAAATACAGACAAATAAACCATACACCATGTCAATATGTATTCTATAAAGACAAGAACACAATTAAACAACAAGGCTAACAAAAGGGTACTTAGCTTCCAACTTCATTTCCCAGTGAGAGGCCATCAAGAGGAGGAGAGACATCTTCATCATCCTTGCTCATCTTGGCAAGAGCTCTAGTCAAATCCTTGCCAGCGAACATGGTGTATGGACTGCTAGGACACAGAAGTTTTTGCCGGAAGTGACATCAAAGACTCGACCATTTATGGCTGCATATGTGGGCCTCAACCATAAGGGATCATTCCATCATAGTGTTTCGGCAGCAAAGAGGTGAACTCCTTGAATTTGTACAGCCGAAGGACAGAGAATACACCAGTGTAGAGACAGACACTACACTGCTGCAGTAGACAGGCAAACCAAAATGCAATGATGCGTTATACTCTTCATGTTTAGTAACCACAGTGGCCAAACATGCTTCCTACACCCTATGGAGGCGGACTGCCTCACCTCACAACCTTTGACAATGACCAACTGCTTCTATATATTCCTATACTTTCGCACTTGGTTGATATAATCTCTCTTCTAACTTGAGTCGGTTACAAATAAATGTCAATCAATGACAATTCGTGATTGTGATGTGCAATGTAACAGGTGTTCCAATATCTATCATTATTCTCCACTTGAATACTTCTCTTCGCGACATTGCCGTGGGATCACCTTGGTCACAGCTACTTCAAAGAGAGGCCATCGAGTTTAGTCTAGCCAACAACTAACCTATTAGCAGCATGGATGATGTCACGGCCCACGTCCCCATTTAACATTAATAGGACGTCCATAAATACTACATATTTCATATAAATTCAATATATAAATCATTCTTATACACAGTATCTATCCAACCCCGTATGACTTAAATTCGGTGTCGGATTCTTTAGAGATATTACTAGGGACCAAATTCATCGCCAACAAATCTACGGAAGTACTAATAATATCCATAAAAATTTACGGAAGCATTAAAAGATCAAAATGACATTTTATTTATTTCAAGACCAAGTACATTTCTTACATCAAAATTTACAATTCATCATTTTTCTTAGGCTCCTTCAAGTAAATTTTCGGGCTCCTTCAGCTATTTTTTCTCCTTGGCCGTCAATTGGTTGATCGATCATTTTGACTCCTCAGGCGATTGGTCATTTTGCACCTCAAGCAACCAGCCAATTTGCATCCCAGCCAGTGAACTCATTGATCGGAAATCTGCAACCGGTCACTTTGCTTCTTAAGGCAGCCGGTCATTTTCCCTTAAAAGCACACAAGTATTTTCCCTCAAAGCATACTAGTCATACCGGTTATTTTCCTCAAGGACATACCGGTCATTGTAACCGGCCATTTTCATCAATGCATAACTGACCATTTTGCTGCTTTAACCTGTCAACTCTTTGACTGAAAATTTTGGCATCCGGGCCCTTTGGGCAATATGGCATTCCGGTCGTTTTTCATATTAGCCGGTCAACGTTTGTTAACCGGACAATTTGCACACTAAGCACCAGGTCAGTTGGCTATACGGTATTTTAACTAGCAACCGGTCATTTTGGCCATTCTTGCACCCGATAATTTTTGCGCATTGGCAGCCAGCCATTTTGCGCCTTAAGAGCTTCCGTGTGCCTCCCGCCTGCTGAACACTTTCACCCGGTCAACTCGTTGACCAGTAATTTTGGCGTTCTAGCGTACGGCATTTTCCTAAACTAGCGGCCAGTCAATTTTCATTTTAGCCAGTCAACGTTTGTTGACTGGACAATTTTCACACCCGATCACTTTATTTGGGCAGCCGGCATTTCATACTTAAAGCAACCGGCCAATTGGATATCATCTGATCAACAGGGACGTTGACCGGGCAATTCCCCTCATATTCCATCTTAGCCGGTCAACTCTCGGTTGACCGGTCATCTCCCTTATTCCCTCTTCTTCATTTAGCCGATCATCTCCCTTATTCCTTCTTCTTCATTTTAGCCAGTTAATATGGTGTTGACCGGCCTGCCCCCTCTATTCATTTTAGCGGGTCAACTACGCGTTGACTTGTCATTTCTCCACTTACCCTATCCTTGCCGGTCAACATGGCGTTGACTGGACCCTCGCCCTGAGATATATAGTTCCAAAGGTTCCGATCCTTACAGATGACAAGTGCTTGCGGTGTAAATTTTCTAGTTTCCATTTTTATAGTTCAAGCTGATTGGGAGAGTCTCAAAGTCAGACAATTTATAGGAAGCTCCTAGTTTTCACAATTCTTCAACCATATCTTCCATTTGTTATCTTCCATTTGTTAGGGATCCAAGCCGCTTATTTGAACAATGATATAATTGACGACACATAACAATCAAATAATAATTACAAATAATAAAGAATACGTAATTTTACAAGAAAAATACTCTTTACAATCAGAAGAAAAATCCACTGAACTATTCGTTCAAAATATCTTCTATGTAATATATTTTCGATTACATAAACCCCAATAAATATAATGATACAATACCTTGCAACTAATAAATCCGAACAATAATGAGTACAAGACAAAATAGAATAAATAATATAGGTAAAATATTATTCTCAATTTCAAGAATAGCATACCCAAGATCGGTGAAAATTGGAATACGATTCGAAACTAACTTGGATGCTTGAATCATCCTCTTTTTCCTTTTTTTCTCTCTTTCTCTTCTTTCTCTCATAGTGTCGGCACCCTAGGTCTCAAAAATTATAAAGTGCTTAATCCTAAAAATATATCAGTGTGTATTTATACTGCCAACGGTGCTCAAGTGCCGGCCCAATGTGTTCGGTGCACGAGCGCCTCCTCAAGTGCACCTCATGGGCTAGACAATCTAGAAATCCCACTCGAGCATCCCTCGGGCGCTTCTCAAGCACCCTCTAATATGAAATCAGCGCTCATATGCGAGTCCAGCGTCGTTGCACACCAATCTACAATTTTTTTAGATTAGTACAATACTTATGTATTCTTGTACTGAACGACACATCAAATGGGTATAAGACCCACGTGAAAATGACCTATAACCTAACACCATCAGTCCCTAATTTTATTATTGATATGAAATTAGTATTAGCATTGATATTTTTTATTATTAATGTTTGGATATTTTCTACCTCGCAGCTATATCAGTGTCAGTTATGAGTACTTTGGCTCAAATTCCCACCATTATTCACAAAATTGATTCTGTTCGTTATTATTATATGCAACCGATGTCACCAAAATAAACGCAGATACTATATTTAGGGGTAATTACCGAGAACATCACAACCTTTAACTTGTATTTCACTTTTAACATGATGAAGAAGCTAGCAAATTCTTCATTTTCCAACTTCTTTTTTTTTTTCAAGATTTTCAACTTTATTTACTTAATAAGATTAAAAGTTTGCTAAAAAAGTCACGCCAAATGTTCTATGAGTAAGTTACTCAAATCCCGGACTCTTACTTTTGTTTAAAAAAAAAAATAGAACGTCATGAATATAATTTATATAACTGAAACCTTGGGCATAACTAAAAACAATGTCTAAATTAGAACGCTGTGCTGACTGGAAAAACGTAAGTTGAAGGTGGGTTATACAATTGATAAAACTAAAATGACGTACTACAAAAGTTTTCAAGAAGTTAGAATTTTCTAGTAATTAGTCAATTTTTATAGAATTAATTCAAACAATCGTAAGTTTGGGAACTTATAAAGGTAATAGTAGAAAGTTCAGAAAAATTTATACACAGTCATCTTAACCCTAAAACCTAAATTTAAATTATGCCGACATTGACTTGACTTGAGAATTCGGTGAGCTACCTAAAACTTTGAAATATGGGGAGGACGATAAGACGACGGGAAGCTTGACCGAAAAATTAATCAACAAAATTTACCGTCGTGTGGGCTACCGGCTTCAGCAGTGCGCCGGTGACAGGAGTTCATAGGCTACCACTTGGATTCAGATAACCCGGTTCAAGGAAAATCGAATTGCGAAGGCAGAGAACGAGAGAAATTGGGAAAGTAATTCAGAACGAAGTATATCAAGAAACATTTCACCTTACTGAACCTCCAATTCTCTCGATCTCCATCGATGTTCCCTCGAATTTGAGTGATTGACAGCCATCACTAGGGGGCTACAATTCAAATTTGAACCATTTTATTTTTATATAAATAATTATAATTTAATTATTTTTTTAAAAAATAAAAATTAATTAAATTAATTATTAAATTATAATTATTTATTTAAAAATAAATAATTTAAATCTAAAATATAATTTATTTTTTTCGTTATGAGATGGACGCTCCCTAATTCTAAGTAAATGGGGCTTTAAGCATTCAACAAACAACGAGGCTAACAAGCCACATTGAAAAAAAAAAAAAGGCAAGTAATTGGGGTTTTTTTTAAATTAAGCTCTAATTATTTTTTTATAATGTTGTTTACAAATTTTATTTATTTATTTTTAATAGTAATTTTTGATATATTTCAAGCCTATTTTTTTTGCTAATTGCCGACAAAGTCAATTAATTTATGAGTTTTACTACTAAATATTATAAGTTAATAAGGTAAAGTAGGAAAAAAAATTACACTTAAAATTTTTTAATTTAAAATAAATACAAAATAAGACTATTTTGCTATAGGGATTTTCTATATGAATTAAATCAATTTCTTTTAATCGACTATTTCTTGTCATTAGGTTACCTAGTTTTGTTTGAAAAAAATATACTTTGCATATCTCCAATTTTTTATATTTAAATAGAATTTAATTGTTGAGATTTGTGGTAAAAAATTATGTAATATTTATTAAATATTTAGCTCAATTAAAAATAAAAAATAATTATTTAAATATTTTTTAAAAAAATTTAAATTTTACATATTAATTTTTTTACCAAATAAATAAATATATAATATATAACTCTTTAAAAAAATACAACATCTCCTAACTCTGCCTCCTTTGTCGTCTTGTCCATCAGCCCCTCACCAATGTCCAGACGGAAGATCCTACTTTAATGACCCAAACTTTGGCTTCGTCCCTTTAAGGCGTTGAATGAAACTAATGACCCAAATTTTTAATAATTTTTTTAATTTATATTTTGAATAAATTTGGACTGTCTATTAATTGACGGTCCATATCTAAGTTTTTTTAAAATATGGGTTAACATTTAATTTAGGTCGTTCATTTAAAATTTTGATCCAACAATATACATAATTTGTAAATTTGAGTCATAAATTTTTAAATAAATAAACAATCAAGATAAAATTTTAAAATAAAAAACAAAACATGGAATTTAAAAGGCGTAAACCATAAACCCTAATCTCATTTTCAAATAAATAAATATATAATACATAACTCTTTAAAAAAATACAATATCTCTTAACTCTACTTATTCAAATGGGGGATCCTTCTTTACATACAGATGAAATAGAATATGGCTTCGCCTATCTAGGGCATCAGATAATACCAATGACCCAAATTTTTAATAATTTTTTAACTTGTATTTTAAATAAATTTGGACAGTCTATATTAACTAACAACTCATATTTGAAATTTTTTAAAAAATATAGGTTAACATTTAATCTAAGCTGTTTATTTAAAATTTTTATCTGATGATAGATATGATTTGTAAATTTAAGTTGTCAATTTTCAAACAAATAGACAATTGATATGAAATTTTAAAATAAAAAACAAAACTCAGAATTTAAAAGGTATAAATCATAAACCCTAATTTCATTTTTGTTCTCTCACTCTCAACGTCTCCCCGTCTCCGCTCTCTTTGATCTCACTCTTTCAAACAGCAGACGGCCAATGAACCACAAGTGCCGATTTATCGTAATATCCAAATATTTTGACTCAATATGATTAATAAAATTATTTTATTAATAATAAATTAACAATATTAATAAATAATAATAATAATTTATTAAATAACAACTCTCTCTCTCCCTCTGTTTCTAGATCTGAAGGGTGATGGAGCTACAGTAAGCCCGCGGTCTTCTATTACAGTATGGCTGAGGTGTATTTGGCCGAGGTGATGAAGGCACGAGGCGGTGAAGAGTAGAGAGTGAGAGAAGGGACGAACAGACAAAGTGGATAAGAGAAAGGAAGGGGGAGGAGAGTCCAGCAGAGGGAAAAAAAAGTCAGCTACAGAGAAAAATTCATTATATCACAGTTTACACAGTATTATCTCAAAATTCATTACACAAAAAAATAACCAAAATGACAGAATTATGAAAAATGGCATGTGATTGGCTAGTAATGGACGACTGACGTGATAGGATGCCGATATAGTCGCGATGTTTCCGATGATGCATTTCTGAGCCCGTAACAAGATCCTTCCATTTTTCCATTTTTTTTTTCTTTTCCTTTCTCACCTCCTACCCTCTTCCTCTCTTTATTTCTTGAGAGTGCTTATTTAATAAATTATTATTATTATTATTATTATTTTACCATAGATAAAATAATTTTATTAACCATATTTAATCAATAATTTAATAAACTCGAGTCAAAATATCAAAATATTAAATTATCTCCACACTCGTCAAAATTATCATCACGCCATTGCAATATAGTACCATCATCGATAATATTTAATCCCATTGCTTATGAATAAATAATTTTATATTTTCTCTATCATTAAATATTTTCTTAATAACCTATTACAATAAGATTATTTACACGGATAAATTGAACCAAATAAAATAGTAATTATAAGCAATAAATAAGTTACCCCACCAAATATCATGATGGTATTGCCAAAATGACCAAAAAAAAAAAAATTATTACAAATTATTTTTGACTATTAACATTTTTAACCATATTCTTATTTTTTGTTTAAGTATATTATTTAATTTATATTTTAGTATATTTTTATTAGGTATGGAATTCATTTGATCATATTCTATGATAAATCTAATTATCACATTGGACATGCAGAAGCACCAAAAGTCTGATCGGATAAAATTAAATAAACTTATGCCGCCTAATATATCACATTAGTCGTGTCCCAAATGCGTTGGTCTTTGCCATCCAACTACTTTACTGTGATCTAATAAATTGTGTCCATTCTTATGACAATATGAGCAAACTTGGCATAATTGTAAGGATGGTCACGACAAAACACTACATTTATCAGTAGAAAGAACAAATCGTGTTAGATATAATGTATGTGCTGATTTAGAAGAAGTCAAAAAAAGAAATGTCTCTTATTTTCAAAAGAAAAGTCGCATGCCTAGAAAAATCAACCCGAAGAGGTAACAAAGAAAAAAAAATATTACTCACTCATAAGGGTAATTTACTTAGACAAGGACTATGAAAAGAGGGTGAAAAAATCTCATTTAGAAATATTAATAAGTATAAAATCTTTTAAAAATACACAATTTAAATACAAGTTATTCAAAATTTATCCAACACAAAAAAATATCAGTAGCTAATCTTTCAAATAGTATATGATGGGTACACTGGAATATGGGTTGGCCCATGATCAACGGAGACTCAAAAGGAATGCCATACGATCAACGTAATAACGACCTAACAGGGCGCAAAGACTCAAAGCTTGAAATGCCCAAGACGGTCAACGCCGTCGTTGATCGTCTGGACTCCAGAAGACGGTTAACGCGCGCGCAAACGGTTAACGCGAGCATTGATCAGAATCGCTGTAGCAACAGGCCAAAAAATAAAAAGGCTTTTACGGGCCAAGCCCACTTAAACCCACAATCCATCGGACAGTCAGCAACGGCTTTTATGGCAATCTCCACGATCTTTACTAGTTTTCAAAACGGATATTGACAAAATCGGCGCATTCCTTGTAAGAAAGGGGCCAGATTTTTCCAATCTCCTGCCAATTGGGACGCTCCAACGGTAAAAAACGCAGAAAGTAAGCGATTTGGAAAACCGCTGACCGCCATGGAATGAAACTATTTCAATCCTTTTGGCAACTGGTATCAATTCTAAAAGGCAGGCCAGCTAACGAATCATACAATGATCACTCCTTCCAAAGAAGGAAGATCGCTCACTCAACCATAAATAAGCCATGGAACTTTTATTCTAGACAAGCTTTCAGTTACCTACGTTTTCAGTGACTTACGCTTTCAATTATTGACGCTTTCTACTGCGCAAACACTTACCTAGGCAACTCAAAAAACCTAAGGCATACAAGCGCGCCTCTCACGGCCGTTTACTACCTCCCTACATTCCAAATTCAAGAATATAGTTTCGTCTCTCTTTCATCTGGAAATACACACATTCTCTCTTTTTCTTTCTCAATTTTCGGTTTCAGAATTCTTCTTATCTTTCGAAGGCTGTTTATTGATTTCAGCGTCGGAGTATTTTCTGTAGGATAACTTTCCGTTGACACGCTGACCTCCTTTTTTTTAGTGGTGTGTAGGATCTAACTGCGAAAACGGTGCCGGAACCAGGACAAGCGGATCATTCCGAATCTGTTTGAAATTCGAATCCAAGGACGCAACATCATCTCTTAAGAAAATTCTTAAAAAACTTATTTATTAGAAGTTATTTTTTTATTTTTTAATTTTATTATAATTTGATTAATTTAAATATTAAATGATAAGTTAAACATTAAATTTTACACATGTAATCTGTTATTTTATATTATAATATATAAAATTTAATAATATCTAATGCCCTGAAAAAAAATTTAAAATAATTTACAATAGACATCAAATTCAAACATAAAAATATATATTTAAAAATAATAAATAAATAAAAAGTTAGATTTGTTTTTTTATTTTTTTATTCTCTGGGATTCGTTCCGTCGTATACGGTGCCTTCCGTTGATCCGGTCCAAAAGAAGACAACACAAGGAAATTCGTGTCAGCATGATGAACAGATGATGATTCTTCTTCTATCCGCCAGTGTGAATGTCAGTCTTCTTGGGTGCTCTTTGTCGGCTAACTTCGCCCTTCCCTCCTACGCCCGCCCCGCCCCCCCCCCCCACCCACTCCTATAATTAATGTCCCTTCTTCTTCTCCCCATTCTCACTCATCTTCTTATATCCTATTTATTTAAATAAAAAAATTATTAATTTAATCATTAAAATAATATATTAAAAATTAAATCTCATATATCTTTTATATTTTATTTATTTTATTATAATATATAAAATCTAAATTTAAAATTATAAAAATTAAATCCATTTTTACTTAAAATTTTAACAATTTTTTAAATCATATATTAATTTAGATTCTTATGATGTATTAAATATAAATAAAATAATTTTGATTTAATTATTTTTAAAAAATATATATTTAATTTTAAATTTTTTATTATATGACTGTAATTATTAAAATAATATAAAAGTTCAAAATACGAGAAACTTATTACATATTCTCTTTCCCCGCCTCCCTCTGTCTCTTCTCTCTTTTGTATTTTGCCTTTTGACCGTTGCTTTCATCTTGACCAGTCAACTACTACTTGGACTGATACATACGATCTTCCTTGTCCCCTCACCCCCCCTTCTCACTGCCTGGGTTTTATCACTTTAAAAATAAATAAATAAATAATTTCTTTAAAATTTAAATTATTTATTTAAAAATAAATAATTTAAATTTTAAAAAAATTATTTATATTTTTTTAAAAAAATAAATATCCATAATTTATTTATTCTCATCTACTCCTGAGGTTTCTACCCTATGTACGGATAAAATAAAATTTTATTTTATAAATTATGCTATTAATTAAAATTAGCCTAAATTTATAAAATATATTTCTCATTTATCCGTACACAAAGCAGAATCTCGGAGCTCCTCTCATCTTGGCCTATGGCCGGTCACAATAATAATCAAATATTAAATTTTAAATAATATTTTAATACATTATATTTAAAATTACATTTTAAAAAAAAAAGGGAAAGCTGCTACCCTAGGATTCCAAAGATATAAATGGAGAACATCAATCATTGTTTATTTATTATTTTTCAAGATCATGATGATAAGAATATCGGTTCGTACACTGATATTCCCGCCGATTTAATTAATTAATTATTTAATTATTTTTTACAAAAAGCAAACGAATAAAAAAATAAATACTTGATTGGCTGATCATCTCTCGAAGGATCTCATGCGCTCCACTTTCTTTATTATATTATCCTAAAGAATATAAACAACGGTTTATAAATATTATTATTTTTTATATTATGTTTTAATAAAACCATTTTAATTTTCTTCTATCATATATTTATTGGTTAATATAAAATTAATTATTTTATTTTTATTTATTATAAAAATATAATATAAAAGAAATTAATTAACGAGATGTACGGCATTATACAGTTTTAGCATGTATGTTATTGATCCCACTGTACTTCAAATATATATATTTTTTAAGGCGAGGTGGACACGGAGGGGACCGAGGAGGGCCCACATGTGTAGTCGCGAAATCACGCTGGCATGGCCCACACTGCAAATTGAATCCCGTTTCGCAATTTGCAGAGGAGAGAGAGAGTATTTCTGTGGACAATTTTTGGATAATATTTTATTGTTGTCTAAAAAATTAATATTGAATTATTCAAAATAAAATGTTTAAAATTTATTTAATATGTTAATATTTTATTTTTTGTCGTTCAACTTTAATTATAAAATAATAAGGAAAATTTAATATTTTATTTTTTAAAAAATAACTTTTTTTTCCGAATATTTCATGCTTTCTATGCGTGCAAAGCCCAACCACACCTGTCATCGTGTACGTCGGAATCATTACTCCATACCTTCACCTCTCTCTCTCTCTCATGCCCGCTTCATTTATTTACAGGCGGCCGTTGTTTCGATGACAGCCTCCTTCCCTCTCACTGTCTCTGTGCTCTCTCTACGCTCTTCGCTCTACGCGCTTCGATCTTCACTCTAGAGAAAGGATCAAATCAACTTGTATTCTGCAGCGAACGACTCTATCGTTCGATCTTTTCAGTGGCTGGAGCTTCGGATTTAATTGTATAAATGGATCACCACCAGGTTGGCTATACATATTTCATGTTTTTTTCCCCAATTTCTCTTGTTACTGTGCACAGTCATTTGGTTTCTATTTGAAACGACGAAAGTAATTTACAAATAAAAGGATTTGTAGAATTTTGAAAAAATCTGTAAAGATTTATTAGATATAGCTGAAATGTTATCTCTTTGATAAATATCTTTGCAATTTCACGCTGTTTTTCATGTATTTGAGAGAAGAAATATGCGAAATTTTAGTTTGAGGCCTAGCTTATTTTGTAAAATTTTATCTCCATTAATTTAATATAATAGAATCACTTTTCACAAATCTATCGGAGGGATGAAAATAAAAACAAAATTCTCTCATTAATTAATCCATTAGTTCTTAATTTGCTGCTATCATTTTGTTTTTATTTCATGTGAGATCTTGATGAAACGTGAGTTGCGTAATATCTTGGTGCTTATTTGAATTTTTCTTATCGATTTTCTTATATGAACAGTAACATATTGTCTTGTCAATTACTTCTGCATTTCGTGGCCATTGAAAAAATGGAAAACAAGAGGTAAAAGAATTGACAATTACAATTAATTGCAACTGCATAAGAAACCAAAGTTTCAAATTCTACGTGCTTAGATTCAGCTATCTGCATGGAAATTCAACCGCATTCTTTGACTAAACAATAACAGTGTATTAATGTGAAGACATGCACGCTATAAAATACCATTGAATTTTCGTTTACCTTTTTCAGTATCTGAAACAAATATGGTCAGATTACCAGTAATTTAGCAGCTTTATACATATATTCATTCATTTTTACATTTATATACTACGATGGGGGGCTAGGGCCCCAACTGATCTACTAGTCGTAATTTAGCTGTTGTGGAATTTTATTCTTCACATTTTTTTTCAGGCCCGAGGACTATGAATGGGGTTTTATTGTTAAAAAAATCATATGAAAAATAATGAAAAATTATCTTGAATAAATCCTTAAAATGAAAAAAATAATCAATCTGGAGGTATAAGATGTCTTGAAAAATGCGAATCCTATATAAACCTGATAATATGCTAATCAAATCTCAAAAAGGATTTAAAAATCTTAGAAATTGTAGATAGATCATATGGTCAAAGATAATGCAATATGCTAACACTCGTTGCTACTAGTTCTACATCAATAAGCATTAATTGTGCACAAGAATCTTCAAATATAGTATCATAGAGCAAAGTTTAACAGCATTTATGATTTCTTTAGATCTAAAAAATTTTTAAGTGAGTAAAAATTATTTAAAAAAGTAAAAGAAGGAAAAAAATATTTCAATATATATTCAAATTCCAAAAAAAAATTATTTTATTTGAAACTTTTCACATAGTTTCTTTCTCATAATATTCGAACATCGCAACACATACAAGTACTTTCATCTTAACTTTTTTCCAATGGACTATTACTAAGCTAAAGTTTATGTGCTTTTGAAAATATTGTGTCACACTAAGATGAAACTGTATACACGAGTAATTAAGAGGCAAACTCTCAATAGTCCACAATTTGTGAAGATGTTTTTCGATGCCAAATGTTATGTGGGTCTATACCGATCTCTGCTGCTGGCACTGCTGATTGAGCCAAAATTAAGCTTTGGTTTTTGTTTTCTAACATGTTTAGAGTTTTTGGCCTTGAATTTGCAGGAAATGCCATCCCAATTTGCAGGAAATGACAGCATGCTGGCATGCTCAAAACCACAACAAGAGAAGAAACCAAGGCCACAAGAGCAATCTCTAAGGTGCCCGAGATGTGAGTCTACAAACACCAAGTTCTGCTATTACAACAACTACAGCCTCTCTCAGCCAAGGTACTTCTGCAAGTCATGCAGGAGGTATTGGACCAAAGGCGGCACACTGAGAAATGTTCCTGTGGGAGGAGGGTGCAGGAAGAACAAGAGATCATCATCAGGAAAAAATGCTCAAGATCATCATCATCATCAACCGCCACTCATCACAACCAACACCTTAAGCAACCACCACCCCCCACTCCCTCCCTTATCCTATGACTCCTCCTGTGATGACCTCATCCTTACACTTGCTAGGCTGCAAAAACAAGCTGTTGGTAACGGTGGGTTTGAGTTTAATGACCATGGAGTTTCTATCTTGGGAAATGCTAACAATACGCACTTTGATAATATCCTTGGAAGCTATAATCTGGGGGGTTTTAATTCGATTAGGGGTAATTTTTTAAACAATGAGATTGAGAATTTGTACTGTGAGAAAATTAACATGGATGGGAGAGAAGTGATGGGACTGATGCCGTTTGATGATGTGATGACAAGCAGCGCAACAGCAGCTGCAACTATGAAGCAGGAGATGTGTGAGGATGGTGGAAGAAGAGGCGAGGAGCACAGTAGGGTTTTGTGGGGGTTTCCGTATCAGCTCACTGGTGAAGGAAACATGGGTGCTGGTGGTGTTCTTGATTCAGTCAGAGAGAGCTGGAACAGTGGAGCTGCTGCCTCAGCCTGGCATGGCCTGCTCAATAGCCCATTGATGTAGAGATCGGAGCACTAATATATCTACATGTATGTGTTCAAGAGAAACTGATCAATATTTCAGTTTTGTCTTTTTTTTTTTTTTTTAAAGTCTTGTTTGTAGCAAAGAAATCAGATTCAACTAAATCACTACCTCCTTTTTTTTTTTTTCTTTTGGTGGTTGTTTGTTTAATTTGTTGATTGACAGAGTAATGAAATTTCAGATTTGGTTTTCATTGCCAAAAGCTCACTAAGCATCTCTTGCTGCATGAACATGATGAACTTTAATGACTAGGAGCTTCTAATGGAATGTTAGAGTATAAAATTATTTGAATGCAATGATTTTTTGACTCGATATCCGAATTTAATTTTTACAAAAAATTTAAAAACATAATAACTATTTTTGATCATTTATTCATAATATATACATTTATATTTAAAAAACCACAAAAAGTAAACTAATTTGATAATTTTTAAAATAAACTAAATGATAGCCATCAGATCAGTTTGGATCAAACGGCTCAAACATACTAAGTAGCCCCTTATCGGATGTGGAAGTACTAAAAGGTTATGCTTTTAATACTATAATAATATTATTTATATATCTAATTATATATTTATTATCAAAATTATTATTTTTAGTGTAAAAAATAATAATTAAAATAAGATAAAATTTACAAATATTTTTAATAATTTTAATATAATAAATATATAATTAAGTGTATAAATAATATTTTTTTCCATATTAAACCCTTTTTGATTTGCACATCATATGACTTTATATTAAAATAATAGTAGATCATAAAATAACGGGGAATTATTTTGGAATGATAATGGGATAGATTTGTGCATGGCTTATCAGCTGACAGAATCCAACATAGGATTCAAGCGTGATGGTTTTTTTATTTTTTTTCTGGAAAAATAATAATAGTTTGTGAATCATTGTTGGCAGTGACCATGTAGTCTTTTAATGATTTCAAAGATATTTTAAGGTGACAAAAACTTATTTATTTATTTATTTATATTGATTAATTACGAATAAAATTAAATAAATATTATATTATTAAAAAATATTTTAAAAATAATTAAATATTATAATATTAATACTAGCCTATATTTGAACATAATGAACCTTACCTCATATTTGATTGGAAAGAATAGAAATTCTATTCTCTCCTTATTCTTGGTGAAATTATTATTCCACTATTTGGTTGTATTTTGCCTGGGAATAATAATTCTTGAAGGAATAATTATTTATTGATTATAAAGAATAACTATTCCTTGATGATAGTAGGTTTTTGTTATTCCTGGTTAATAAGGAAAAAGAATTCCTACCCAATATTTTGATTAACCCAAATTTGCCCTCCATTTTAATTATTGACGCACGTTTTGTTGCCCTCCATTCCTGAAACCCTACTTCCTCGACACCCTCCTCGCAGAACAAAGAAAGAATCCAAAAGAGAAGGAGAACGAAGAACGAATCCAAAAAGAAAGAGATAGAGAACGCAGAACGAATCCAAAAAGAGAAGGAGAGTAGAACGAAGAACGAATCCAGAGAGAAAGAGAGAGAGAGTAGAACGAAGAAAGAGGGAGAGAGAGAAAGAGCATTGTCGCCTTCTTCGTATCCCTCCATCTCTATCTTTCTTCTGCAACCTTGTAAGCCAAAATCCTAACCACAAGCAGAGGAAGAACGTGAACCGAAGAGGAAGAATGTGAGCCGCAATGAAATAGAGCCGTCGCTGTCGTTGGAAGAGAACCAAGAAATCGAGGCAAGAAAAAAAATTCCTAACTTGGCAAAATAATTTCTCCCTTAATTTTTTGTTGTAGAATTTGAGATTGCATGTTGAATTGGTGGAAAAACCGGTGAAAATCAGAGCCGATATCTTTTGGTTTCATGAAAACAGAGCCACGGCTCAGTGAGGGTTTTGGTTCTCCCATTTCTCTCTCTTCCTATTCAAACATTTGCCACAAATAGAGGAGTATGTGATGTAAGGTGCGTTACTCTTGCATTCTTGAATGTCCAAAATAATCTGAAACATCGAGGCAATTTTCGGAGTAAATATAATAACAATAAGGTAAATTGTAGATTTTATAACGTTGAGGTGCTTTAAGGCAATTTTATAAGGTAGATGAAGAGGGTCTTGCTTATCTCGGAGAGATTGGACAGAGAGCTTCTTTAAGGTCCACTTGAAGCGTACATTCTGCTTAACAAGTCTTATTAGGGTGTTCCCATTTTTACTATCTCTTGTACTCCCAACATTGAAATTTCGTTTTAATATCTTGGACCACTAGGATTATGATAATGTATGAAAATGTATTGCACACAATCCTGATCGTTTAAATTGTTAAGATAAAATTTTCATTTTTCCAAGTCTGCATTTGTTTTCTAAATGGATTCAAGCTCTCACTATTTCCACATGCATGCCGTTTAGCTTTTGTCACCTGCCAACGTCATTGCCAAAATGAACAGCTGAGATAGCATATGCAAATGTAGTTAAAATAGATAACATCAACAAGCCAAAATCAAGTACGATTCATGGGTATCTTTGTTTTCCTTAGAGATAGTCTCCTCTACTTCGTTTAGGCTGATGTCGAGGAAGCGGATTTTCTATACCTTGATGCAAAGTCTTTAGCACAGCTTCTTCAGGAGCAGCAGGACAGATATATTACGTGACTGGTTGCTCTTTCATGGCTGTTTTTGTTGATGGAGTGCTAATCGTCGTCAAATTGCATCGCAAATTGTAATAATTATAGGGGTAGAAGTAGTTCGTTTTTGCCAAAATTTAAATCCTAGTTGGTTGTTAGAATGTAATTTAAGTGAGCAGAATATTTACAGGAGTGTCAAGTATGCATTACTGTATTATATCGTTTAGTAGTTATGCGTTATAAATAAATTTTTGGTGATTTTGTATGACAAATTCTGTGAGCTGAAATGCTATGATTCCTATGTTTTTTGTGTTAAGGGTTTTTTTTGTTCTTGTCAATATAATAACTTTAAAAGGATTGTATAGTCTGGTAAATATAATTTGTGATATTATGGTTCAGTCAGTGGTTGTGTATATGATTTTTACGGGTATGATTTTTACAAGGGTTTTTACGGGTATGGTATCAGCATGAGCAACATTTCAAGCTATGACAGCAAATCCCTTGTCTTCTTCTACTTATTCCAAACAAATGTCAGAGGGAGCACACTTAAGGAGAAGGTCACACGCAGTATTAGCTCCTTCAATCACTATTAGCTCCTTCTATGCAGTGTCTTTAACAATAAATGTGTTGACATCAAGCAACGCCCAAGAACAATTTCTTTAATCCTCGGGTTTACAATTTGACTTGTATCTATTATTTGTTATTACAGTTTATGGATCAATTACACTCCAACGAGAAGAAAAAGAAGATAGTGATCATTATAGTCCAATGGATTGTAGTTTGCTGTACCTTTTGCTGATATTTATGTGTATTAGGTGCAATTTTAATTGTTGGACAGCCTAAACGTACTATTACGAGATCTTATAATCTTGACTTCTATAGAAAAAGATAATACATCAATAAAATCATACATAGTAGTGATACCACTTGTATTAACATGTTAATGATGTGTAGACCCGTGTTTCTTAAACTGTGTGAGCTGTTAACGACTAGTGGGGGACTTTGTCCATGAAAACACATACTAGTTGATGAACAAGTACTAGTTGATGAACAAGTGGCAATGTTCTTGCACATTCTTGCACATCATGTGAAAAATAGGGTGGTTGCACATAATTTTCAGAGGTCGAGTGAGACGGTGAGTAGAATATTTAATAATGTGTTAGCCGCAGTAATACGTCTACAAGTACAACAATTTAGCCGGCCGGAATCCATTTCTGAAAATTGCACGGACGAGCGATGGAAGTGTTTCCCGTTATGATACTTATTTTATATATTTGATATTATATTTAAATGGCAAATATAACAACTAAGTCGTTCTACTTCGATATGTTTTTGTAGAATTGTATAGTCACTTTGGATGAAACATATATCATAATAATGGTACCTACTACAGACAAACCTAGATATCGAACTCGAAAGGGAGATATAGCTACAAACGTGTTAGGAGTATGTATTCGTGACATGCAATTTATATATGTCCTATCAGGTTGGGAAGGATCTGTAACAAATTCTAGAATTTTACGAGATGCGCTAAATAGAATGCATGGACTCAAAGTTCCAAATGGTAAGCTCTTTAGATAATCGAATAAATCATTGTGTTTACAATAACCTTATATTATATAATGATATCACATGTTTTCATATAGGTACTTATTATTTAGTTGATGCGAAATATGCAAATTACAATGAATTTCTTGCACCATTTAAGGGGCAGAGATACCATTTAAATGAATGACGTCAATGCCAGCAGCCAAAAACGGCGGAGGAATTTTTCAATATGAAACATGCCGCTGCTCGTAATGTTATTGAAAGGTGTTTTAGATTGCTAAAAATACGGTGAAAAATCCTTAAAAGTCCATCATTTTATCCAGTCAGAATACATAATCGAGTTATCATTGCTTGTTGCCTACTGCATAATTTTATAAGAAATGAGATGGAATATGATCCTATCGAGGATGAATACAATGACATGCATCATGAAGACTTCTGTGACGAAGATACAGATATGATAATACAATTAGATCCTACTGATGGTTGGAGTGCATTTAGGAATAATTTGGCAAATTCTATGTTTAACGAATGGAGAAATCATTGAATTTTGTCACAGTTAATATGAGTACTGACATTAATGTGTTTGTTGTTCTATATCATCAATTTTATATTCACTTATTCGAATGTTATATGTTTGTTGTTATAATTATCAAAATTATTTTCCATATCATTTATATGGCATCTGTGGCTAAAACTTTTTGGATTCATTCTTTCACTATTATTATAACAGATAAAAATAGTTAAACATGTCACAATCAGAAAAAGATAGCAAAAGAAGATGGGAGATCCATGAAGACGAAGCTCTTGTTGCTAGTATGGTTGAGTTATATAATACCGATACACACAACGCTGACAATGATTTCAAGCCAAGTTACTTGCTTGAGTTCGAGAGGATGTTACGACAAAAATTGTCAAATTCGTCTTTGAAGGCAACCCCATATATTGTTTCCAGGATAAAGACGTTGAAAAAGGATTGGAGTATTGTATATGATATGATAAGAGGTACGAATACTTTTGGATTTGGGTGGGATGATTCACGAAAAATGGTTGTTGCGGAACCACACGTGTGGAATGCGTACATATTGGCATGGTAGTTGTTTTTCATTTTTAATTTCTTCTTAAAATTACTTATTAATCTAGCATCTATTATATATTAACAATGACTGTGATATACTTTGTGTTTGGAGATAGAGCCACAGGGGAGCTGCTACCTGGAGGAAAAAATTGTTCCCATATTTCGAAGATTTGTCAATGATCTATGGTAAAGATCATGCAACAGGGGCAGATGCACAAGTCGCCAAGGACATCATTGCTGAGCTGCAGCTTAATGAATCAGAGAACGAGCAGTGGAGCGTGAATGATATTCCAGAAGTGGGGATTGAAGACTTACTTGGCACTAATGATTCACTGAGTCAAAATGTACCGCATGTGTCAACTCCAACTGAATCAGAGACATCCAAGGGAAGGAAACAGAAGGCCAGTACAGATATGACAAAAATAGCTGATTCTATTATCCACACAGTTGATTCATTGACTACAAATATTGGGAAGCTCGGTGAAATGTTGAGCAAAAGTTTAGAAAACAACACGCAGGAGCAAACGACGCAGTTATATACTATGCTGGCTGAAATTCGTTCATTATCGACTAGTGAAAGAAATGCAGTATATATAAAATGCATACGTGATCCGACACTAATGATGGGCCTACTTAGTATTCCACCGGAATAAAGATTAAAATTTATTAAATAATTTATACTTTAAAACATGTGGCTATCAAACAATTTATAATTTTTCTTTTTCTACTATTCCAACGTTGTAATGAATGGTTGTGATGTTTTAAAAAAAGTTTAATATGCCGGTTTGGGGTTACGTGGTAAATTATACGCAGTTTTTGCATGATGATATTTTTTTCAGGAATGCGATTTTGTTATTTTTATTTGTATGTATTTTAATAGGAACATGATGATATTTTTAAATTTTTGTATTGTAAAAAAATTATTTTAATAATAAATTATGTATATTAAATAATATGTATAATAAATATATATTATATTAATTATATAAAATAATATGGTAATTATAATATGTATAATTTTTTGTATTATTTTTATAAATTAAATATATATTATATATTTATTAAATATATATTTTACATGATACAATAATATAGTATATTAAATAATATTTCATAATAATATGTACATAATATATATATATATATATATATATAATTATGTATCTGTATGTCACATAATATATATAAAAATATGTACATATACGCGTGTGTTATTTTATATTACATATTTTCATAATTAATAAGGATAAAAGTGTCATTCCGATAAATTTTTACCTAATTTCTCATACAATTTTACAAACCAAACATTGAAATACAAATTTTTAACTAATTCTATTCCAATAACTAAATATAGGAATAACAATTCCTAACTCTATTCCGATCCAATTCTATTACCTGGGAATAACTATTTTATTCCCACCTTATTTCATTCCAATAACCAAACATGCCGTTAGCGAGGAGATTCTATATGGGTTGGTTTTCATTTTTTTATTAGGAGTTGTTTGATTATAATAATTGAACTTTAAAATTTGGATCAAATTTCAATTCAATTACTTAGTATAAAGTGAAATTTAAATTTAAATTTTATATTTTAATTCATTAAAGTTGAAAATTAGTGTTGGATAATTATTTATAATTTTTAGTGATGGAGTAAAAATATTATAGTTTTAAGGTTAAAAATTATCTCTTAATAAGATAAGATAAAATTAAATAATGTGAGACCAATCATATAAAATATTTTTAGTTGTTTGGGGTGGATAAATGAAAGTCGATCATGATTTTGGTTTTAATTGATTTTTTTTAAAAAATATAAAAATTATCATTTAAATTTTAAATGTCAATTTTATGATAAAGAATATTATATCTAAAATATATGTATTTATAAATATTATCTATATCTAAAAATAAAATTTTATACAATTATATCACATTAAATTCTAAATATTAAAAATTTATAATTTATATTATACTACTTATTTTCTTTATGTATCAAATAAAAAAAATAACCATACATTAAATTTATTTTCTTCCCTCAAAATATACGGTCCAAATAATAGAATTTAAATTCTATCTAATATTAATTTTATCAAAAATAGAAGTAAAATTAAATTTAAATTTTTAAATTTAAATTTAAATTTTATAATTTAAGCAGACTCTTATAAAAAATAATACTTTCTAAAAAACATTGAATTTTTTAAAATTTAAAGAGATGATTGTAAATGAAAAAATTGCTAAAGTTACAGAAAATTTAACCTCAAAACTCTAATAATTTTTTAGAAAGTGCTTTTTTCTATACTTAAATTTATAATTCTTCCTTTTCAAACTTGATTTCAAAAATAGTATCTGAACAATTTGGCTAAGAACTTGAAATATTATTAACAATTCACCAACATTGTCTACCTCCCGATCAAATAGTCACTATAGAGAAGAGAATTATCTAAAGATTTATTTATTTATTTATCATTTAATTCAATTTATTTATTTTTTATGCGAGTTTATAATACATATTTAGCCAATATTTACCCGGGCCCAATGAATATAATGACAAGGCCGGGGCATTACTTTAAAAACAACGGACCCATGAGCATTCAAACCCGAAGAAAATTATATATATGATCGGTATCTTCTTTCATTGAATCAATCCGATTGTTAGTTGCATGACAAAGCTATAAGCTCAAATGATTTTTGAGAATAGAAAGGGCCATAACTCTACCAAAACTTATACTCATTCAATACTTATATGAATTTTATTATAAGCTTAGATCCAAATGCCTCTATTGAGAAATGTGGTACGTTATTTTTGAGTATTTTACTTGATCCGGGTGCCTTATATCTCGACGAAAATCCTATAGTCAGTATCAAACTCATCGCACTGGATCTGCATTCGCCGAAAGAGGTTACCCTTCCATTGGCTCTACTTCTCAACCACACTTTTCATGGAGCAGCTCGACCCCTTCATCATTGTTGGCAACAATTGTCTCGCCGTCTAGTTCAAAGGAGTAAGTAGCTATTTGTCATGATTTTACCTGCTTGAGCTAGTACTAATATATGCATCTGCAAGCTTTTCTTGAAAACATAGGCCAAGCCGCTCCACATTTATCATTTGTAGTGTGCTCAGTCAAGAATTAGATTATACAGATCGAGTTTTCTCTGTGAGAAACTTTAATGAGATAAATACTTTAATAAACTAAATATTTATTATCATAATTCTTTACTAATTAATCAATTATAAAATAAATTTACATACCTGAATCCATTAGCGTTAAACTTTTATATACAATCATAATGTTCTTGTCTCGAAGAAGTGAGAGATGATTTCTCCCTCTTTTCTTTATGATTTGTAGAAATATAATAAATCTTATGTGCTCCAAAATGATGGCTAAGGACGTCATTTTATAAAGTAAGAGAGAACTATTTTCAAATTACTAAAATACCCATCCTTTCATCCAGGAAATGCGTCATAAATAGATATAATTATTAAGAAATGATATTCTTTTACTCAACGGGTATATCTTAAATAGATATATCTATTCACTAAAGGATATATTTATTGAAAAATAATATATCCTTTCTATCAAATGATACGTGTTGAATAAGTATTTTTTTAGAAAATTTCTCTTTATTATATATATAATCCAATAATATCATACTTATTTAATAAATTAATAATTCATATGTCTTGTCATGTAAAATATATTTTTAACATTCTCCTCAAGTCATATCTACTCCATGTCAAACCATTAGTTTTGAGAATATATAATAAAGATAAATAGATAATATTGTTGGATTTGATCATTCCTTTGTAGGTAACGTAACAAATAATTTTGTTATCAGTGGATCCCACAGATTGTGTGATATTCAGAATGACAATCGCCAAAGAGGCAATTGCCGGAGAAGACCGATCGGGCAAGGTAGTGACAGGTCAACAGGTGGTCGACCGACTGAAAGGGATTCCGATCAACATCTATTGACCGACGGAGGAAGCACACATCGTGCGAAAATGCATGGTCAACATGTTGACCCGCTAATTATAAATTGTGGCTGATTATGGATTCCAGTCAACATTCGTTGACTGGCTGCTAAAGGCACGTGGTGCAGAAACAACTGTGGTGCAGTTAACTGCAAAGGTTGCTGTGCACAGTAATGCTTAAGGATATGAGCTGTACACAGTAATGACCGATGATATGGAATAATGTCCGAGGTTATTGTCATTACTTGGAGACAACAAAGAACACCCGAGAGCTCTTGATGGCCAAGGGCACAATTAACGGTCGAGATCGCTGATCACAGTAAGGACCGAGGACAATGTGGAAAACTAGCAAGTGACATTGCAGCAGTGCATGCGCCGTATGTATAGAGTAGGTAGCTGACCTGAAATACATGCACCGTCTATGCAGGTGGCAAGTTGCAAAGTTGGTGGATAATGCTGGTGGTAGGTTATAGAGTTGGTGGCAGGTATTTGCCCACACGCAACTTGCCTATTGGGCAAATGGTTTTCAGAAAAATCAATATAAATATGCATATTGTGTATACGGTAAAGTGGGCATGCAAGTGTGCACAGAGTAGCAACAGCAATATTAGGGCTACGAGGTGAGCGGCCACGGTAGACGGTTATCTACCACTACACTTGTAAACTCAAAGGAGTGGAGTGCATCACCAATAAGGAGAATGTGAGAAGAAAAATAAAAAATTAAGATTGAATGAGAGCTTTCTTACCCTGAAAAAGTTTTTCTTATTCTGTCTCGAATGTATAACGGATACTCTATTTTAAATTTTTTGTAACCATTTTATATAGTAAACTTATTTGTATACTATGTATCCCATGATTTTTTTATTCGGTTTCTAAAGAATCTTCACGTAAAACATATTGTACATCATTTGTTCCTTATTTTCACTAAATTGGTAATTATCAATTAACGCGGAGTTTAGATTTTTCGCCGTGCCGAATCAAAAAAATCCGGATGTCAAACCCTAATAAATATTTCATATCAAGATATTCAAAAGAATTAACAATACTACTTAAAAACAATCTGGATTTTTTTGAATATCTTGTAGACGCCATTGTAGTCGTGCGTCAAATAATGGAAAGGTGAAAGCCATTGTAGACGCCAAAATGGAGGGCCAGTTTTCAGAGAAGGCTGCCTATGAAGCAGTTCAACTTGCTCTTGGATGCCTTGAATCGGATCCCAATGATCGCCCTTCCATGGTAGAAGTAGTTGAAGCTCTGCAACAAATAAAAGATCTCAATTAAAACGAACACAACGAGCTCTCTGCAGGCAACGTCGGGTCGGGGCCTGTTAATTTTATCCTCCGTTCTACTAAAATTTTGCAATGACATTTTAAGTGGTTATCATTACCATAAAATATTGAAGTGTGTTAAACTTATTTTATAATTAAAAATTAAGAGTATAAGACTTTAAATTAGGAAAGCTCTAATAGATTCTTTACTGATAATAACTCTGTTGAATATCATTCTTCCTATGTGGGTAGAATGATGTGTTATTGTGTTTGCTTGCCAATTAAATAGTGGAATAAAAGTGTACCTGTCAGTGTTTATTTATTCATTGTTGAATAACACAGTCTAATTTTGAAATTACATCGTAAATAATAAAATTGGTCATTTTTCCTCTCTAAAAACATTGAATTCAGAAAATCCTTTCGAAAAAAAATGGAAATAATTAATACCCAGATGTAGGAGTATTTATATCAGCTTATGTTTACACATTTCAGAATATTTTCTGAAAATAAAAAGAATTTATTGAGATAATGGAGAGCATCCATCCCAATTGGGGGGATTAGGGAAAGAAATGGAAACAGAATAATACATGTATTAGAACATGTACAATTTTCTATACACAGTTCATATAAAAGGTCATTTTCTAACTAATATTGTTTCAGAAGGTGCAGGCATATCTAACAATAAAATCATAAAATTTGACAAATATTTTTATCATAATTGAGCTAATGTATTTGTACCAAAATCATAGAATTTTACTACTGAATTATACAGATTAAATTGTTTAAAGTATTTTTATCATACTTGAGGTGATTTATTCTTACCATTTCATGTACAATCCTAAATTACCTTGATGACAAGAAATTCCCAAAAAAAATGCCAGAAATGGTTTCCTTAGTACTTAAAAAAGAAAAAGAAAAAAAAATCAATTAAAATTAATTGTTTTAAAAAAGATTAAATCTTATCCTACACAAATATCTTTGTCATATTTGTCATTTCAAAGCAATCCCATGAAAAAGAAAAAAAGAAAAAAAAAGATGAGAAAAGGTGCAGATATGGTAGAAACAGTAAGTCCATAACCTCAACAGCTGAAACTGTAGTAAGTAGTTATATACAAACTTCCAAGCTATCCAAGTGAAAGAGTAGCAATTTCACTGCATAATACCTGCCACAAACTACTCTGATTATATCATTTCATGGTATCCGAGCTCTTTAGTACCAAAAAGGAAGCACCTACTTCATTGGCTGTTACTCGTTAATCGATCTGTCGAGATGGGTTTGGACCAGGGCAAGAGGAGATTAAATATAAGTTGGGATAAATGGTAGACATTAGAAGCTAGAAAAAGGAAAGATAATCAAATTCCAGAGATAGCTTAGTCTTCGGAAAGGAATATTATGACAGGGTAAAGTCAATCCGGATGTGCACGATGAGAACTAGTTGAGCAGGGCAGACCTTTTTTGTGAAGTTTAGAAAGAGTTAACTGTATTCCGAGTGTAAGAATGCTGCAGATTTGCATGTTCTATCAAACAACTTCAAACCTGATCAAGTTGTTGAATGTGGCTTGCCAATGCCAATGATGTCGCTATGACCTGCAAAAATGTTCAGAGATGTGAATCTTCTTGTTCTTTATCGTGGGATTATGAAGATATATATCATAAATGATTTTCAGAGCTAGCAAGAACATAGAACTGTTAGCAGAATATATGGAGTTTGGGATAGATGAGATTTAGGTTACTGAGGTCAGTGCCTTTACGATTCAGTAAGTTCTTCTCTCTGTATGAATAAATAAGGCCCTCATGATAAATCAATACTTTGTCTCTTCCCCTCATTAGATCACAATTTTCTAAGGCAAGTGATAGCAGAGTGCAGAAAATAACTTACTTCAGTCATGTTGAATTTTACTCCATTTTCTGTTTTTTTCCTAAAATTCCCTTGTTCTTTGAAAAAAACCCACCAAACATGGTGGGAACTAAGGCTAGTCTGAAGTACGATACAGGATCTCGTCAGCTTTATCATAGTAGAGATGACAGGCTACAGAGCATTTCATATGAATAATCAAGGTGTATGATATCCTGCTAAATTTGACGCATTGAAACTGTTAGACAATAAAATGACGATGCAGAAAGAGTGGCATGCCAGAACTAAGAGGCTTCTATTTTGTACTAGACGGTCAAATGTCCAGGACTTTTTCCTTCTTCCCCAAAGAGATGGCCAAAGCGATGCATGCAATTTTCTATGGATCAAATTCCGTAATTTTGAGTGCCGATAATGTTAGATTACTTCACAGATTTGATCAAGAAAAGCCACGGTAACTAACCCTGACAGTGTATTGCATGTATCTTTGGTCCCAACACTTCTACTCCATCATCATCCAGCAACGAAATGCCAGATGAATTTATTTCAAATGGAAATTGCAGGGGTGGAGATAGTGGAGATTTTGCTATCTTTATAAACCTCCGACCTGCAAGAGAAAAGTGAAACTTTCAACATAGCAATATACAGCACAGAAGTAACTTCCTACATAGTGGCTCACTTGCTTCAATTGATGAACTTTCATTCGACCAACATACTTATCAGATCCAAAGCTCTGAGCATTTTGGAACCTATTAAACCTATAACAACCACAACCACAGCAACAAAGCCCCATGTAAACATCTCTATCCCCAAAATCTCCATCCAAGTTTATGTAAGCTTATCACCAAGTACAGTGTGTGCCGCTAACATTAACAAATTTGATAATTTGCACAGGTCAAATGTCCCAAATCCCAATCATCTCTATTCTGGAGCAGACAGTGAACTTTTATAAAAGCACAACAATCTAAATTGCAGCTCTTTATAAAAGCACAACAGAGATTTTAGACAAACCCAGCAAACTTTTAGGAAACTTCTAGGGCAAACTCCATTCTGGAGCTTTCCCAAAAGCACTCCCAAGAAGCTGGACCAAACAAGCATAAGGGAAATGTCATATTTGTTAAAAAAGAAGATAAATCCATCTTGTAGCTAATTCTATGCCAACCTGATATTGCTTCAAGCACAAGCCTTATGCTTACAGCATGAGCCCAATGAATGCCCAAAGCAGCAACAAGATGAGAATCAAACCGTGTCAGATCCTTTGCAATCTCAGCCCTATGTTGCTCTGTGCATGATAAACAACAATCAGTAAACAAGTCGAGCAGAAACACCATTACGAATAAAAAATTTAGGGGTGGGATCTTTTTACTGTCTATATAGTAATCTATTATTTAACAATACTGCAGATTTCATGCTGTGATAGTTTATCGGTTGAAGAGAGAATATATAAAAGTACCATTTGCAGTATTATATGGACATAAGTCAGGGAAGTGTAGAGGATATAATATTGTTATAGTCATTTGAATATATTACCTACTAAGGGTGTATTTTTAATCCATTTGCTATTTGTAAGCCAATTACACTAACTCCTCTCTCTCTCTCTCTCTCTCTCTCTCTCTCTCTCTCTCTCTCGCACTCAAGAACACTATGAAGTAGCAACTGACTTAACCAAATTATTCCAGGGATTAAAAATCATAATGTAAGCCCTACATGGATGGGCATTGGCTCAATAATAAGATTGCTTCATCATAACTTCAAGGGCCATGAATTTAAAGTACATAAACAGCCTCTTTATGTTGCGAGGATGAGGCTATGTTTATGTAAACCTCCCAAAGACCTACAACGCAGGAAAACTTGTACACTAACGGAAGCCTTAAGAGGCTTATACTGTTTAATCTTAACATCCAAGACATATATGGAGTTTATTAACCTATTTGGGTTTTACAATATTTTCAAAGATTAGTAGTAGTAAGAGAATGACTAAATCAATGAGAAGACAGTGTAGGCCATTGACATTCATAGAAGATAGATTAAATCCATTTATATATATATATATATCACCCTTGTTCCATTGCCATTAAAATATCTGGCTACTGGTTATAGATAAATGAGTGTTTAGTGAGTAGAGGCACATAGGGAAAATGTTAATATTCTTCTTTTCCTTCATTTTTGTTTTGTTTTGTTTTGTTTTTGTATGTAATCATTATGATTTACTGAAAATTGTTTGTATCATTTTTCCATTATACTATTTTTCTTTGAAGTAATATTTTGTCCATTTATTCCATCGCCTCCCCCCCTACCCCCAAGAAAAAGGAAAAAAAGGCCAATTGAAGCACGGCTTACACTAAGCTTCCATCACCCATACCCTGGAAAGAAAACCGGCCAACTTCATCACGGATTTGTGACCTGACTTGGTTTGTAACAATAACAGGAATACGTGAAAATTCTGCCATTGATCTGCACATGTGAAAGGTGATCTTACTTGAGAAAAAAGGGCATCATAGTCAAAGTCTTAGAAGAACAGGAATTAAGATGGTAAAACATTACTTCATGAAAGAGATGTGCCAACCAAGTAAATGCTGTCCAGGAGTATCCTGCTTATATTCCCTGTAAAAAAAACATCAGGACCAGTAACTTATTCCACCTGTATCTATTAAACACATAGTGTTTCAACTATTATATATAATTTCCAGAAAACTCAACTAATGAACAATAATTAATATATATTACAAAGAGATTTTTTGTAATAATTAGAGGTCATATAAAATAATCACAGTTCTCCACTTTCAGTCCGCATATCATTTGTCATAGACTATCTATGGATTGGTCTTGCGATGCAGAAACAAACTATCAACAGCATTTTTCTATCTTTTCAAGAGATTGGATACAAGTACAGTAATTTCATATCAGGTCCTCTAATATGCACATTTTGTAATGAGGAACCTTCCCTCTCCTATTTCCATCCAATACAAGCAAGATAAGTAAGCCCCAAAAGGAGAGATAAATCCTATTTCCATCCAATACAAGCAAGAAAAGTCTTGATGAATCCATCCAGAAGATTCATATATTTAGTAACCCGAGGACTTGAATCTGAAATATTTTTTTAATAAAAGAAGCTGTAAACGACTTTGAGCTTGTTGGACAAACTCAATGAACCAAGCTTTGATTGAGTTCATAAAATCTCAAATAAAAGCACATATTCAGCTCTAGCTCTATAAAATTTGAATAGAAAAGCTTGAAATTGTCAACCTCCAGCTTGGCTCAACTTGTTCACCTCCTAGATTTAAGCTACAATCTTCTTTTAAAAAGAAATCATCCTAAACTATTTCAAATTCTAGAAGAATAAAGGAATGGCAAGCATCTCAAGCAACTCTACTCTAAGTCACCAAGTAAAACGACTGGTAAATACATACTTAATCCAAACTCCATGTTTGACAATAAACAGCCAAGTTTCCTCGTTTCAGCCTACATTTGGACAAGGCCTTGGCTCAAGAAGGAAGCCTCACCATCTCTAAGCTTATTCATGCTGAAAACAAAGAGCGACCTATGACACACAACAGCAGCACCACAATGTGGAAAAGGGGAAAGACAACATAGTCTTAAATTTTCATCATCTGATGATGCAGGCAGATGTAGTTTTGTCTTGGAGGTTGCATAAAGGCAGTGTGACGGAAGGTTCATGGAGCAATTAGAGCTTTTTCATTGCAGAATCCAATGCCAGAGTCGACAGAATGAAGTGCAAGTTAGGGTTTCAATTTAGTCATGGGGTCTTCAATTTGGTATCAACATCCAGAGATTTCTTGATGAGAGTGTTGCTCATAGTTTTAAAAAAAAATTGGGTTGGTATTGAAACATAAAGATTTTGGAAATGGATTAAATAAACCTGAAGTGACAGTAGAGCTCAGAGAAGGGGGTCTACTGTTTGAAAAAGCTGGCTTTGTTCTTTTTCTCTTACATTTACGAAGAAATTTTCTTCTGTTGATTAGATTGGCTGGTAGGGACAACCAATTGAGGCAACTGTGAAGCGGTAAAGGACTGTTCGGAATAATGATAAATATAGTGATGATTGTGCATTATCCTCGACAATGTCAACTTCTAAAGATCCAGCAATATTATTACGATTACACTTGAGAAATGATAAATCACACTCAAGATAGAAGTGGGATTCCTAAATTCCATCCCATGCAAAGAAACAGCATTGGAGACAATTGGATATGCTCAAATACCAAATTAATGTCCCAAATAATGCCAGTTATGTAAGAAACTCAAAATCTTAGCCATAATATGGGGGGGCACTAGGGTTGAATAAGAGAAAGAAACAAAGAAATCTGAAACTAATATCCCCTTCCTAAATGATTTAGATCAGAAGTCTACTGAATGTTTTACTTCAACAGTCTTGAAAAATCCTATGAAAAAGAAAAATATGAAAATGTTTAAAATAATATCCTTGATATAATAATTTTACTAGTAAAAAGAAACCACCAATTTCTATTTTAGATTGTGAGAGAACTCTTCACGTCCTTCATTAGGACCCGCTTAAAAATTACTGACACCGTAAGTTACTTTTTAAGGTCAATCAAATTAAGAATTTCTACTCCAAAACACCAACCACAACCAATCTGAGACACCCAACACTTTCGGAAGTGGTAGACTTGATTCTCCTTGCATTTTTTTGCATAGGTAAGATAGGGAGGCGAAGTTGGTAAATTCTGCAAGTCCTTGGCCAGTGAAATTGGATACCCTACCGCCAAGCACCCTTGATTCGCCAAGATTAGTTGTTCGTTCTGTGAGAAAAGTATTATGAGTAAAAGGTGGACTCACCCGGAAACAAGGGCAGCCATGCTATCAACAATAAGCAACTTCACTTGATGTTGGATCAAGGAAACCTTAATTTGCTGTAAACTGGTAATTTAACATGAATATAATTGTTCGTTAGCATTGCAGTCTTGTATTAATCAGCATAACAAGAACAAGTGAGAAATAAGAATGCCAAAATCCGCAGACAATAAAATATACTTTGAAATTCTTCAAATTATACATTGAAATAGTTGAGTAGAAACAACTCCATAAATTCACAATAAAATTTTGGAGAATTGCATTTTAGGTGAGCAAGCATGCATAACATTATAGGAAAAAGCTAACTAAAATTGTTTTTCTCCTTTTTATTTAAAAAAAAAAAACACACACACACACACAAAGTAGCAGAAAAGCAAAAATAACAGATCAAAAATGCTTGACTATCCTCCCCCGCATTAAACAAAATCTACCAACAGAGAAAACTTTCATGCTATTCAAGCTTATGGCCATTATCATTACCTGGAACGTGGATCATACCCATGAATGATAATGGGAATTAGAAAAATTGGTTGTCATGGAAGTGTAATATGGTGGGGGTAGACTTCTCTTAATAGGAAACTAACATTTCATGATGATAATTCAAATGAGGATCCTAATATTGGAAGACTAGATCATTCTTGGTCATTCTCCTTGGTTACTTATATGTTAACCATATTATGTTGTAAAATAGAAATTACACCAATTGCTATGAAACTGCTGTACTTGTACATTTGATTGGATTGCTGAAGATAGTGTTCCAAATTCCTATTGTCCCACTATTTGAAATGATGGATCTAAATCTCAACTAATTAACGTGATAGCAAATTGTGATAATTCTTTCAGAACTTCACAGGAAGCAGCACCAAGTTCATAACAACTTCAAACAAGCAATGACTAGAATATTCAACATTTTCAAAGAATCAATTAATAGAGACCAACAATTTTCATGTTGATCTCAAGTAGTATGCACAATATTTTTGATAATCCCTCAAAAATATGGTAGGTGCCAATCCCAAAAAATTAGTAACCAAGGAATTTGCCCTGAATACATTGATATTTCGTCATGGTTTACATTAGTAACTGTTTCTAAATCCAAGTTCTTCTATATAGAGAAAAAAGAGCAAGAGCAAAGGCAAGCAACCAAGAAGGATCTGAGCTCTGTGTAGGTTAGAAATTCTGTGCTTTGTGTTATGCAGCAGCACCTCAGCATGGCTTATAAAAGAGGTATTCAAACAGAGAAGTCGACAATTTCTATGCAACAAATGGTTAGAACAGTTGAGTCAAAGAATGAAAGGACAGGAATTAACATCAAACCAATCAAGTTTATGATTCCTTTGAAACATCTCAGACAAAATGCCAACAGTTATATCCAACTAAACTAATCCATATCCCCACCTCCCACTCCCCCCCCCCCTCCCCTAAAACAAAAAAACCATAGATATTTATGACATTTTCCCTCATTTTAGATCTCTCTCTTTCTTTGGTAAAACCATAGAAATTTATGACATTTTTCCTCATTTTAGATCTCTCTCTTTCTTTGGTAGGATTTATAGGGATTATGATTTAGGACAGATACGCTCAAACAAGTTCCTTGTCCTACTTTTACACAGAAGGAAACCTTTTTGCTTGTAAGTCCCTCCTTCAAACAGTATATAAAATTTTATGTGATAAGACTCCAACCAAATCTTTGAACACAAGCCGTGAACCTTGGAGAAATCCCAGTTCAAAATTTTTAGTATTAGAACGAGTGGCCCTCATCCTACCAAGTACATAAAGGTCACTCTAATGCAAGGAAGATAAGCTGTCAAATAAATCACCTCTCAGTAAAGTCGGATAGTGATGATGGCCGTAGAACCACAATCCTACCTGCCATCTGGGAAAATAGTGAAGCTCAACATTTATGCTTAATAACTCAATGTAGTCAAACAGATTTTATACCTCTTGTGCCACTCCTTCACGGCAAAACACATCCGGGAAACTCTTTGATCCAATCTCTATTATCCTGAAAGAAGAACATCCTAACACGAGTGCATCAAAACCTATTTATACATCATCGATAGCACGAAAAAATAGCATTCACCTAAAACAACTTCTATTTATGAAACACAAAATAAGGCTTCAATAATATCCCGCTGTATGTACCTTCTTGAACTAAATTTAGATTCCACGTCGATGTAAATTACACGGCCATCTAAGCCGCCATAACTCTGAGGGAGCGATGCCAATAATGCGAGCTTCAAGCAAAACTGTAATATTATGCACAAAAAAATAGATGTTCCTTGCCATCTTTCCAAAAAAGAACATAAACACTGCAAAAGCTAACAGAATAGCCTTTATCAATTGAAAGCATCTCCCCCAAATAATTGGAAGGAACTATTGATATATTACCTTACACACCCATGGTTGGTTAGTAAGGAAAAACTTATAACCGTAAAAAGGTAGTCAAGTGCATGAGGCTCCTACTTGTGTGGCTTAGTGAAGGCAACATCTTAGCATACTTTATGCCTTAAAGAAACTATTTTCATGGTTATTGCTGCTCAAACCCAAATTATTATTGAGTATGCAAACCAAACAAGATGGAAAACTAATGATGTATAAGGAAGAAAATAGTTGGTTTCAAAATTGGTTCTTCCTTTGTCTTGCATTTTTCACTCTCTGATATACTTGTCAAACAGTTCAAGTTACTTGTTAGAAAATCCACATGCACATGAATGGACAAAAAGATCACTTTGGAAGAATAAAGCTAAGATGAATCTTGAATTAGTTCACAGACAATAGGAGGATAATAGGTACAATGTCCATCTAGCTTAGGTAATTTGTTTCGAAACCATTACTGCAAATGCCATGTTTCTTACCTGTAGAAGAACTTACTATACAAACACATGAGGTTCTTTCATGTATGTTCTTAGATGATTGTAAGGGACAAGTTTCAAATTATAATTTTTATTATAATTAACTATGATAAGAAAAAGGGAGGTTTTGAGATTAAATGGAAGTTTGGGTTAAAGTCAACTTTGAACTGGGTCACATCAGGTGAAGCGATGCTTGATCAGGGCCTAACGTGATCACCCGCATGTTCTGGGTCGTGAAATTGCACCTGAGGGACGCCTAATCGGGGCTCGAACACACTTTTGGCAAATTGTTGGCGCCTAATGTGTGCCCAAGGGACGCTTATGCCTAATACTAATATGACTGCAACTAATACCGATATCAATATTTTCATTTATGGTACCTAAGGTTTCATTGTTGATGACGATATCATGTTCTTATATAAGCAAAAGCAATACCACAAAACCAATGAAGTGTTTCTATTAACCAAAGGTTCTCATTCCTTCTTGCTAATGGTGGTAGTTAAAAGTGTCAATAAGTAGAGTCCTAGATCATGCTGAAAAACATAAGAATCCTCCTCTAAAGGGAAATTTGGAATTTATGCTAATTAGAGCATATTATGTGAGATGTTTCTAGTGCCACAAAGTATTAGAAACTACTTACAAACTTCCACCAACTGTAAAGAGTCCAATTAATCATAACCCGCAAAATTCATGAAAATTCTATATTTAACCAATAGTTTAGAAAAAGATTTGCAGGAATTCTTCAATTAAGGTTAAAAATTGTCCTCCCATTACAGAACTTCTGGCTCCATCCTTGTTTCAGTTTCTGTGTTTTACCCACACGCACCCAGTGGGAGGGGAGCTGGGGCACATGAAAATCATACAAAATTCAAAACAATGACAATTGAACAAACTTGGTGACCATTACCAAAAGAGAAAAAGAAGGGTCATACATATAGAAATTATGTTATATGGCATACTTGTGTTTTTCCAATCCCAGCAGGACCAACCAACTCTGTCAGAACACCAAACGGTATCCCACCACATAAGACCTTGTCTAATCCAATCAGTCGAGTGGGAAGATGGCCAGCCAATTGCTCATTTTGAAGGCGTTGTTCCAATAGCAAGAGTGCCTAAGGAACAATTAAGAGAATTTATATCTTGAAAGCATGCCATTGTATTGAATATAGCGATGTTTAACGTGCATGTCAAATTGACAGCTGTGATAGGAACAATATAATGACAAGGCTGGGCTACCATATCTATATATACAATATCAAATCGACAAATTTTGGTGAGAATAGTCTGTATGAATGGCTTATCCAAGTTAACCGATGCTTAATGAAAGCTGTGGCAGATAAAAGATATACAAATGTATAGCAACCTAGAAATCCCTCCCGTCAGACAAATATTAGAGGAATTCCCACAAACCAATTATCATATTAAAAATATCTTTTATTAATTATGATACAAGCCAAATTTCAATGGTCAACAGAAAATAGCTCCACAACTGTCATATGTGTCTTAATCATAATACATAAGGCAAGATATTTAAGCTTTTAATGTGATGTCAAACAGTATAGGCTTGCTATGTATTTTTTGATCGTGATCTGTGATGCTCTCATGGACACGATCCAATAGTTATACAAAAACAATCCATAAATTCATGAATCAAAGTTATATCCTTACAGTTTCACAAGGTGGACAAACCATTTCACTGATGTACGCCACAGCAGATATTACGTCTGCCAGCCCCACATCCAACAACTCCATCAACTCAAATTCAGTCAAAGATAGTGCATCCTGAAACCAAATAACCAAGAGAGACCATACACATGGACTAAAACAATCATTCAAAATATCTCCATATTGACAATAATTATCATTATCAAGGAACTAATCATCCTAAAAGCTTAAGCCGCTGCAACAGAGATGTTTTACATGGCCTTTAGCCATCGTTTAAAAGTAACCATGTCTGTGAAAATGTGATTGTCGAGGAACAAATCATCCTAAGAGCTTAAGACACTTTGACAGGGGTGGTCAAGAGATCAGAGCTTGGGAACCATCAACTTCTCAGACGTTATGCTTCAGCCACTGTAAACAGTGGGTCTATGGGTAGTTCATGCTTCAAACATGTAAGATTATAAAACATTTTCTTGACCCAATGGCCTAAGTTTTCATGATTGGCAGAGCTTAAATAGGATCCGTATGAATTGAGCAGGCAAATTTCAACAATGTCCTGAACAAATTGAAGTAAAAAATTTGGTTCTTCGGAAGCATATGGCAGCCTATATTATTTATGAATGTGAACTCAGACGAAGGAGTTCAGGTAATGAACCTGGATGGGTGGTAATGATAATGCCAAAATAAGTCACCGACTGAGTTCACAAAATTCAAACGTAATAGGTGGTAGTGATAATAAACAACTAGGGCGATAGCAAAAAAGGCAACAATCTGATTTCAATAAATTCAACCGTAGCCGCTGGTAATGATAACGCCAAAATAAGGTAATAACAAAAAAAAAAGCGATAATCTGTGACTTAATCTTACATAGATGCGTAATAAACCCAGGACCATGCAGATTTCAGAGGGAGGATATAGTTGGGCAAACTTCGATTCTCATGAGACTTATATCCAGAGCGAAACGACGGAGAAAGAGAAAGGGAATGGAGTAGAAATACCTTGGCGGTTTTGATATTACGAGCTGCGAAGATGTTGGCGATAGATTTAGGCAGACCCATCTCGACAATGAGCCTGTTTGCCATCTCTCCTTTCTCCCTCTTCTCTCTCCGCGGTTAGGCGCGGGGTTTGGCGTCACTTCAGCGTGGAACCCTGATTTGTAATTGCTTTCCCGCCAAACCTTCTACTCATCTCCTGAACCAGTGGCCTTTTTTGCATGTTTAATTATTAAAATAAAATAAAATAAAAATAAATAATTATTTATAAAAATAAAATAAAATGAGAATAAAATTAAAATTTTTTATTTTTATATTTGGTTACAATAATATAATAAGTTATATTTTAATATTTTAATATTTAATATTGATGCGATATCTGATCCGAACGACAGTTCGGATTCTTCTGGATGGTTTGAACCGACTCCGTTCACCGAGTACGAATCCTGCACACCACTAAAACGAACAAGAGTCGGGCGTTAACGGCGGGATGTAATCCCACCGAAAACACTCCGACGCTCAGCCAAGAAACCACCTTCAAATGGAAGGAATCGAAAGTGAGAGAAAGCAATGGGAGAGGGAATGGAGTGTCTTGTTCTAGATGTCAGAAAGGCGCAAGTCCTTTCTCGTATCTGGATGGTCTGAAGGCAGAGAACGTGTGTAAAGACCCGTTCATTGCCTTGGAGTTGGATTGTGTTTGAGAGTTTGGCTACTGGGAATCAGAGCTTGTTTCTCAGAACACTTAGGGTTTTCTGTCTCAGTCTCAGCTTAAAGAAAGAGTCTGGAAGCTTGTTTGAAAGCGTGAGTCAGAGTACTCAAGAAAGCGTGCCCTAAATGGTGGATCCAGGGCCTCTTTTATGGCAAAGATGGCGATCCTCCTTCTTTGGAAGGAGTGATCGTCCCTATCTTCTGCTGTTGGCCTTCCTTCTGGAGGTTGATGCTGGTTGCCCAATTGTGGAGGATTGTTTCCTTCTGCGGCGGTCAACCACCTTCCAAGTTGGCTTCTTTCCTTCCCAGCATGTTACCGTTGAGGTTCCTTGGGTGGCAAGGAATTGGGAGGATTTGGCGCCTTCCTTATTTGAAGGGCGCCAATCTTGCAGATATTCCTTTTGAGGTCGTGGAATATCTTTGGAAGATCGTGGCTGACCTTGTTATGACTGAAGGGCCTAAACGGGTCAGGCCCGTTACTGTTAGAAGGCTTTTTGGGGCCCAATGTGTAAAGCTCGTACGGTCAACGCCTGGGTTGACCGTCTGCGTGCGTGTCGGCCGTCTTTATGAAAGGCGTCCGTCGTTGGCCTCCATTTGGGCTATGGGTCTGAGTGAGTCAGGCCCATTACTGTAGAATGGCCTTGTTTGGGTCCAGCATGTAGGGAGCAGGTGGTCAACGCTCCTGGGTTGGCCGTCGGCTTGTTGGCCGCCTTAGAGAACGGGGGAGAGCGGCGGGCGATCAATCGATGGGTCAGGGGCGAAATGGAATAAGCCCATCACTGTTGCAAAGCCTCTGAAGGCCCAACAAACTAGTCAACGCCGAGTTGACCGTTTGTGAGCAAGTTGACCGTCAGGACGGTCAATGCCAACGTTGACCGTCCTGGGCCTTTCAGTTCTTGTGCCCATCTTCTTACTGGGCCGTTAGAAACGTTGACCGGCCTTTTTGGGCTTCCGTTGACCTTTCTTTGGGCCAGCCCATTATTGGCGTACCCATCAAATATGTAATAATAATATGATAAATATTGTCATAATTTATATTTGTGACTTTTTTACATTTATTCAAATAAAAAATATTTTGAATGTAGAATAGTATAAAGAATGCCTACCCGCTTCCCCAATGAAATCCTCGACGGTAATAATATCCTCCGTAATAATAATAATATTATTATTATTATTCCATATGATGTCAAAATAGAAATAAAATTTATAAGTTATGGGAATAATTTTTCTTTACATGTAAAAAATAGAAAATATTTAAAATATGTAATATTTTTTATTTTTCAAATTAGACCGTGTCAAAAAAAATTAAATAGTTAAATAAATATTTTACTAAAAATAATATAAAAATAAAAATTTTATTACCATCAATCAAATATACACTTAAGTTCTAAAGGCATTAATAGTGTTGGGTCCTAATATAAGGGCCCATAAAATATGGGCCAAAGAAAGGGTCCAAGTGAGAAGCCCAGAGGTGCCTCCACAGACTGAGAGGACAGACTGGCCCAAGAGGCCCAAAAGCCCAATTTAGTCCATCAAGCTGGACTGGGCTAACAAGCCCGAGAACATGGGCCAGTGTCCCAAAAGCCAAAGCTGCGACGAAGGTCCGAGAGGTCCCTTCCACCAAGAAGAGCTCGAGGACACCACCAATAGCTGACGATACCACTAATAGCCGATGACATCTAGGTACGAGGACCAGAAGAAGAAGTCCGAGAAGTCAAGGAAAGACCCGAGGACCCTCCGCGAAGGACCAAAGATCCTCCGAAGAATAGTTAATGCCAGAGAGCTGTCTTCTTCAACGAGTCCGCGAACTCACAAAGAGACAAACATGCCACACAAGGGCGATGGCTATCTCATACAGGACCGAAAACGTCAGCTACGCAACTTCGCCGATTTTCAAGGAACCCACAACCACTACAAGACGCTGCCTCCACAGAGCACGCCTAATCAAATTAAGACTGACACCTAGAGTCTACACACCTAACACGCTCAGGCCCTGCCAGCGGCGTGGTATCCTGCACACGCCAGCACTTTCGACGTGACCAATAGGACAGTGGGCAGCCTCTCGGCCACCCGCCGGCTGCCACGTGTCTTCTCCCTAACAGCACAACTTCACTTATAAATACCCAACAGAGGCTCTCGCCTCGGGTCGACCTCTCGGATCGAAGCTTTCTTCCTCCTTTCCAAGAGGACAAACTAGAGCAAAAGGGACTCTCAACCCCTCTTTCCTCTCTTAAAAACAAGAGGAAACGAAGGTACTAAAGCTTCCCAACGAGAGAACTTTCACCAGTGAGATATACTAAGGAGAGACTAACAAGAGACAATGAAAGAATATTCCAAAAGTTTGTACTTTGTAAGACTTCCGTCCATAGTGAAGTATTTCTAAAGGCTCAGAGCCTCGTAGTTTTTCTTATTCATTTAAGGGGGAGTTTCCACGCAAAACCCGATTTTAATCTCTCATTCTCCACATCTTACAATCCCAAACACTTGTATTGTATTGGACTTTCCGAGATCTGAGACGCAACAAATAGGTAATATAAAATAACTGTATAAAATTATAGTATGATTATCTCGTTTGAAAGGTTTCTAGTTTGATTGATGGCAAACTAAATTGAGTTGTTTTCTTCTTTCCCTTTTGCATTCTCTATGTTTTTTCTTTTAATTTGCATATTCTGATATTAAGATTTTATCAACATTTTTTTTTTTTTGGATTTAATAAGTTAATCAGCTTATTTTTATTAAACCTAGTGAACCATTATATTGTATCATCCTCGATATATTGATAAATCTAATAATGTATTAGAAATGGTATGCATATTCGAGCATCCTAGATTTAAATATAGTCAATATTTTAATAAAAATCGAATTTATAATATATGAGTTAGGAAGTTTAGATAATTATTATACTCGAATTTGTATTTTTAGGGTATTGAAACTGATGGGTGTACTGTAAATGGGTTGGCCTAATAATCAAAGGCGGCCCAGATCCATTGTTGGACGGTTAACATTGGCCAAACAGGAAATAAAGGTCGAATTCCTAAAAGACCTAAATACGCGTCAGACGGTCAATGCTAACGTTGGCCGATTGAGGCACAGGCGGGTTGCCTACTCGCGCTCAAGACGGTCAACCCGTGCGTTGATCAGAATCACTGTAAAAACAGGTCAAGAATAAAAAGGCTTTTCACGGGCCTGGCCCACTTGGACCAACGCTCTAGCAAGCGATTAGCAACGACTCTTTTCCTAACTCTACGCCTTCCATAAATTCATCCAGTTCCAAAAAGAATGTTGACAAGATTGGCACCTTTCCTATAAGGAAGGCGCCAGATCTTCCCAATTCCTACCAAGTGGAGCCTTCCAACGGTAATATACTCGAAAGGAAGGCAGAAAATTTGGAAAGCCACTACCCGCTAGAGAAGGAAACAATTCCAACTAATTAGGCAATGCGTGCCTTCTTCACGAGGAAGGCTGCCTAAACATGGCACAGGGGATCATACCTTCCAACCAAGGAAGATCACCCTGTCGCCACTAAAATGAGCCATAGAGTCCTCACTCAAGTCACACCGTCTATTACGCCTACTACTGCGCTCTCTACTACACAAACATAAGCTCTCGACTACGTGTTCCACGACGATTTCATACTCTCTCTCTGTAAAGCATCCTAACGTGTTGAGAAAAAGAACACAGAATCAAAGGCATATAGTCACTTTTCTGTTGACAGACGCCTACTGCCTTCACTCACCGTTCAAATTCAAGAGACGGCATTGCCTCTCTTTCATCTGGAAACCTACGCACTCTTACACTTTTCCTCTCAATTCTCATTTTCAGTTACCTTCCTAAATTTCGAAGGCTGTTTACTGACTTAAGCGTCGGAGTATTTTCGATGGGACAACTTCTCGCCGCCACACTGACATCCTGTTTGTTTTAGTAGTGTGTAGGATCCAAACTCAGTGAACAAAACCAGAACCATGCAAACGGATCAGTCCGAATCTGTTCGAAATTCAGATCCAAAAACGCATTACAAACTACCAATTATAACCTGTAAGTCATGATTCAAATTTTTACAATAGCAAACTGTACGATACATCTGATTTTTACAGGGATGGACGCTAGCCAAATTAAACCACAAGCACTCTAAATTATTCGATATTGGTCTAGAGACTTAACACAGAAACTTGTGTTAGTGTTGAGTTCGTAAAATACAAATAAGCCGCTAATAAATGTTTAAAAATACAAGTAATCAATAACAATAATACAATGATCATTTGGACCATTACATAGAGCTCATATATTTTTTTTTGCCGATGCATGGATCATGTACATCCATTATTGCCGCGAAAAATTGAAAAGCATTCAAGGATAACCCTAATAATAAGAGGAAGTTTATTATATTAATTGGTTACTGATTATTTTTATCGCAGAAAATTATAATATAATTATAAGAATACGTACACTGCTCATACTCGGAGAGTTCATACTGTAAAATAATCAAGTGAGTTGAGTGTGCTCATTAGAAATGTGTTTATCTTATTAACAAAACAAATTGGTGACAAGAGTTTGATCAAATTCCTTTTATGTATTTGGAACATTGATTTGGAGTGACTTCATTGCTTGTATTCTTATATAACTAGTAACATTTACCATTACACAGCTCTTATTTTAAGAATAAACTATATAAATTTATTATGTACTATATTTATTTTATTGCCATAATAATATTGTTACTCGCAATATAACTTCCATATTATTAAAAATAATAAGTAACGGGTTGCAATGAGGGGAGGCTTATTTGTTAAACAGATATACCAACTTTGCTCTTTTTGGACTTGGTTAATATTAGGAGATTAGAAGGGCTCAATATCTTAAAAAGATGAAATATATTAGAAGGGCGAATAGATGAGCGAGCCTCCACGTTTGTCAATACCCTGCTTACGTAATACACTGGTCGCTGCGTTCCCTTATGTTCTCTAACTAGCACGGAGCTGAGTGCAGTACCTAACGTAACCAAGAAAAGGTACAGATCCTTGCCCGTGCACGGCGAGCTCAGGAGAGGCGGGTTGATGAGGTATGCTTTTAACTCTTTGAAGGCTTCCTCACATTCCTCGGTCTACCGGAATCTAGATAATTTTATCCCCCTAAGTGCTTTGAAGAAGGGCAAGTACTACTCTGCAGATCTGGCAAGGAATTGTGAGAGGGCCGCCAGTCGTCCTATGAGTTTCTGTATTTCCTTCACCGCTTGCGGAGGATTCATGTCTAGGATGGCCTTGATCTTTTTTAGGTTTGCTTCTATGCCGTGCTGTGATACAATGAAGCTCAGGAACTTCCCGGAGTTCACCTCGAATGCGCATTTGATTGGGTTGAGTTTCATTCTATGCGCTCGGAGGACCTGGAAGGTCTCCTCCAGGTCACAGATGTGGTCGCCGGTAACCCTACTTTTTACAAGCATGTCATTAACGTACACCTCCACGTTTTTTCCCGATATGAGTTTCAAATATATTGTTCATCAGGCGCTGATAGGTTGCCCTAGCGTTCTTAAGGCCGAAGAGTATCACCTTGTAGCAGTACGTTCCACGATCAGTCATGAAGGAAATATGCCCCTCATCGTCCAGGTGCATCCTGATCTAATTGTAATCAAAGTAGCTATTCATGAAGCTTTGAAGCTTGTGCCCGGATGTGGAGTCCACCAGCTGATCGATCCTAGGGAGAGGGAAGCTGTCATTTGAGCAAGCTTTGTTCATGTTGGTGAAGTTTACGCACATTCGCCATTTCCTGCTACTCTTCTTCACCAGCACGACATTGGATAGCCAGTCTGGGTATTGGACCTCTGAATGAATCCGACGTCCAGAGGTCTTTTTATCTCCTCCCTTATAGCAACACGCTTTTTGACGGAATGGTTCCTATGCTTCTGCAGTACGGCCCTGTGGTCAGGATCGAGGCTCAACCTGTGGATCATCACTTAGGCCGGTATCCTGAGCATATCGGCAGGAACCCAAGCGAACACGTCCGAGTTCATCCGAAGAAAGGTGATTAATCGATCGCAATCAACAGGTGGGAGAGAGCTGCCCACATATATGCACTTTTCTGGCTCGGAAGGATCTAGAGGGATCGCTTCGGTTGCTTCCATTGACTGGGCTTGTTGTAGCATGGCTTCGTCGCAAAGATTTAGATCTTCGCCCAGGCGATCCGACGCCAGGAGGGTGACCTGGGACAAGTAGCATACGTCCTATCGCCTGGTCCCCTAACACTTCTCCCACACCGCACGGGGTTGGGAACTTCATCTTCAGATGAGGAACCAAAGTAATGGCCCTGAAGGCTGTGAGGAATGGTCTGCCTAGTATAGCGTTGTAAACGGACGGCAGATCGACGACAAGGAACGTTAGCTTCGGCGTTGCAACGCGCGAGTAAGTTCCCATCGTGATCTCTAGCAGGACTATCCTCTGCATCGGTACAGGTTTGTTGTCCAGGGCTTATAGAGGGCTATCGGCCGCTTTCATCTGGCTTCTCTTCAATTCAAACTTAAAAAACGCACTGAGATATAGTAAATTCTGCGAGCTTTCATTATCAACGAAGACCCATTTCACTTGGTAGTCAACCGTACCATCTGAGACGATGGCGAATACAACAAGGGGATCGGTATGGGGGAAGGTTACATAAGCCATATTGTTGCTACTAAAGCTAATGACATTACTCTTATCCTCTATCTTTGCTCTCTTACTGCTGGAAGTCGGCTCCGGCTGTTTTTGCCTAGTGCTCTTGGCTGTCGCAGTTGAGATCATGTTAATCATGCTAGCATCCGTACGGTTCCTAGGAGGCTCGCTGGCCTCGCCTTCGGAGGTTGCGAGGGCCTGCCCCGAATCTTTCACGAACCGTTTAAGGTGTTCGCAGTAGATCAGGTCCTCTATCTCCTGCTGTAGGGTTCGACGGTTCTCCATGGAATGTTCGAGGCAGCGGTGATATCGGCAGTACTTCATCTGGTCACTACAGCTCAAGCCCTTCGGCGTCTTCGGCTATTTGAAGAATTTTTCTTCGTGGATTTGCATTAGGATGTTCACGCGGGTATCGTTCAGGAGAGTCAAGGACGTTGGTCTGTGATCCTGGCGAAGGGCATGGCTGCTTGCGGTGCTTCAGGAAGCGGCTACCATGCCTGGGAACTTCCTGAGGGCGGTCTACACGCTTGGGGTGATTTGCCTCGTTTGCCTTCTCAGCTGAGATGTAGGCTCGAGCATGGCTTCGGCCTCCCAGAAGGATTGCGGGTGCTGATACGACAGGTGCTTAAAAAAGTCCTCCACTGCCAACATAGCAGCCAAGGCGTTGAGTTTCAGCTCGTTAGAGAGCTGGGGGATCCGGTGCACCTCGGCGATGAAGCGGTTGAGAAATCGCTTCAGACTTTCGTTCGACCTCTGACGGAGGCGGACCAGGTGCCACGACTATTTCTCTTCCCTCCGGCTGGAGGCAAACTGACTCAGGAAGCAGTCCACTAGTTCGTCGAAGGAGCGGATTAAATTTGGTGGGAGACCGTAAAACCAAAGTAGTGTGTCCCCTCTGAGGGTGACGGGAAAACGCTGGAACATCATGGCCTCACTTGTCCCCTGAAGGGACAGGTGAGTACGAAAGCAGTTGAGATGATCCATCGGGTCTTTGCTCACACCATACCCTTCCAGCACGGGCATCTTAAATTTACGAGAGAGCGGTTGAGTCCGCAGATCCATGGTGAAGGGTGACCTTTGCAGGTCAGCGAAGGATCGTGCAAGTCTCTCCTTGTGCATGAGATCCCACAATTCTTTGAACTTCTCCTCCATCGGTGGGTCAGACGCCCCTCTCTGCGCACTGATGATGTTGCGGTGTTCTGTTTGGTCCTACTGGCGTGGCTGGACTTGTCGGTTGTAGCGGTTTCTCACGCGGGGCGTCCTCTCACTGTTGGAGTCTGCGGCAGTCGGCCTCCCTTGGTAGCGGGAGTTATGGGGGTTACGCGACTCAGGGCTCTCTCCCCCAATCATCCTGGCTGGGATGGCTTTCAACCACAGATTGGACCCTGCTGTTGGAGGCTGCATGTGCCCCAGCGTCGTCAGGCTGATCTGATTTTCCATATGCCTACCAGGAGTCTGGATGAGATGTCTTCCTTGTGTGGATGAGGACGCTTGAGTTGCTGGAGGAACAACCCCCATCATCGAGGCACCCGTCCGGTTGCAGAGAGCCTGGATTACCAACTTCATATTGCCCATGTCCGTGGCTAGGCGGTGGACGTCAAGCTCTGGACGGATGTCCGCGTGGCTACCCACTGAGGGGTCTTCGCTGTGGGCGACAACATCTCTTGTTAGGGCACTGGTTTGTGCTATGGTGTTCACCATTTTGTTGTTTAAGAATGAGGGTGAGAAAGAGACGCTGGGCTTCTTGTTTCATTCCCACAGACAGCGCCAATGTTGCATCTTGGATCCTTGGTTGTCGTACAAATTAGAGTGCCTTCGAATTCCTCGTCGTCCGGAGGTGGTCGTGAAAGGGTTCGATCTCCGTTTCTATTAACCTGAGACCTGCGCAATACAATCAATGAACAAGAGGTTACAGGTTCGACAATTTCTCCCACCGATGATATTCCGATGCTCAAGTTAGTAATTTTCTACAATAAACAGAAATGGGGCGCACGTTTAGAGGTGCGCAGAAATATGCTGTGAATGTGTGGGTAGTGCGTGAATGCTTGTGTGGGAGAGTAATGAGCGGGTAATGGGAGGCCTGACTCCCTGTATTTACCGCGACAGATGGCTGACTTCTTGTCGCCTGAGAAGACTATGAAGTTTGGACTGGAAGATGGCTGTAGAGGTTAAGGTTAGTGATGCTGAGTTGATTATCTAGGATCCGATCCCTCTCTTTATAGAAGAAGAAGGATTTTATAGGCCCCTTGGCGAGAGGCTTTGGGCGCGAGAACCCTGTTGCTAGGGTTCATTAGCCGCTGATAGCTGTTTGCGATTGTCGGTGTGTTGGCTGTCGTTTAGCTATGGCAGGTAGACCACCGGGCGTTGCCGGCCACTCTTGGTCTACCTCTCGAGCTGGGATTGGCGTGGCGACTGTGGGTAGCCGACTGAGCCGCCACTAGTAGCGCTCACTGTTTCCCCATTAGTTTGCTTCTTAGCGTTGGGCCTCAATTGCCCCTCAGGTAGTTGCTCCGTGTGCTGGGCTTCAAATCTCTTTGGGCCTTTGTTTCGGACACAACAATAACAATAATAATAATAATAATACGTGAGAATAATAATTTTCAGAGAATATTTATTTTTAGTTAAATTTATAATTAAATACAGGAATTTCTATTCACAAGAAATAGAAATTCTATTCCTACATTATTTCCTCCAACCAAATATGCCATAACACCAAGAGATGAAAGAAAAGATAGATTGAGAACCACTGTTGAAGCTCACTCGGAAAGAACGTTTATAAATGAAGGGAAAGGAAGCCTCTGGACCTCTGCTCGACACCGTCCAAGAGAACAAGATCGAGTAAAATGTTGGAAACAAAAAAGCAAATGACAGGTGAGAACTTCAACAAGCAGGAAGCAAGATGATCCAGATTCAACGACCTTGACAACCCTCTGGAGGTGGAAACAGAACCTACAAGCATGGATGACCACCGTGAAGATAGCCAGACTATTCAGTTGAAAGACAAATCAAACCCTTCCTCAGCTAGTCCACACATACTTAAACCCATGCTCAGAACCCTCTGGAACCCTCCAATACAACCACACAGAAACCTACAAATCTCTAACCAGTCAAAATCTCTGGCTGAACCAGGGAGTAGCCAACCAATGTCTTCTAAATAGGCACTTGATGATATCTCAAACCTCCTATTGCAACCACCAGAGCACCCCTACAAGCCTAATGCAGAATCTCCTACTACTCTCTGCTTCACTCTCGATATCTACTGAACCACTCCCTACAAACCAAACCCACCCCCAGATTTAGGACCTGGCTAGCGGAAACCTGATCAGGAGAACTCCTTGTGATAATATCCTGGTGGCCTGGGAAGTTATCCGCACTCTTATCAGGGCTAAACGCAAGAACACAGGGTTAGCATTTAAGATCGATCTTTAAAAAGCTTATGATAATATTTATCTGTTGGAGATTTATAGAAGTAACCCTCTCCCCTCTGAGCCTCCGCAACAACCTCATCCAGTTCACCATGAAGTGCATTTCAACTCCATCTTTTGCAGTTATTTGGGATGGGGAAATCTCAAATAATTTCCATTTGACCAATCTAGAGGTGGGCCAAAGGCACATAGAAGCCTGTTAAGGTATATAGCAAAGGCCTGACTTTCTCAGATCCCCCTTTCCCATACGTTCTTCTCCTCTTTTCCAAAGCCATGGCCAAACAAGCTATTGTCGTGACTGAGATGTTGGACGACGCTACAGTGTAGTTCATCAATGGTAGACGTTACATTGCTCCAACATCAATGAAGACTGTTGAAATTCGTTCGGCCGTTCCAGCAATTGATGAAGCATTTGTGACCCATGTTAATGCTAATAATTCCTCATTTATTGAGCCTCATTATTCTTGTTGAGGCTTTTCGGTGGTAATGAACGATGAAGGCAATTGATGGAATTGCCTATAAATTGTAACAATTCGTTTTGTCCCTACATCCCACTCTCACATATACACCATCTAGACGTGAGAACGAGGGTCTAGAAACTCAAAACGCAGCAAATCAGTTTTGGAACAAATAGAGGAAGCAAATGGCTGGAGGTATATATACCATCCTTAATTCCGCTTTCATGGTTGTTTTTGCCACATAATTTGCTTTCTTGAGATGCTCGGGGTGTTTTGCCGAGCATCGGATAAAGGTGTCAACCTCCATAGATCTACATTTTTCATCTCTCCTAAGGCTGACAATGAACCCGCCAGGAAAATCCAAGAGGCTTGCGGCATCAAGACGACAAAGGGACCGGGTAAGTATTCGGGTGCCACACCTGGTCACGGTAGATTTACCAAGGAACGGAACACCGTTCATTGGCAGTTTGGGGAACCTTGATTCAGGCATATTTTTGTTTATGGGTGATAGTATATTGTTATCATATAAAAATTTATTCTAACATATCATTTCGTGCATTTATTTATCATTTTATAAGTATATTAATATAAATTAATGTACCCTATTTGATAATATTTAATAATTGTGTAAAATAAATCTTTAACATTTCTCGTTTGTTCATTTATTTGCCTTTTGTTCTTAGTTGGGTTTGTTCATTCATCATTACCTTACCTTTCCTGTCATCTTCAATTCAATGTTTTATGTCAAGAGCATGTGCTTTTGAATTTTATTCAATTTGGAAGAGGGCAGTGAACTTTTTCTCATTTAAATTAAAGCAGTTCCCACGATGATGCTGATGTTAATATTAAAAATAAATATTTATTTTTAATATAATGATAAAATTAACTTATTTTATTTATTCGACATTTTTATAGATTTATTACATTTTTAAAAAAAATCGTCTCTTATTTTTGTCACAAACAAAAGAATAATTAAGAAAATTATTTAAATAATTATTTTTTATTATTAAATCAAATATTTAACTAATATTAATATTGTAAAAATAAATATCTAAAGAGTATCATATATAATTTTTAAATATTAAAATATTTATTATTAAATTTATATATATTTTTATTTTTTCTGATTACAATAATTCATATTTTTTACATATATTTTTTAATATTAACTCAAATAACGTAGTCAATGAGATAAAAATGGGAGTTACTTGAATAAAAAAATGATAAATTTAAATTATTAAAATGCATATTAAAATTAAAAATAAGACATTTAGAATAAATTAAAATAGGAGAAAATTTCAACATTTGTTCTCCTAAAGTTTAAAACTTAGAATTTTAATATTAAAAAAAAATTAATAGTTATTCACACTCTTGAAAATTTGGGATTGAGGGGGCGTCCTTTTTCCCTGTAGAGAATGACCGTCCTTCTCTTAATTTGGGCCGTCGAATATAAAATTCAACGGTTACGTATTTTGGATGATTAAATTTAAAATCGAATGACCCATGTTATATTATCCATTCAAAACGTATGGGCCATTGAATTTTACATCGGACAGTTCATATGAGGAGAATGACGCCCCCGGATCCGAAAATTTGTGCCGCTTTTAACTTTCTAGTGACGAGGGAATAAACCCTCGTAGGACGGGACGCCATTGGAATAATGACTTTGATCTCCCCAATTACTACCTCTTTACATTCAAATTCGAAGCAGTGGGCTGCTCTTGAAATCCCCTCCGCCCCTCTTTCTCTCTGATCTCCTCTAGTGTTCAGGTGACGGTTTCTGGGGTATAGAGCTCGCGAAAGAAAAATTGAGAAGCAACAAAGAGCGATGGAAGTAACAGGAAGCTACACACATGGAGGAAGATACAGGAAGTACAACATTTTAGGTAACATGTTCGAGGTCTCATCCAAATACGTTCCTCCTATTCGACCCGTCGGCAGTGGTGCTTACGGCATCGTTTGGTACTGTCTCTCGGTTCCCTTGTTTTCTCTCAATAAGTCTTTTTTTTATTTCCCGTTTCTTGCGTTATGTTTGAAAGCTTAAATTTGATTCTATTATCGTTCATCGTCTGTTAAGAGTGCTCCTTAGATGTTCGGACACGTTTTAAGGATAGGCTGTTGCTTCGATTGATTAGACAAGATCAATTAAGCGTAGAGTTTAATGGTGTAGTCTTCTTAATTAAAGAAGGGAAGACGTCAGCTCTGAAGCTTTTAATTCAAAGAACAAATGGCAACTCGGAGTTATTATTATTGGTGTGAAATAATTAGCATAGATAAATTTAGATAAGTGCGGACCAGATTTTCATTTTTCCTGTTTTATTGAAAGCTCAAATGTGCATGCGCACGCCAGTTCATCCCATGAGTGTGATACGTGCTCCAAGGCGGTGAAGATTAATCGCCGGCAGGTTGATGAGGATTTGGAAACGGAAGGGGAGATCGGCAGAGGAGAAGGGAACGCTCGCGAGAAAATAGGGGGAAAGGGAAGGGAAGAAGGGAACCAGAGGGAGAGAGAGAGAGAGAGAGAGAGAGAGTAAGTGGAATTAGGGAAAATATTTCTCCTTCCTTTTCATTACCCTGTGTCAGGCCATATAATGGAAACAAAAACAAAACAGAAAATGGAAAACAGAATTTGCAACAGAAAATGAAAATTGTAACGTGTGTGGGTAAACGTGCAAACAGTAATTTATAAATGCAGTGTATGCATGTGCAGTGTACGTATTGTATATTAAACTAAATGTATAATGTGATGTGTAATATGTGTGAAGGGTGAACTATATATTAAGTAGAAGGTCTTCCTCTGGCTCGGACAAGTAGCGGCTGCGTCGATAGTGTCGGTAATGAAACTCATTACATTAGGCTCGGGGACTGCGCTGAAGATGGACGTCTGGCTTCGGAGGGCGTATCGACGTGTACGTAACATTGCCGTTCCCATCAAAACAACTTTGTCCTCAAGGTTAAAGGAGAGGGGATCCGGACCAGCTTCAACAACGACTTTCCAAGTGGCTTCTAGCTTCCCGTCAGACCAACCCTTGATGTCATACGCTAAACCGTAAATGAAATTGCAAATTTGAAGGGATGCTGCAGCCGCAGCATCAAATGACAGAGGTGCAGGCCATGATACATGCCTCCGGAACTTGTTTGCTGAACAAATAAGTTCCTCTTCATATTTATTCCAACTCCCGGGCCTATGGTCACAAATCTCTAAGGAATTAGCAACATTGCTTAAACACTGAACCTCCACATTGTGCAAATCCTCACCAGCCCAAATTTGGAGAGTGGATGTATTAATCCCCACACCAGCACTAGCGAGCGATGCGATGAGTAAAAACCTAATGACAGCTATAGGGACGAATTCCGTGAATCTATTCCCTAATACGTTGATGAAGTAGGACTCCAGTAAAAATACCCGAAACCCATGCGCATAACGCAACCGTGCAGGCTGGAGCAATCCAATGAAACATAAGGTGGCAGGAACCAACTCAGCAGCTTCATCGATGTTCACATCCTCCAACAGAGTTTTGCCTCTGTGCTCGACCCTTTCTAAAACAGCAATCTGAGTTGTAGCATAAGAGAAGTGTCTTAGAGCAAGAAACATTGCCTCCAACCCTATTATACACAGCAAAACTCCACCCAAGAACATCCGGCCACTCAACCTTGTTTGCTTCAAGAAATCGTACATGTAATAAGGTGAGAGGGCTTCATAGATGTGCTGATTCCAGTGGAAGATATTGTACAAGCCAAGAGCACATGTGCAAAGTGACCCAGCCAGCACCCACGCTGCCAACACGGAAACAGATAACAAGAGAAATGACCTGAGGGTTGATGAGAATGCCCCCGCATTTAGAAATGTTGGTGACGCATCCTTTTCGGCCAGTACACGCACATGAGCATACATTGGGGCTGAGAACGCAGGCTGCCTTCCTTCCGCAATAACAATTATTCCTTCTAGGGTATACGTTGTCACACTCACACCATATTCAAGAGGGGCAGGAGCAGGGTGCAGAGAGTGGAAAACACCTATCGTTGATACCAACGTCATATTGTTGGTCCAAATTCCAGCCTTGTCTTCAACAGAACTTGACCAACAACTCTCATCAGAAACACTGCTTACATCAGGGTTAGTGCTAGGCCTATTGAGCCCCTCGTCCAACAATTTGTAGATCATTTTCTCAATAAGAGCTAGATTTGATACTAAGAAAGGCAATTCAGCAGGTGCTGTATTGTCACAAATCTAAATAGAGTCAAGATTATTCCTCTGATGTTCAAAACCCTTAATAATAGGAACAATAAAGGTGGAGCATAGAGGAGCACATTCATCTTCACAGACACAGCCAAACCAAACATTATCAACCCCCAATGCCCACATGTAAGCAAGTTAGTCTTCCCGAGTTGAATAATATAATGGCAAGATTAAGAATGCATGACCCACCAAATAGCGGCCAGGTTGAATGGATTACCACGGTGGGTGATAGGGCGTGCAAAGAAAACATGCTATCCATTAAGTCGTTTTATCATGAATTCGTCTGCACAAAGCCACTCCCGGGAGCACCCTCTCCCAACCGCTTATTTTCTCAGTTAGAAGGAGAATAAGAAACAAGTGCGTGGATCGATGCAAGGAAGAAGTGTTCGCTTCGCATGGAGAAGAGAACGGGCATTGAAATCATCACTCAGAACCCGAACGCTCTAGATGACACTCCAAGAGGATCAACATCCAATACAATGCAGTCCAATTACGCCACCCAAATTTGTCTCATGATGGGGAATTGATTTCCCTTTTACGAGTTGGATGGTGGTGACACCATTTCCAACCTGCCTGTGGATTGGGTTTCAAATTTGTAGTGACAAAGCGAGAATAAAGTCGTCCTCCCCACACATCATAGATAAAAATTGGGGGGCCTTATCTTGGTTTCCCGGTGTGAACCGTTCATTCCACTGAAGGCACAGGCCTCGTTTGGGAATGGAGGCGATTTCAACGGCTGTGAATATCTTTTCTGGCAATTCGGACAAAGGGCACTTGGACCAGATTGAAACAAACTTTCTGCAGACCGTGGTTGGTAAAAGGTGATGATAACTTACTTGGCTTGTATCCACTTTTTCCTCCTCCAATTTGGCCATGCTGAAGGCTTCAAATACGGTCACGCCTCCTCACGACTAGTAGTCTCTCCTCACCGGAGATCGTCGGCATGACACACAAAGTCCGTAATAGGAGCTCGGAGCGGGTGGCCTTTTTAACGGGACATCGTGGAGGAAAAAGGTAAGAAGAAGTAGAGTGTAGTGGTACCTCCGTGGTGTGTAACAATTGTTTGGAGAGCGGCAGATAGTAGAAATTTGAGCATCCAGAATTATCAGTACTGTTAGTGGGACATTGAACGGGCGTAACGATGTGAAAGTCGGGTTGTGCATGGGGTCGTAAGGGTTGGTTCTCGACAATCACGATGAGAAAATTGGAATCGGTGGTGGGTCGATGAGGTTGGTGCGGGAATGCCGAATTTGTTCTGAGGTGGGAGCATAAGTGGCGATTTGCGGTTCAGGTGGTTGTACGGAACCAGCGATGGAAGCAATTTCTGGTTGAAGTAAGGGAAGGGGAAGAACGGTGGTGACGTCTGGTGGAATTGGTGACGTTCTGAGGGAGATTTGGGTTGTAGTTTGAGGAGACAGGTGTGGACTTACACTTGAAGGCTCCATGAACGAATTAGTAGGTAAGAGCAACGTGGGAGGACGAACAACGGTTGACGAAACCACAAATGATGAAGGAGTCGCCGGCGCAAGAGTATTTCGCTCAAGTCTTGTGAGCGATTGACGGATGTCAGCCATGGAATGTCGGAGTTGTGCTGTTGTTGAAACCGCGGTGGACAAGGTGGCTCCAAATCTGTCGGTAGCACGTCGGAGGTCCTTCATCGCGTTGGCAAGCTCGGCGACGGCTTCTTCGAGTGCATCGAGTGCTCGTTCTTCGATCTCCTCCGCCTTGTTCTCAATGAAAGCACCAAATGATACGTGCTCCATGGCGGTGAAGATTAATCGCCGGCAGGTTGATGAGGATTTGGAAACGGAAGGGGAGATCGGCAGAGGAGAAGGGAACGCTCGCGAGAAAATAGGGGGAAAGGGAAGGGAAGAAGGGAACCAGAGGGGGAGAGAGGGAGAGAGAGAGAGTAAGTGGAATTAGGGAAAATATTTCTCCTTCCTTTTCATTTCCCTGTGTCAGGCCATATAATGGAAACAAAAACAAAACAAAAAATGGAAAACAGATTTTGCAATGTAAAATGAAAATCAGAACGTGTGTGGGTAAACGTGCAAACAAAAATTTATAAATGCAGGTGTATGCATGTGCAGTGTACGTATTGTATATTAAACTAAATGTATAATGTGATGTGTAATATGTGTGAAGGGTGAACTATATATTAAGTAGAAGGTCTTCCTCTGGCTCGGACAAGTAGCGGCTGCGTCGATAGTGTCGGTAATGAAACTCGTTACATTAGGCTCGGGGACTGCGCTGAAGATGGACGTCTGGCTTCGGAGGGCGTATCGACGTGTACGTAACAGAGTGTCATTGCTACTGCAATATTCTAAACAATGCTAGTGAACATAGTGAAACCGCACTTTGTGTACATAATCAAAATAGCTGTAATGTTGATGTTTCCAACGTAGTTGAGTTTCTTCCAATTGCAAAAGATTTTTATGCTTTTCAATTGGAGTGGTTTTAGAGGGTGAACATTAGTGCAATGCTAAGTTCTCTATATTGCAACTTAGATTGCAATGCAATTCGTTTGGATGCATACCTGAATGGAGGTTTACCTGGACAATAGTTACTCGATGCAGGATCCGAATCACCACAAATAATAAAGTAAAGGGGGCCTTGGTGTTGCTCCTAGTGAAATTCCTCTGATGTCTATGATTATTAGCTTGAACAAAGTAGAAGGGTTAGTGAGTTTCCAACTTTTGGGATCTGGATCCAAGACTCATATATTAGGCACGATGACGTAGAGGGATCGAGTCCTATGTGGAGCCCATTGTTAGAGGGTTAGCATGTGGGAGATACTTGCCACAAACCTTGTGGCCTGGGATGCCGAGTGTCACGGTCCCATTTTTAATACAACGGAAATTGACCGTGCAGTGCCAAGACTTCTCCGAGTCGTGGTCAGCTTGTCTCAACTTGAGGATCTACTAGTCCCTTCTGAAATACTTTGTCACATGAGATCAACAAGTCAAACCCCTTGTAATGAGTATTGCATTGATCACAATGATTTTGAGGCTTCTACACCTTTTGGTCAAGCGGCTGGCAACATAACAATTGCTTCTCAGCGTCTAGCTTACCAACCACATGATACTTGCCCAATCAATAGGTTTCCATGTATCACTCGACGCTTGCTCACATTCGGCCATGATAACACATCTTGTCGCATGGAGCACTCGTGCTCTAAAGGCTTCTACACCTTTAGGTCAAGCGGCTGACAACATAACAATTGCTTCCCGGCGTCTAGCTTACCATCCACATGGCACTTGACCAATCAATAGGTTTCCATGTATCACTTGACACTTGCTCACATTCGGTCATGATAACACATCTTGTCACATGAAGCACTCATGCTCCAGTCTATCATTGGGAATTCAATAGTCCACTAATGTATGATACTTGAGAAGGCAACATGCATCGCAATGTATCTGAGTAACCCGATTTTACTCACACTAATTATTCAAGACGCATCATACTCATCAACCATGAAATTAGTCTCGATAACATAGCGTCCCCCATTCTTGTGCCTCCTGCATTATAAGCATTGGCTCAGCTCAAGACTTCTAGCTGATTTCTCATCCTGGAAGGGTTATCCCCACAACCGTGACATTCAAAAGCCCGTCTCGCATGTAACTGAGGGTCATAGCCTTCTGCCTAATCCTTATCAGCACTACCAAGCCTTGCGGACCTTGCTGGATAGCGTCCACCCAGCATCTGACCTCATACAACTCTTGGTCATTCTCATGATATATTGAGAGCCCATTCCCCATCATAGGATTAATTCACTTAAATGATGTCTAGCACGTCAACTCACTATGACAACCTCAGAGTTGGTGAAGAGCTTAAACACTATGTTCCCCTATAGAGGACATCAGGCATTTATGAGATTTTCAGGAATATGTATTAGATTATCCAAATTTTCATAATGGGGTATCTAATTTTTCTGTTACTCTAAAAATTTCATTTAAATTCACCATAATTTATAGCAACATTCAATGATAAGGAAAAATTATTAGAAAATTATTCCAAGTAGGTTAGATTTTGACATCCACCCCCAAGCTATTGAGGCCCTCATTGACTTGATCTACTCTGGTGCTTTGATTTATTGCCTCAGTCTAGTCATAAGCATAACTCCCTAGTGTAGCAACTTGAGTCCATATGATAATATGTTGTCTATTTTGGGCCACAGGTATAGGCCTACACTCATATGATTTTGTTCTTCTGAGCTTCCCTATGAAAAAGGCTTATTGTCATAAAGATACCTGAGTTTTACTATAAGGCGTAGCACCTCTCCTTCCCTAGATGACGTGGGATCCCAAACACTAGCTCCTACACCTAGTGCTCGCTTCATAACCCTTGCAACCACACAATTTGCCTTGTGTCTCTCTCATCGACTCCTTGATTTGTAGACCATCACATCCTCCACCACATGTCTCGTTGACGCTCCCATCAACTTGGCCAATGGTACTCTTGGTCTTGATAAAGATTGTCTTTGCCCCGCTACTAGAGTAGATCACCTCTGTGATGGCCTTAAATATTCTTGCATGTCCTTGCAAATTCTCTAAAGTATTTTGTGCCCAATCGTACCATAGCAGTGGGGTTCTGATAATCTCTAGTAGAACCCTACCTTGCAAATACTTTAAAGCATTGCTGTGTCTCATATGTATCTTAGTAAGGTGGTCGGACAACCTTTAATGAGATTTACTCGGCAATATTCTCTAGAGCATCTTCAAGCCCCTCCTATAATTTGGCATATTGGTCAGGTTAAGTTTTAGTGAGATCCTCTCATAGAATAGAACCAACTCGTTGCCCAACTCCATGTACTTGATCCAGAACAAGATATCAATTACATCCAACACATTGGGAATATTCAGCTCCACCGACGGAATACCCTCATTCACACTCCTTCGAGTACACAAAATGATGATGCCACTGGAACAAAATTTCTCAGCCCACCGTGTTCTCATAGTCTCTCCACCTTTGTTTGCTTTCTGATACTAGCTCACTAGTCAAACTGCATCCTCCACGTCCTTGGATAAAAGAATTTGTCCTTCCTCACAAGGAACTAATCGCCACACTTGATAACATCAACTTTGCTTGATTCCGAAACTTTCATTGCCCAATCACGTCCCAAATGTCTAAGTTTTGTGAAGATGTTGCAACTGTATCTGAGGGATTTGTCCACGCCCTCCACTTTCAGTGTCTTTCTCGAAACACATCCATGAATTCCCACAACAACTTGAATTGTGTTTGCCTATTCAACATCTTGCCCATAGATTAGTATGTCTTCTAGAGACGTGGAATTATCCACCTTGCTTACAAGAACAACACTCTCATCGGGGACAAAGTTGCCTTTTGCACCACAAGCACAAATCTTATTCTCTCTGAGGGCTTGATGATACCCCACATTCATGATGCCTCCCTCTGGACACATCATTCATCCCCCTTTCACAACATGAACAATGTTACTTTAGGTAACACCTATCCATGGACACTTCTACAAGGGTTGAAGGTGGCTCTAGTCCCTCATTTTCAGTTTGCTCAACCTGAGAACTTCTATTCACAAGTTTCAATGCCTCCCTCTGGGCGATGGATACAAATATTGGCCTATATATATCGTATTGGCTGATATGTTTTAGTATCAGGGCCATTGATATCGATGTTTTTCGAAATTGTGACAATATCGTGAGATATCCCCATATTGGTTGATATTTTTGATGATATAATTGATTTATTTGTCGATATAGTCCTGTTGACTTACAATTTTTAAAAATTTTTTTCCTATATATTCGATATTGATGCGACCACTTATGTGAATAATTATACTAATATTTTCATCTATGCTTTAGACACATCCACTAAAAATAGGCAACCTGTTCCAAGCAATGTCTAGCCATTACAACAGCTCATATCCCCAGTGGCGTGGATTTATTCAACTATTCCATATGATACGGATACTAATAATAATATTTTTATCTATGCTTTGGATGCATCCGCAATGCCACTAAAAATGGATGGTTTCTTTCAATGTCTAGCCATCGTAACAGCGTGTCTCCCTATATAAATAGACTCATTCAACTGTTCCACATAAATTGCACTCCCTTTAAGGACAAAACATGCCAGAAGTTCCAACCACCCAAATACTACAGGCATTAAGACACCCCAGGAGGCGTTCGCAACTTCGATGCCTCTAGCCAAAGTCCATCAATACCTTGTTCCCAAGGACTTGCTCAATTCAATCCAAATGCAAAGCTCCTGTTAAGGATCCACCTTCATTACTTCTCCCTGGAAAGTACTTTGAAGTCTACCCTCTAGGATACATTCTCTTCTAACTCTCGCTTGCTTATGATCCTAAATGAGGTCTTACACAATGCTACACAATTGTCGTTGACAACAATCATTGACTTACAAGTTAGTGCAAGGGGTCTTTCCCCACTTTTCATGTAACCCTTGCTTCTTGCTATCAGTGACAATCACATCATGGCCCTCTTGGCCCATTGTTGATTTTTAGGACTCATGGGTTGCCAACCCACCCAATAACTGCTTCAATGTTCATTACATACACAACTTTACTAAGGTAAAACCTTCACTAGATGACCTTCCCACAAGAAAGTTTCTTAGTCAATTAACCCACCAGATGATCCTCTATGAAGGCTGCCGAGTGATTTTAGTGCCTCCTCACATAAATTGTCTTGTCCCAAGAAGCACATTGCCGATGACAATTGCCCAATGGCAACCTTAACACAATCATCTTCCGATAACATGGTGCTCATAGCCATCTAGCTAGCACGGCTAACATGTCTTAAGAACTCTACCAAGAAAGGATTTTGCATGTAAGCCTCACACAATATCACGATGGATTATGAAAGCTGCAATAATGGACTAAATTGCCTCTCACACATATCTTGTACTACGAAGTGCTTTCCACAATGCTGCTTGCCAACATGGACTTTGACACAACCATCCCTAGATGACATGGTTCTTATGGCCATCCAGTATACTTAGCTGACACGTTACAATTTTGAACTTGCTAGAACAAAATTTCACTTGAAGTATAATGGCACGCCATTGCATGCCCCTATAAGTATATAAGCGACCTTGTAAAGTTTCACTCTTCGTGATCATATCACTCCAAGTGGCTGCACACACAACAAAGCTATACAATGGGTAATACCCAACGTATAAGTTACCTTATTATGCCAGATTCCTTTGTTGTCAACTCTACAACTAGAATTCTTTATGGCCATGTCATTCCAAGTATACTTATGAAATACTGAACAATAACATTGAATCTTACTCTATCATAAGATTTCGGACAAGTAAGGTCTCATCCCAACTATACTCAACTTCTAGTGAATCAACTGTTGGATCACCAACGACCATTGACACACGTCTCCGAATATGGCTCCGCTTCTTACATGTCCCAAATGAAAGCTAGAGACAGCCAACATCAGAACTCAACACGGCAGCCAATTGATTTCTAGTGTGTATCTCACTTAGCATCAAAGCCTACACATAACATTTTGATTCCACAGAAGCTTTAATAAGCCCGATTGAGATCAACCAAGAATTAGTCCCAACACTTGCAGCTAGTTGCATTATTTGACCAAATCTCATGCACCTAAGTGAAACACTGAAATTGCAGTCGAGTTGGCTCTAATACAAGTATGTCATGATCCCATTTTAATACAATTAGAATTGACCATGCAACATCTAGACTTCACTACTCCCATCACAAATATTTAACCACTCAAGATTGGGAAGTTAGACACCTTGTAACAAGTCCTGTGTTGACCACAATGATTTTGAAACTTCCATACCTTTAGGTCCAGTTGATAGTAGTGTATCAATTTCTTTCTGGCATTTGGCTCACCATCCAGTTGATGTTGGCTCCATCAGTGGATTCCCATGCATGACTTGGCACTTGCTCACATTTGGGGATGATTAAACACCTTGTCTTATGGGGCGCTCGTGCTCCGGTTTATCACCGGGAACCCATTAGTCCGCTAGTGTATGATATTCGAGAGGGCACCATGCACCAAAATGCATTTGAGTAACCCGACTGTTCTGGCACACATCAATTCTCGGGTCAAGACACACCATACTCATTAGCCATGCCATTAGTCTCAATAACACAGTGTCATCCCATTCTATGGCTTTAGTGTCACAGGCATTAACTCGGCTCATGACTCCCAGCTCGTCTTTCACCTCGAGAGGGTTAACCCCACAAGTGTGATGCATAGAAACCCATCTTGCATGGAACCAAGAGCCATAACCTCCCGCTTAATGCTTCTGTAACCATCAAGCCTTTCGACCCTCGCCGATTAGTGTCCACTAGGCACCCGGCCTCATTGAGACTCTCGGTTGTCCTTGTGACATCCTGAGGGCCCCTTACCCATCACATGGTAAGCTTAATTAAGTGATGTGGATCGCCTTGATTTAGTATGAGACCCCAGTGGTGCTAGAGAGCTTGAACACAATGTTTCCCTTGTAGAGGATATTATGCATTTATGAGATTTTTAGAAGTATATGTTGGACTGCCCAATTTTCCCAATGGAGCATCTAATTTTTATGCAACCCCAAAATTCCATTTGAATTTGCCATTATTCATAATTCAAAGATGTGAGAAAAATTATCAGAAAATTATTTCAAGTAGGTCTGATTTTGACGCTGAAGAATACTCAGTCTTTGAATGATGTGTAATTTTACCTCTTGAGCATAATTGCTTATCAGTGAGGATACAAGACTTTTCTTGGGGCAACTAGGATTATCAGAGGGAGTTATGCTCATCTTTCTTTCAAGATTGTTAGAGACTGAGCACTGTTTCAAGGGAGCAAAGTTCTCTTGCACTTCCTCTTTCTTAAATCCCCTTTGCAAAGGGTTGGTGAAGTATTTAGACAAACGACCAAAATTAGCCGTTGGAAGGGAGTTGTGCTATAATTGGCTGCGTATCTAGGCCAGGGAAACATGTAGACCTTTTCTCTGATCTCTGTTGGGAACTACTGTGCTTTCCATTCAATGTCTATTTTGTCAATCCTTCTTTTCAGTTGTGGTAGATGGCTTTTCAGCATGGCAGGCGTTGATGTATGTTGAGCCATCGTGCCACTTGTGGTCAGAGGAACGGCCAATGTTCTTTATCTGCGGATAGATGCTCTAGTCACTCTAGTTACTTGTCAAGACTGAACCCCTTTTGCATAATCACCCTGACCTGGGTTTGATGGCTTCATTGCCTCTGCATGACAACCAATGAGTTCTTTGGTTCAATTTCTTCACTGTTCAGGTTCGAGATGCATATGACCCCATCACATTTATTTGTTCATTCCTAAACCTCGCGATTTGGCTTGCGCATTGGACTTTCTTTTTCAAATTCAAGTGGATATCTATACGTACATGCATATTTAGGTATGTGTATCCATATATATATATATATATATATATATTGGTTGCTGGTGGTGCTAAAGTTAATCTGTTATGGGCTTCAGGTTTGCAACCTTTCTTTTGATATTGTCTTTACCTTAAATTGAGTTTGCCCTTTTTTTTTTTCCATTTCCTTGTCACAGCTGTGCACGGAATTCTGAGACGAATGAAGATGTTGCAATCAAGAAGATTTCAAATTCTTTCAGCAACAAAATTGATGCAAAAAGGACACTTCGAGAGATTAAGCTCCTTTGTCACATGGACCATGATAACGTAATCAAAATAATTGAAAAGCTGAATTATTTGGACTGGAAATCCTCTCATTGACTTCCTTTTGCCATCTATTCTTGCTATGCCCAATGCCGCACTTTCCTCTATGAATGGGATTGGGAAGGCCAGTGGTGTACTAAATGTTCATTTATTGAAAACTTTTTGTTTTTGATGTTTTTCTCAATGTGTCTTCATGGACGAACTCAATATTTTGATCTTCAGATCCTTACGGAAAGTGGCCAATGGCTTTTTATTGATGGCCGTTTCCTTATGTCAGTTAAACTTGATACATTTCTTGCTCATGGTGCAGATTGTTAAGATTTTGGATGTCATACGGCCACCTGAGAAAGGAGAGTTCAAGGATGTCTACATTGTTTATGAATTAATGGATACTGATCTGCATCAAATAATATGCTCCAACCAGGAACTCACTGATGATCATTGCCAGGTGTTTGCTCTATCTTTGATGTTATTTTGATAACTGATAATTACCAAAATAACTAAGGTTTTCCCTAGCAAGCTAGAATGCTCATTTTGTTGGGTGGCCTTAGGACACAATGTGCGACTTCAGAAAAAGAAGAAAACTACCTTGTTTGGTTTGAAGGAAGAAATAATTGAAGGGAAGTGCAACTTGCCTTTGATGGCCAACTATCTCAGTTCTAAGGAAGTTTAAGTTACCAACTCTCTCTCCCTCGTTGACTCCAACTTCCTTGGGAAGTAAGAAAAGAAAAAAATGTTACTCCTAAATGGGTTTATCACTTTATTAATTTATTTGGCAAGGGTGCTATTATCTTCTTATATATATGCTTCATAGTAAGCAGTAGTATGGACCAAACGAGAAGTTGATATTCTTCTTGTGAACCAAACTCTGGAAAATCTGTATTCCTGTGTTGGACTCAGGGGAAGTAGAACTTGAACTTTTGAATTGAAGGACAAAAAAGTATATTGTTTAAATGTTCTTTATGCACCAAATACTTAAAGTGGTGATGGGAGAGTAATGATGGGCAAGTTTGAAATGCCCTTCAAAATTTTTTCCCCATTTTGTTGTATTTGCCATTGACTTGCTTGGGATTGTTAAAGGATGCATCATGCTGCAGAAGAAGATGCTACTGAGAGAGGGATGGAAAGAGGGGATAATTATGATGATGATGGCGATGATGCTTGTTTTCTATTATAGCGTTGGTGAATTCTTGTTCTTATTTCTTTGTTAAAAGATCGACCTGATTGGTTGAGAAAGAAAGAGAAATGACGTAACAGTACCGATGATGCCCTTATTTTGATACTCTTGGTGAATTATTGTTTCATTTCTTTTTTAAAGGACGATTTGAGCAAGAGAGAGAGATGACAATGACCATAGCAATGATGCTTTGTATTGGTAAGTCTTGGCGAATACTTATTTTTCTTTCTTCTGTAAAGATTGAAAATGTTAGAGAGGGAGAGAGGGGGACGATGACAATGACTGGGAACAAACTTTTTATAGATAGTATTGGCGGCAACATCATATAATCATTTCTTTCTTAAAGATTTATGTGATAGTTTAGGACAAATCATGAACTTTAAGGCCTTAATACTCAGGACTATGATCCATTGATATGCATTTATACAGATGAAAAATGGAATATTTATGTCTAACTGCTTCATTTAACCTGCATCTACTTGTTGATAACAAACTGATATCCTAACAACAATAGTCTTCTAGAATTTTCTGTAATAGTTGGAACCTTCTGATGCCATGCTTGTTATTCCTACTAGTTGTGTGCTTCTGCAGCTTCTCTACCATGCAGCCTGCCTGCTCAGCTGCACCTAGCTTCACACGGTCCATGTACCCTACATTCCTTATGTGGGCCTTGTCCAGGCAGAAGCTACTAGCTTGCAGACTCCCATCTGATTGTTTAGAGCTGTCTGTCTGTCAGCTTTCATGTCTCCAAAGTGGTGGTGACTGTTTAATTTGTTTGTCTGCACTATCTTGAAATAAGAGATCTCGATTGAATTGATCTTGATATACCAATTCATTCTGATAAATCATGCCTCTTGTTTCTGCTTATCTGAATAACTCTCATCTATACCATATGGACTTTTCCCCATGTGATGTATTATCAGATGCTACCATTAGAATGCATAATCTATGATCAATCCTGTGATGCTAGTCTATTCAATGTGTGTCCAAATACTGACTGTTAGAAACAATGTTTTTGTTTGGGTTGGCAGTATTTTCTCTATCAAATTCTGCGTGGGCTAAAATATATTCATTCTGCAAATGTTTTGCACCGGGATCTGAAACCAAGCAATTTGCTGTTAAATGCCAACTGTGACCTCAAGATATGCGACTTTGGGCTTGCAAGAACTACCTCAGAGACAGAAATTATGACAGAATATGTTGTAACTCGGTGGTATCGGGCCCCTGAATTGCTACTTAATTGTTCAGAATATACCGCAGCAATTGATATCTGGTCAGTTGGTTGTATTATGATGGAGATTATCAGAAGGGAACCGCTTTTCCGAGGGAGGGACTATGTGCAACAGTTGGGGCTTATCACAGAGGTTCTTGTTTCTACCCTTTGGATCATTCATTAATTGATTTTCATGTAAGGACTTCTCAATAGTACCATGTGGTGTCTAATTATTTTATGTCCTCCTAAGTGATGTAAGGATTTGTACACCTTAAGTTGCATGAGAATTCTTTTCTGCAAACATCTGATTTTATGTATGACAATTTAGCGAAATACATTGGTTGATGGATCTCTCCTAATCTAAGTGAAGGTTGCCTTTGTTTGGTGGGAAGTGGATCTGAGATGTGGGATTTTGGTGCCTTCCCTGCTGTTCCAATTCCTCTTTTCCATATGTTTTATTTGCATGTATACTTGCTGGGAATTCAGGGGTTCTTTTGTGAAAAATTGCTCAATGATTTTTAAATTGGGTCCTGGGGATAAAATATCCTACAGCATAGAAAGTGAGCAAGTTATCCATATGCGGCAAAACCCCATGAAAATATTTTTAGCTCGTTGAATTTATGAACAAAACACCTACATTATAATCCTGCAGTGGGTATTCCTTTCTTTCCGTTGTCACCCAATGAACACACGCAAGGAGTTCCTCTCCTAGTAAGTATATTTCTTGTCCAATTCAATCTATCCTGTTCTGTTTTTATCTCTTTTGTAATGTGTTATGAGGTCATGCATGCATCTAGGAGGTACAACCTCATTTATCTTTTTGGTCTCTGTGCACAGCAAAAAATGAAAACTCAATAGCATATAGTGAGATTTGTGGTACTTGAAACAGTTCATCTGCTGATACATGGCATTCTTAGAAATGAATTCAGCTATGACATTTTTTTTTCTGGAGCATTATCGATGTAATTGGCTGATGAAGTACAATTAATTTGATACTATTAATTTCTTACAAATTTCTTCATCGCGTTTACCAAATTAGCTGCTAGGTTCTCCTGAAGATTCAGATCTTGGGTTCTTGAGAAGTGGATCAAGCGAAAATGCTAGAAAGTATGTAAAGCAGCTTCCACACGTCCCAAAGCAACCATTCTCAACGAAGTTCAAAAATGTGTCTCTCACGGCGCTCGACCTTGTGGAGAAGATGCTTGTTTTTGATCCAAGCAAACGTATAACTGGTATGAGTACGACTCTCAATGTTTTTAATTAGTTACTAATTTTGTATTTTGGCTTCTGACACGCCATTCAATTCCTTTTTTCCACTATGAATGACCCAAAAATAGTTGATGAAGCATTGAAACATCCATATTTGTCTGGTCTTCATGAGATCAATGAGGAGCCGACTTGCCCATCTCCCTTCCTGTTTGATTTTGAACGAGCATCCTTAAATGAAGAAGACATAAAGGAGCTCATATGGAGAGAGTCTTTGAAATTCAACCCAGACAAGATGGAATTACATTGAAACTCCTTATAGTTTGTTACCGCTGCTGTACTCGCAGCCCGATGAAGATATGACTTTAGTTTCAGAGTTTTGAGTATATCAAAATTATGTGTTCAGTTTTTGTGTTGAAATGAGACTTCATTTTGTTGGTTTTAGTTCCATTTTCAGTGGTTTACAGGATTCTCTCTATCTTCAAAACAAAGCTTTCAGAAAGCATAAATAAGATGCTTTTCTCATGGCTTCTACAATGCCATTGGGAAAGAGAGAGACAATATATATATAAGATGGAAGACAATTATTGACTGTTTTGGCATTGGTATGTGTAATATATGTAAATTCTTCTATATTGACAAATGATATGATTATAAGAATTTGTTCCTTTTCTTGTTCTAATGCATTATCACTGTTTGAATGTGACTTATTGCAGCTGTGTTTTCTTAAGAAATCACAATATTTCAAAAAGATGTGGCTTAATTCACTAGCAATCTGACATTACAATATGTAATTTTATCTTGAGTGATAGTTGAGGATACTCTTTAGCTAAACTTTAAATACTTTCACTGATATAATATCATATCTGTTTATTTATACTAACGGATTGATATGAATAAATAGATAGATAGATATTTGAGAATATCTTAGATGTGGTTCAAGGTTATTACAAAATATTTTCTTTTATTTATATATTATAGTAAGGTTATTTTTAGGGTTTAAATACAGAATCATTAGTAATAATGAAGTAATCTTATTATTCTGTTTAGACTAGCTGTATAATATAATCAACTTTATCTACTAAATGATGAATTATAATGAGCGAAAATGTTTGTATGCATTATAACATATTGGGTGTTTGTTACTGCTTTTTTTTTTTTATTTCCTTTTTTTTTAATGTTAGAAAAAGTGTTCTTAATCAATTGTTGATTTTTTTGGTAGATGATCTAATTTCTAAATTAAAAATAAGATTTTTTTTAAAAAAATAACTTATAAAACAAAACTACAGTGATCGTGGATATGGCAATCTATGTTTTTATTAAGCATAATTGCTTCCTAGTGTACCATAAAATTCTCCAAATTAATGGCACTTATTAGTTTAAAAAAATTGCCAACAAATATTCTCAATTTCTCTCTTGATTTTTACTCAAGTCTCAGTTTTTATTTTTTTAATTTATCATTTATTTTTTTAAAAATTGTATTATTAAATTATACTCCTGCAATGCAAAACAATAAAAAAAACATTTATCTTGTTCTTATATTTTAAAAAAATTCCAGTTATATTTTTACAGAACCATTTTAATTTTCTATCTGTTGATAAGTTTCTCTTAATCATATATATTTTTTAAAAAAGCATATTAATATGTCTTGTTAATAATTGTAACCCATATGAAGTAAAGTAGATTTATAAGAACTAGCAAGAGTTTATTAGGCATTTTTGTTATTCATTGGGAATTAATTCAAAAACACATTAAATAAGTACATTAAACATTTGGTCTAAAATTCAGAAATTCATTCGAGAAGGTAGAATAACCCAAAATTTAGTTTGGGTTATGATGCGTACCTGGATCCGACTTCGAACGAATTCGGATTCTTGGAGGAGCTGATCCGGCTTCGTTCACCGAGTGCGAACCCTGCACACCACCTAAGCAAACAAGAGGTCAAAGTTCACGGCGGAATTAATCCCACCGAAACACTCCGACGCTCAGCCAAGAAATGTAAATTTCAATGGAAGGAGCTGAAAGATAGAAAGAGCAGTGAGGGAAGAGAGAAGAGTGAAGAGTGTTTAATTCCGGATGTCGGTAAGAATGTGTCCTTCCTCGTATCCTGGATGGTGGGAAGGCAGAGAACGCGTGTATCAACCCGTTCGTTGCCTTGGAGTTTGATTGTGCTTGGGAATTTGGCTGCTGGGAACTAGAATTCACGCAGTCCTGGGATTTTTCTCAGAGGGGAGCAGATCAATGCAGTTTGCCTTTTTAGTTCTTGAAAGAGAAGTGAAGAGTGTAAGATGCTTGGGAAGATCTCAGAAAAGCTCTCCTTTCTCTGTGGGGCGTGAGGGTTCTTATACACCTCACCATGCTGGATCCTTGGGCACCAAGGTGCCTTCATTTGGACCATGGGCCTGAAGCGAGTCAGGCCCATTCTCGTAGAAGGGCCAATTTTAGGGCCCAAAGACGTAAGAAGCGGGCCAGTCCAACGTCCGAGTTGACCAATCAGGTGACGGCCGCCCTCGTGGAGAGCGGCGGGCGACTATCCGATGGGCCGGGATGGGCTATAATGGAACAGCCCATCACAAGCCCATTCAAAGCCTCGAGGCCCAACAAACCGGCCAACGCCGAGTTGATCGCTTTTGAGCTAGTTGTCCTCGACGGCCAACGCCACCATCGACTGGCCTCCTTGGCCTTTCGCATTTCTCGCCTATCTCCTTAGTGGGCCGCCAGAACGCCGACCGCCTTCCCGGGCCTGCCTTTCAGACTTCTCCTCGGGCTAGCCCATTTTTGGTGTACCCATCACTAGCCCCCATCTTTGGTTGTCGATTTCACCTCCAAGATGTTCATGATGGGACGCCTTCCCTTGCTTTGAGAATCCTATGGGAACTCACAAGAGCGTGGAGGAAGGCTTGACCGGAATCGCTGACCGCCCCGGCCAATTCCGAGTACTGCAATTGTTGACCGCCCCGTCAATTCCGAAGTTCCGCAAACTCACTGACTGCCCCGCCAATTCCCGAGTACTGCAATTGTTGACCGCCCCGGTCAATTCCGGAGTTCCGCAATTGTTGACCGGCCCGCCAATTCCGAGTACCCCGTAATTGTTGACCGTCCCGCCAATTCCGAGTTCCGTAATTGTTGACCGTCCCGCCAATTCCGGAGTTCCAGAATTGTTGACCGTCCCGGTCAATTCCGGAGTTCCAGAATTGTTGACCGCCCCGATCAACTCGGGAATGACTTTTGCCGCCTTTTAGCCGATCACCAGTAAAGTGGCACGTGTCCCTTTTTGGTTGGAAGGAGATCCGGGTAATTAATACGCCAGAGATCCGTCCTTTGGCAGGGCCGAGTGGGGTGGCGACACGTGGCAATTGACGGAGAGCCATTAATGAGGGGTTACGCGCGGGAGTCCCGACGTTTGGCTGGGTCGAATGAGGAGTTGACACGTGGCAATTCTGACGGCGTCCTTTGCAATCTTGGCGCCTAAGCTTTCCTTCCGCTTTGTTTGAAAACAGTTACATCTCCAAGCCTTTCGTCTTCCTTATTTTCATTTCGCAGTCAAACCCTTCGAAGACGTCCCGAAACTTTTTCCGGCCATGGCTTCCGTTGCAGATTTCTCGTCAGACTTGAGGGAGGACGATATCAAGGCTTTATGCGTCGAATATAACATCCCTAAAGAGATGGCTTGGAAGGTTCCAAGCGCCGACGACAAAGCCTTTTCTCCACCAGAGGGCTACATCGCCGTTTACGAGGCTCACCTGAGGAGCGGCCTCCGCTTGCCTCTGCCGGAGGAATTCGAAGCGATCATGAAGGCTCTGAGAGTTCCTATCGCCCAACTCCACGCCAATGCAGTGAGGTATCTCTGCACTTTGTGTATTTTTGCTCGAAAGTTTGGAAAAAAGTTTAGGATGACGGGCGTTAGGGTTGTCTTTAAAGTAATTCAGGGCGGAGAGTGGATATCGCTCACTCCTCGCGCCGGAATAAAAATTAGCTCGGCCATCCATGACTCGTTGAAGAACTGGAAAAACCGGTTTTTCTTCGTGAAAGTGTCGGAGAAGTGGCCGCTTGCCAAAAGCTGGGGCACGATTCCGGATGTCTACTTTGGGACACCGTCTCCTCGACTGGATTTAAATCGCTTATGAGTGGTCATTTTGATAAGATAAAGAAGAATCCCGATGACTTTAAGCGGGATTTCTTGGTTTCCTTGATAGAGTCCGAGAAAGTTAATCGGGGCCCGTCTCCCGTTCGTGGCCGCGGCCTCGATTGAGATGCCGAGGCCCGAGGACTCTAAGGGTGTGATCATCCGTTCGAGGTCCCTGAGGAAGTCATCGAGAGGGGTCGCCTCCACGTCCTCATCGTCCCCATCGCAGATTGACCTCGTGGCGGCGGAATTTGTGGTGGATCCGGGCAAAGACTTCCGAACGGAGAGGTCTCGTAGAAGGTAGGTTGGAGGATGCCGAGGAGTCATCTGGCGCAGCTCGCGCGACGCCGACTCCGGTCTTTGCTGGATGGGATCCGCAGAAGAGCCAGCTCGCGACGTGCTCGAAGGTTCACGTGTTTACATTATAGAGCCGTTGTCACGAGTTGCTTCACCCGCCGTTGTCCCAAAGGCAACAGAGAAAGAAACTTGCCGCAGCTATTCTAGAGGCTGCAAGAGAGGAGCCTCGCGTCACCGCTCCGCAGGGCCGCAAGACAGAGCTCTGCTGCAGCTGCTCCGAGACCGGCAGGAGAGGAGCTCGCTGCTGCTGTTGAAGATGACGAATCCTTGGAAAGGATCCTAGAGGAAGCAAGAGAGTGTGCTCGCACGAGAGGATGCTCCCGCACCACCACCACCGAGCCTCGGTCCGAGGCCAGGCCTAAGGGACCCCATGAGGAAATTTATGGAGGTATGGCTCTTGATGGTTAATTTCCTGTACTTTGCTCTTCAAGGTTTCTAACCTGTCTTTCGTTGTTGTTTGTCAGGCAGTTGAAGGTCGCCCGCACTTTTTAAGGCAATGGTGCGGCGTGTGAGGCCCCTAGCCGAGAAGGATGCGGAGATAGACCGGCCGGATGCCAAGCCGGCCGCCTCGGAGGGGAGCTTCGTGAGCGGACAGGCCGCTCTTGAGGCCGTTGTGGCGGGCGTGGAGGCAGAGAACGCCATGTTGAAGGCGGAGGTGGTCGAGCCGAAAGCGGAGGTGGCTCGCTTAAAGGAGGAGGATGTTCAAACAAGACGAGCATCAAACGCCTGCAGACGAGCCGCCGCGGAAAGCGAGCCGGGTTCCCTGATGACCCTCCATGAGGTTGGCGCGCGCACGCCACGCCTCGGCTGGATGGGCGGGCTTAATATTGACGCCATGTCACGCGGTTGGTTGTTCCCGATTTTCCAAAGAGTTTATCAATCAAAGGAACCGGCGCAACGCAAGGAAGACTTGCAGGAGAGCCCCGAGACACCTGTGGTGGTCCGCCACCTGTAGCCTCTTGTACTTTCTTTTGTTTTTGGATTGTTTGTAAATTGTAACACATCTTGTGAGCAATGAAATGGAAGAGATTTTTTTTTTTTTTTTAATCCGGGCATCGTCTCCTATTGCTTCGTGTTTGTTTGTGTCATTTGCGTTGGGCGCCAACTTAGTTAGCCGACGATCAAGCTGCTTGGTTGCCTAAGGTGCCGAGCCCCTGTGCTTGGCAAGTGGTTGCGGTAACTAACCTTACAATCTTTGTCCAAGTGGAAAACTTGGGCCTAATGTTAGAGAAGGAACGCTTCGTCATCGCCTCACCACGCCGCTTTGTTGAGAAGGTTAGTGCGTGGGGTAGCCAACTTGGTTGGCGGGCGGCCTAAGGTGTAGGCCCTTAGGCTAAGCAGTGGTTGTAAGAACCACCGGTGGCGCCTCAAGCGAAAACTTGCGCTAATACCGGAGAAGAGATGCTTCTCCCTTCGACCGTCGTTGACCGACGTTCTTGCTCCCCGAAAGGAGGTCGTCGCGTGTGCCATCTTGCCCCTAAGGTTTTCGGACCGCTATGGGCCACTGGATGACCAAGGTTTAGTACGACCGCTTATCGGGCCGCTCGGATGACCGAGGTTTCGCATCACTATGGGCCACTTGGATGACCAAGGTTTAAGACCGCTCGTGGGCCACCTAGATGACTAGGGTTTAAGACCGCTCGTGGGCCACCTAGATGACTAGGGTTTAAGACCGCTATAGGCCACCTGGATGACCAGGGTTTCAGACCACTTTTTGGGCCACCTAGATGACTAGGGTTTAACGAGAGGGTGAAGACCCTCCCGACTTAGGGGCAGTCTAGGTCGGATGGATACCTGCAAGGCAAACACAATTCATAGGCCCTAAAATTCTATATGCTAAGTAAACTCCTTACCTCACACAGTTACACAAGCAAGCGAATGTATGCACGTAGAAGGGTGAGTTCACACCTGAGCTTCCTATTGGAAGTAGCGTTTGAGGTGGGCTGCGTTCCACGTTCGTGGGACCAACTTTCCGTCCTGGTTCCGGAGCTTGTAGGCTCCGCTGCGCAGATCATGGAGACGAGGAAAGGTCCCTCCCACCGGGAGAGAGCTTGTTACGGCCGGCGAGCTTGCCCGATGGCCTCGACGCCACGCAGACCAAGTCGCCTACCTCGAACCGTCGGGCTTTCACTTTCTTATTGTAGTATCGGGCCACTCGATGTTGGTAGGCGGTCTGTCCGTATTCTCAGCGAGATCGCGGCCTCCTCGAGCAAGTCTAAGTGCTCCCGATTTTCTGGAGTTTTCCGGTGGGTCAAAGGACTCCACTCTTAGACTTGGAAGCCCGATCTCGACCGAATTCTGTGATCCCAGTAACAGAGGCCAAGGGCGTCTCGCGTGTTGGCTCCTTCTGGGTTGTTCGGTAAGACCAGAGGACGGAAGGGAGCTCGTCGACCCAAGAGCCCCCGGCGTCCTCCAACTTAGTTTTTAACCCGTGGAGCAACGTACGGTTTGTGACCTCCACCTGTCCGTTGGCTCGGGGGGTATGCCACCGAGTGTGGGACCAGCCGATACTCAGCCGGTGCAATACTTCGTGAAGCGTTTCCAGAATCGGGTCCCGTTGTTTGTTACCACGACCTGGGGACGCTGACCTGCAGACAATGCTCGCGAAGGAATTCTAGGGCATTGTGTTCTCGTGATTTTAGCTGGTAGGGGTCGCCTTTCGACCCACTTGGTGAAGTAGTCGATGCCCGCTATGATTAATTTTCGCGCCCCTGGCAATGGGAAACGGGCCGAGAATATCGAGCCCCATTGCGCGAAGGGCCACGGCGCTGTAGTGATTTCAAGTCTCATGGACGGCCGGTGGTGAAGGTTGCGTGAAGCCGGCAAGCTTTCACATTTCTTCACAAATTCAGCAAGGTCTTTCTTCATCGAGGGCCGTGTAGTACCCTCTGTCGCATGACCTTGAAGGCTAGGTTTTTCCCGCCTATGTGCGATCCGCAGATCCCGAGGTGAATCTCGCTTAGCGCGTAGTCCGCCTCTTCGGGAGTTAGACAGCGGAGGTATGGAGTTGAGTATCCACGGCGATAAAGCCGTCCGCCAACTACAGTATACCAACCGGTTGTCTTTTTGACCCGCTTGGCTTGTTCGGCGTCCTCCGGGAGTGATCCGTTAGCCAAATAGTTTAGGAAAGGAGTCATCCAGCTGTCTGTTTCGGAAATCTGCATGGCCTCCTGTTTTTCGACGCTGGGAGCGCTCAGGATCTCCCGCATGTCCCTCGAGTACTGCTCCGGGTTTTCAGCGAAATATCGGCCTTGGCCAGCTGGTCCGCCTTCCAGTTTTCAGTACGCGGAATGTGAACAAGGTCTAGTCTCTCGAAACCTTGAATCATTTCCTTTGCCTTGGCCAAGTACTTGGCCAAGAGCGGGTTATTTGCTTCGAAGCCACCGTTAATCTGGTTGACGATGAGCTCGGAGTCGCTGTAGACCATCAGTTTCCTGGCGGAGCATTCTCGGGCTAGTCTCAAGCCAATAGGCAGGCTTCGTGCTCAGGACGTTATTCGTTGCGGGGGAAGTTGAGTCTGAGTGAGTATTTTATCTCGAACCCGTCGGGAGTTGCCAGACAACTCCCGCGCCCGCCACCGCGTCGTCCATGGACGATCCGTCTACATGGAGTACCCACTGGGACTCCGACGAGCAATCTTGCTTCTTCGCGGCCGTTCATCGAGAGCAGGGTCGTGGTCTCGACGAGGAAATCAGCCGATTACTCGCGCTTTTTACTTACGGCCCGGGCCGGAATTCAATGTCGAACTCGCCCAACTCGATAGCCCATTTGACTAACCTCCCGTAAACATCGTTTTACGGAGGATGGTTTTTAATGGTCGGGTCCGTGAGGACCACTATACGATGGGCCTCGAAGTAAGGCCTTAGTTTTCGTGCGGAGGATATTAGTGCTAAGGCCGCTTTTCTCAAGCGCGAGTAGCGAGTTTCTGGGCCGGTCAACATTTTGCTCACATAGTAGACCGGCCGCTGCGCGTCCAGATCCTGTCGCACAAGGACGGAACTGAGCGCCGTTTCTGACACCGCGAGGTAGAGGTATAATACCTCTCCGCCCACTGGTGATACCAATAGCGGCGGACTGGCCAAGTATTGCTTTAATTCTTCGAAAGCAGTTTGGCAGTCCGCTGCCCACTGGAAACCGCTGGATTTCGTTCCCCGCAAGGCTTTGAAAAAGGGCTGGTACTTGTCTCCAGACTTCGCGAGGAAGCGGGACAAAGCTGCCAGTCGCCCTGTGAGCCTTTGAACGTCTTTCACGCTCCGCGGAGGTGTCATGTCGGCGAGCGCTTTGATTTTTTCGGGGTTCGCTTCGATCCCTCGCTGGGAGACTATGAACCCGGGAATTTTCCTGCAAGCAACTCCGAAGACGCATTTAGCGAGATTGACTTCATGCGATGCCTTGAAGCACTTGAACGACTCACTCAAGTCGCGAACGTGGTCGCCGATGGCCCCGCTCTTTACGAGCATGTCATCGACGAGACCTCCATATCATGCCCGATCGACTTTCGAACATCTTGTTGACCGTGCGCCGGTAGGTTGCCCCAGTATGTTCTTAAGGCCAAAAGGCATCACCTTATAACAAAGAGGTGCCTTGGTCCGTCATGAAGGAGGTACGCTCCTCATCTTCTGGATTCATGCGAATCTGGTTGCAGAGCCCGAATAGGCGTCCATGAAGCTCAAGACCATGTCCCGCTCGTGGAGTCAACCAAGAGGTCTATTCGGGCAGGGAAAAGCTGTCCTTAGGGACAAAGCTTTGTTAACGCTTATGAAGTCGACGCACATCCGCCACTTCCCGTTGCTTTTCTTAACAAGGACGACATTAGAGAGCCATCCGGTATCGACTTCCCTAATGAAGCTCGTCAGCCCAAAGAGCCTTCTTCACCTCCTCTCGGATGGCGATCGGCTTTTCGACGGAGTGGTTCCTCCGCTCTCGCCCGACCGGTTTTCGGTCGAGATCGAGGCCCACTTGTGGACCATTACTTGGCTGGGATTCCTGCATGTCTCACGAGTCCAAGCAAAAGATCTGCGTTCCTTCGTAAGAACGCGATCGCCTCTTCGCGATGGGGGTGAGTGAGCCGCCAATCAACGCACTTATCCTGGTTCCCGGGTCCAAAGGGGATCGGATCCGTGGCTTCTCCGCCGCGCTGAGAGTTGTCTCGCCCCGATGGTCGAGTTCTCCCATAGTTTTATTGCTTTGCCGCTCGGGCAATCTGGGGCCATGTAGCAGTCCGGCCGGTGACTGACTCGATCGCCCAATGCTTCACCGACTCAGTAGGCGTTGGGAACTTCATTTTTAGATGTGGTATTGACGTGATCGCCTCAAACGCTGTTAGGCACGGCCTGCCTAGTATAGAGTTGTAAACCGAAGGCAAAGTCAACCACTGTAAAGGTTATCGTCTGGCTTCTTTGTCCTTGGGTAGGTGCCTAAGGTCACTTCCAGATTGGACTGTCCTTGAACGGGCACCGGTTCGTTATCTAGGCCGCATGGTGGTCCTTCAAAGAGTTTTAGTTGACTCTTTTTAGTCCTAGTTTAAAGAACGCGTCCCAAGTAAAGCAAATCCTTTGAACTTCCATTATCAATAAAGACTCGCGTCACCGTAGTCATCATGCCATCCGAAACGAAAGTCTTTGAAATTACAAGGGGTCAAGATGGGGAAATAACATGATTAGAATCACACTTGTCAAACCGATAACGTTGTCCACCGTGCGCCGCTTCTTCCTCCCAAATCTCGCTTCCTTGTAGTCCGCAGATTTTGGCGGGTCGGGTGGTAACCATGTTTACCACCCCCGCCGCGATCCTTTCGGGGTGGAGAAGGCTCCTCGGCCCCTTCTCGCGACCCCCGAAGTCCGCCTGTGTCCCTTGATGAACCTATTGAGGTGTCCGCGGCGGATCACTCTCCTCAATCTCCCTTTGCGGCGTTTTGCAATCCTCGCTTGAATGGCCACGGAGCGATGATAATCACAATATTTGACCGGTTTCCCAGTCCTTTTTCGGCCGCTTTGGGCCATTTCGAAAACTTTTCTCACGGATCCGCATGAGGACGTTTGCGCGTGTCCATCGGGCGTGAAAGTAGTGGGCCCATAATCCTTGCGCTCTCGGCGGCCCAGGCCTGCATACTGCTTTACGGGAGTGTTCTCCGCCCATGAGTTTCCTCTTCCCTTCTCCAGGGAAGGGCCGAGGCCGATCTCGCCCGCTCGGGCGCTTCGCCTCGTTGGCCTCCTCAAAGCAGTAGGGCCCTAGTGATTGATTCCCGCCTCGCGGAATGATTGAGAGTTCTTATGGGCAAGGTGCTTAAAAAGTCACCAAAGTAAGCGCCGAGATGAAGCCGCCCAACTTCATCTCCTCCGTGATCCTGGGGATCCTTCCGGCCTCTCGCCACGGCGATCCGTAAAGCGCCGCGGGTTCTCTCCCGATTTACGTTTGATGTGGGAGAGGTGCCACCGCCGCTTCTCTTCCCGTCGGCTTGATGCGTATTGAGCCAGAAGAGGTCCGTGAGTGCACGGAATCACACCGATCCTCAAGGGAGATGGTGAAACCAGATTCGCATCTCCTTCGTGGTGAGAGGAAAGCATCGGCACATTGGCCGAGTCCTCCAACCCCCTGTAGACTCGGGGGGTGCGGAAGTGATCCAGATGATCAATCGGATCACCGCTCCCATCGTATGAGTCAAAAGTTGGCATCTTGAACTTCAAGGGACCGGACGGCTCAGATCTCTACATAAAAAAGGAGATCTGTCCGGATCTATAGTGTGCTTCGTTACGGAACACACGGTTCCCAGATTTGCTCCACTCGCGGATCGGCGCGAGTGGTCGATCTTTTGAGTTGAGGTAATCCTCAACTCTGTTTCGCCCTCGGAGGGTTCAAGCAGTGGGTGCTGCCGCCGCCTCCGATGGATCTGTGATCCCTGGGAGGCATGCTCCGGGATCTGTTGCGATTTTCGGCCCGAGAGTACCGAGGATTTCTTCGCTCGACTTTCTCTCGGGGACGTGCTCCGGAGCGCTCGCAGCCCTGCTCGGCCAGAACGCGGGAGGACGCCCAGTGCCGAACGTCTCACGAACTTCTCGGGCCTCTTCGCAGTATCTTCTTTCTCTCGCCCACCCTTTTGGTGGCGGGAGGAGGGATGGCCACCGGTGGAGCCGCTGTGGGCTGCGGCTCTTCTCGAGCGCAAAGTATCCCCGGGCGGCGATTGTTGGCTCGCATCCGCTCCACCACCTTTGGAAGTAAGGCGGTGGAGCCCCGCCTCAGAGCCCCGCTGACCAGACTTCAGCAGCATGATCCCGGTCTGGGTTAGTTGCATCTCTAGCGGGTCGCTAGCCCGAGCCCTTGTGTTCACCATCGTAGGAACAAAAGGTGACAAAGAGCGGGTGCGAGAATTGGGAGTAGGCTTTTGTTAGCGCTTCCCATGCATTTCGGCGCCAATGATGCGTCACTGATCCGACTTCAACGACTTCGGATTCTTGGAGGAGCCGATCCGCCGTTCACCGAAAGTGCGAACCCCGCACACCACCTAAGCAACAAGAGGTCGGGCGTTCACGGCGGAATTAATCCCACCGAAAACACTCCGACGCTCAAGTCAAGAAATGTTTCTTGAATGGAAGGAGCCAAAGATAGAAAGAGCAAGTGAGGGAAGAGAGAAGAGTGAAGAGTGTTTAATTCCAGGATGTCGAAGGAACAGTCCTTCCTCGTATCCGGATGGTGGGAAGGCAGAGAACGCGTGTATCAGACAACCCGTTCGCCTTGGAGTTTGATTGTGCTTGGGAATTTGGCCACGGGAACTAGAATTCACGCATGATCCGGATTTTTCTCAGAGGGAGCAGATCAATGCATTTGCCTTTTTAGTTCTTGAAAGAGAAGTGAAGAGTGTAAGATGCTTGGGAAGATCTCGAAAAAGCTCTCCTTTCTCCGTGGGGCGTGAGGGTTCTTATACACCTCACCATGCTGGATCCTCGGGCACCAAGGTGATCGCTGTTTGGGCCACTTTGCACCGGTTCTTGTCGTGTGGATCGGGCCGGGTCACGCCGGCCGCCTTTGCTTGCGGACCGCACGTTTGGATGTCGTTGCCATGCTTGGCTCCTCCCTCTGCGGGAGTGGGTGGCCACCGCAGATGGAAGCGTGGCGTTGGTGGCGTGCCACCCATGCCCCGGTGGCTAGCCTTTCCGCCTCTATTGCGTGTCTCCATGACCGCATTAAATGCGCAGTGGAGTTCCCCGCCGCCCTTCTCCATCGTGGGTTTGTGCCCTAGAACTCTTGGTGGGTCGGGCCGAGCGTGCGCATTGGCGACCTTCATTTGGACCATGGGCTCGAAGCGAGTCGTGCCCATTCCCGTAGAAGGGCCAATTTTTAGGGCCCAAAGACGTAGAAGCGGGACGGCCAACGTCCCGAGTTGGCCGTCAGGTGACGGCCGCCCTCGTGGAGAGCGGCGGCGACCATCGATGGGCCGTGGGCTATAATGGAACAGCCCATCATCAAGCATTGCAAGCCTCTGGAGGCCCAACAAACCTGGCCAACGCCGAGTTGACCGTTTTTGAGCTAGTTGGCCGCGCGGACGGCCAACGCCAATGTTGACCGGCCCTTGGGGCTTTCATTTCTGGCCTATCTCCTTAGTGGGCCGTCGAAACGCTGACCGGCCTTCCCAAGCCTGTTGACTTCTCCTCAAGGCTATTTATTTTTTTGGTGTACCCATCAGGTTAAACATTAATTTCCTATTAAGTTCCTAAAATGCACAAAATATATATAATATATTCAAACTTGAAAAAATGATTTGATTTTTTGATGCAATAAAAATAGAGAATATTTTGATGGCATTCAAATGAAATATAGATTGATTTGCTCCCTCACCTTTAGCAAATTGATTTGATTCTTGATAATTTTCAATATTTATCATATATCTTAGGCCAATTTATTTATTTTATGGCTAATTACAGAATGACATGAAATTCCTCAAATGGCTAGGCTCTCAATTTCAATTTTCAACTTGAGAAACCACCTTTTCAATTGACACACACCACATTATAGAAGGCTGATAGAGCCTTGTAGCTCTAGTCATTCTTAATGCAACAATATCATCATATATTATATGAGGCTACGTACATCTTACCGTATCAAGGGCTAAAACAGTGAAAGATTTGTAAACCAAGCCGTTCGGCTATAGCGTATGCAACTAGGCATTATAACAAAATTATGTGTAATTTGACATGAAAAAGCAGCCGACTAGTTCTTCGACTGTATAAACACTCATGCATCGTTAGTTGGGTGCACGGCGGCCAAAATTGAACATTTATTTACACATGAACATGATTCAAATTGTATTTATGATGGCAAATGGGCACAATTCTGTAACATACGTCGTTAACATAAGCGCAATTCGTTAACAATGAGGATTAAGAGAGCTCAATTCACAATTATTTTTCCAATTGGAAACTTTAATCCATAAGTTTGTACCTTTTCTCCCGGACGCCGGTTACTCCCATCTGGATCTCTATTATTGTATGAAGAGGCATCTGAGGAATTGCGATTTCAGATTTATCAAAACTCAGTTCTAAATGCCAATTCATATACTAGTAAACAAGCCTAACCAACCATTAGCAAATCTCAAACCTCATTTGACCCAACTGAAGATTTTTAGCACTTAAAAGCCTAAACCAAATTAAACAATTGGAATATATATATATATATATATATAATTATAAAATAAAATAGAAAAGAAAAAAAGATGCAGTCTAAGGAAATTTGGAGTGAGGTTATATAAAATGGGTTAAAATTTATTCCGCTTGTGAATAATATTGTACTAAATCGAGTAGAATAACGAAAAGAACTTTATATAATGACCCTGTTTAGTGAAATTTGAGACTTTGTCGGTATTTGCCAAAGCAGAACTGTTTCTGGAAATGTGATCATGGTAGTACCCTTGCAGTCCTGTTGAGTAAAAAATTTCATTGATCAACTTAACAACTATTTGTTTCATACCTCAATGTGTGGTATTTCTTTCAAAGGCCTATCAGCAAAATAAGCATATAATGCTCTCAAAACAGCCTACAACAACACAGAAAGCAAAAACACTGGTAATTTTTTTTTATATAGAAAAAACTATGCTAACTGAAAATCTTGAAAGTGCACCCGTGGAAGGAACCTGATGAGATACAACTACAACGGGTGCCCTTTGTCGTTCAAGCTCAATGAGTACAGGCTCAAGCCTGCATGGCAAGAAGGCAATTATCATATGGGTTAGAAGACCACTAAAATCGCAAAAATAATTAAAACCACAGATTTGCTTACCTTTGAATAACATCCAGATAAGACTCCCCACGAGGATAACGATACCAGAGCTTATCCTTCTCACGTGATCTGGAATACATTGAAAAAACACATACTTAACAAAAATGTCAAAGCAGCCGAAAGGTTATCTAACGTCAAAATGTGAAGATTCATGTGAAGAGAGTTTACCACCCATCACCAACGCCTACAACAATAGTTCAGTAATGTACTTGAAAGTTATGAAGTGAATCGATCATACCCAGCTACACATAAATGGCTTACCCGCAAACTGAACTAGGCAAACCATACTTGAGTTGGTCAGTTTAACAGAAAAAATAGCCTGGTGTGCATTTTTATGTATCTTCATACTACATGAAATTTCTTCAAAAGAAAAAACTAGATTTTCTGCATTCAACTGTCCCCTCAAACGAAATTTCAACAATTAACATAAACATTACATATAGACCGTCATATAGTAGTTAGTAAAAACAAGCATTGCCCGTTCAATACAATAAAGTTGTCTACATATTTCCTAGCAAAACACTGCCTTGCAGATAATCAAATTCTGGAGAGAAACCAAGGCCACCAGGATCATATAGATTAGTTCAAATATTATATATGCTATCTGCCTAAAAGGTTGTTATTGGATGAGAATTGTTTGCAGGCTGATAACTGAAGAGTCAAGATACTTGTACTTTAGTCGATTCCACAACTGGATAACCAGAACTAACTGGGAAATTATCAATCTTTTATCACAAGAGGTCACCGATATGGGGTTCAAGCAGGCGTCAGATTTCTTTCCACCTCCAAACTACCATGCATAAATTAGACAGCATTCAACAATCAAGACAAAAAGTTTGCAACATACTCGTACTCATCAGGCATATTCTTTTTGATCTCTTCATATGTCATTCCATCACAAACTCCAGAATTAATCTCATCCAGCGAACGCCATTGTATCTGCAGACACAATCAAAGAACCCACTGAACTCCAGAAGCTAATTTCTGAATACAATAATACCGGCCAAGCTTGCAAAAAATAAGCCTTCTCAATGAAGAAGACAACGGTGACATTTTTCTGTATCCACACCACCTTTGGAAAGCCAACAATGTGATTTGCCGTCAAAATTGATCTCTGCAGAGTGCTAGTCCATATCTGTATCACATACAGAAAGAAAGGGATAAATGCTAAATAAAAGTTTGTGCCTTGCACAGGAAGGGCTCAACTTCAACATAACTTGACACAGCTACAGATTTGATCATCATATAGAAGCAATGCCATCATGCCATGCCAAATATATTATTTACTCAACATTGACAAGTCAGCATGACACAGGAAGGGTTTCAATCTTAAATGCCAAAGTTCAAGATTTTGGTTCCAGACAATGAAAAATTACAAGAAAAATAAAAGCAACTGAAAAATGTAAAGCAGCCAGCAAGAGAGAGTTTGATCAGAACTAGGATAAGCACTTGTAATAGGAAATGAAACCTGTGCTGCAAATTGTATACTCCAGCACTGCCATGACCACTCAAGCACTAACTATTTAAGTGTGAGTTTTATTGGTTCCTATTTTCACAAGTATGAAAACCCGCAAATGAATACAAATCAGAATAATCATAACTTTAAATAAAGGATGCAAAATGATGGTCTATCATGTGGTTCCCCATCAGCAACAGTAGATATCAACAAGTTTTCATTTTGTGAAATTATATTGTATTTGATGCACAAACAAAAGTTTCATAGCCAAAACCTCATGAATAAGCCATTAAAAGGGTGCACGAGGTTTCTCATATTGCGGGATTTAAAAGAGTCAAATATATATAATCTTAGTCATGCAATAAAGGGAGGTTGTTTCCGTGACTTAAACACATAGCTTCTAGATCACAATAAGCATTCTTACTGTTGCACCAAGGCTTATTTCATATGCTAGACATCCCTCTATCAAATCTATTGGTTATCTAACAGGGCTAGTTGGCTTGCGTCATCGTGATTTCTCCACTTACATAACACTGCAAAGTTACTTCAGTAGAATCACACATACCTACATCACCAGCATGCTCATGTAAGTAACTGTTATGGCTGTATCTCTAAAGAGAAGAATGTAAATAATTACCATTGTTATCATATTTAGGCTTCTGACTTGGTACAGAATAAGCATGTAGTATGCAAGGGGAATTAAGGAGCTTTCTCTTTCATAAAATATTCACATAATTGTCGATGCATATCCATTTTATTTCTAAGTCAGGATTGTTCTCCAACGAAACCAAATCATTGAAAAATTGAGACAGAAAAAAATCTCTTGTTTCCCTGGGTGGATTTTCAGAAGTTTTCACCTGAAAATAATGCATACTTTTTTAGCTTTTGATTCTCCATGGATGAACTGGAGTGGTGAAGTTAGGACCATGGCCACAAGTTAAATTCATGTAGCAGCACGCCTGTTTTTACTTGGTGCATGGTCTTTAGAGGTGAAAACATGCACCTGGTGTTTGCTCCAAATCCTTGTACTGGATGACTGGGATGAAAGAGGAGATTCTTGGTCATAAAAAATGCTCATCCAAAAGACATGAAAGGACCCTATTCAACTTCAACAATTTACCAATTTGGCCGCTATAGAACTAGGGATTATCCATGAATAGAATAATGCTCACATGAACCTTTGCTTAACCTCTTGACTCCAGCAAAAAAAATACAGATATACATATATACATGCACACACACACACACACACACAGAATAGTATTTGACTTAAATCAGTAATGCTAGATGGAACTTACTGAAGCAGCTCGTTCAGATTTCAGCCGCTTTTCCACAAAGTTGGCAAGTTTCTTGGCATAAAGTTCACCAGCATCACTGTCCAGGTGCCAAAGGTTACCAATTTTTTAGACTTCGAAGTTTCAGTACCATCGAATGAGCAGATAAAAATACATATTCATTTAGGAAAATGAGCAAGCCACATCTAAGAAAGATGAAACTAGAACTTACAAGCAAGCTAGAAAGGAGACAACAAAAATATATGGACACTTCTATCATTATCTTCTTTCTTGACACGTTAAGGGAAAGTGGGAAGGGTGTCCATGACAAGTATATTGATGAGACTGAAATACATAGCCCTATCAAGAGGAAATAATAAAGATTATTAAAAAAATTATCACATTTCCATCAATCAAGTATGCTGCTGACTTCAATTTATGCAAATAACCTTGACCAGGCCTCTATGTTAGATTTGACAGCCAGCAGACGTTTCAACAGGAATCAATGCCACAAAACTGAGAAATAAATGATTAAGTCAAAACGAATCACACTAGGTCTCAAATGGGACTAGATAGTGCCAAAGTTTGTTTAACAAGTATGAAGTTGCAATTCATGGTCAGACAAGACAGGCCACATGCAAGCCGAGGCATGAACTAACCACACCATAATTCCTGAAAAATGGCATAGCAAATCAGCTGACAATACAGAAAGAGCCTGTGGCTCAGTTAAAAAATATCCTTCATTGGGAGGAGGGTTTCCATCAGGTGCTTGGTTCGAACTTGACTTCACCCAAACAAGAGTCAGCTGACAATATTAAGATAGCACATTTCCAAGTGTAAGTCATTTCCTTTTATGTAGGCTGTATTTATGATCTCAGGTTCACATAACACAAGTGATGATGATGAGGATAGAAATTTCTATTTATTACTTTTATTAGCATTCGGCTTTACTTATTATGGATTGTTATTCAAGTGCTATTTTGTAAGGCTTTTTTAATGTCATTATTGGGTTTTATTATTATTCAGGTTGCCTCTGTCATCCCTAGATTTTATTTATTGCAAAAGCTTCTTTATTTTATTATTGGGGTTTGCTTATGTTTTCTATTTACAAATCTATGTAACCAATATTAAGGATTGATTAACAGTATTCTGCTTATGGTTGTCGTCTGGTGTTGCTTCTCCCTCCCTCATCAGTCTGTTCTTTCTCTTCCTCTGATGTTCTCTCTCTTCTTCTTTTCCCGGTCCCTTGTTCTTGTCCATCTCTGCATCAAATTTAGCATCAAAGCCAGGTTCCTCATTTTACACAAGCAGTTATTGAGATTTTTATTCCTACAACTGCTTAGGTTGTGATTGGGATATTGACTACAAGAACATCAAAATTTTAACCTGACAGGGTTAAGTTTTTTTCCACTCCAATAGAGTTGATGAAAACATGAATTTTTATTTACTAGTTTTATTAATTTTAGGCTTTACTTGCTTTGGGTTGTTATCATTTTGAAAGTTGTTTTGTAAGGTTTTTTTTATGTCATTATTAAGATTTCTTTATGTCATTATTAAAATTTTCATATAATTAAAGCTTCTTTATTTTATAATTAGAGTTTCCTTACGTTTTCTACTTAAAGAACTATGCAACCATTATTGAGTATTGATGAATGATATTATGCGCATGGTAATCGCCTAATGTTGGTTCTACCTCCCTTCTCATCTGTCTGTTCTCTCTCTTCTTCTTCCCTCTTCTCCCTCCTTCTTCTTTGTTCCTCTATTCTTTCCCTTAACTGCATCAGATGGCCCTATCTTATGCATCCTCCAACCCTTTTTCACCATAATGTAACTATGAAATGAGAGACAAATCCCTGGTTATAAAATCCGGTACTAAAAGATATCAGGAGGGAATAATGGATCAAGAATTTCATTTATGTAAAGGGAATATCACCCCAAAAGTAAAAAAAGGCAGCAGCAAAAGAACTTTGCATGCCATAGTTTCCAATATAATACTTCTGACTCTCGTATGCAGTCTATCCCAGAAAATGCAAATCCATTCAAACTGATCTCATTGCCAGATTGCTCTCCCAGCTTCTGAATCTAGTTCTTGTATATGTTATTTTCTGCAGAAGCTTTTAACATAAATGAACTACAGTTGCAAGAGTAGCAATGACAGACTCAACAACACCAAGGCAAATTAACGAAGTTCATCAAGTAGGTCAACCTCAAAACAGAATCACCCCCAATTCTTCCTCTAACATTGTCTCGACTCTCTCCATGCCTAGTAAGCAATATAGGGCGAGGAGTGAGATGGGTGTTCACCTGCAACAGAAGCAAAAGTTCATGTTCCAGGTTGAAGGGTAGCATTAACTTGGTAAATCACTATTTAGTTTAATCCATTGCAGAAAAAAAACATAAAGAACAAATAAACAATAAAAAGAAATGTATCACTTGACCTACCTTTTTGTTTGACAGAAATCTATTAAGAACCTGAGAACATCTCTTGTAACTCCACCAAGTGCACAATTGGCTCATCATAAGCATAAAATTAACAAACTAAATCTGAGTTCTCTAACATCTTCCTGGTGTCTTAAGATGCTTTCCAAGACTCCACAGATTCATGTCCACATGCATCATATTTTATCTACCCGTTCCCCCGACCCCAGATTGAAGTGTGACCACAAGTTCTAAAAAAACGTATCCCTACATCCTCACTACACTGAACAAAAAGAGTTGACGCAAATCCAGTTAACTCCATACATAATAAATAGCTTTGGGTTTAAGATTCATTTGTTAGAATTTGATACCATAGAACACATAATTGGTGAAAGATGCTATGCAATAAGGGTCCAAGCCCTTCATCAGTAGCAGGGATGATTTTTTATTTCTTTTCTTTGTTTTCTGGAAATCCTACCCCAGGTACGCTAGTTGTATATGTAAATGATAATTCCAAAGCAATGAGATCTCACACTCACTCGCCTAGGAAAAGAAACACACCATGAAATGCATGTGAGTATGAAGAGATTACTTCCTGGAAACTTGAGGCTGTGAAAGGTGTAATTAAATTGGACATACAATATGATTTTATCACTGTGTCATTCATTAAACATGCGGTAGTGAAATTTATAAGGTGAGCTGGACATGTGAAATGATTTATCTCTGTATCACACTGCCCAGAATCTTAAGATTAAGCAATTCGAGCACTACTAGTGGCAGAGAGACTCCGATCCTCATCACAAAAAAAGACGTAAGCATAGTAACCACCATAGAGACTATTCGGCCAGACCAATAAAGAAAACAAGGAGTATAAGTGGTTGAAAGGTTAGTTAGACAAGATGGAGAATTGTTAGCATAGAGTGGCTAATATGGGAATTTCAGGAGAAAGTTCGTGCTTTTGAACCCTAAAGTTGAGATGGTGAATTTTGAAAAAATATGTCCCCTTAAAACTAAAATATCTAAGAGTGGTCTTGCTAGCATTCAGTTTGGGTGTCTAACACTGTCAAGTTTTGCCTTTTTAGATGGTGAAATCCTCTTCGACCTATCTGGTGCTTCATTTAGGATGCATTATCAAATCTTCTACATTTTGGAGCCCGTGATTGAGCAGTTCTTAAAGCAGTTAGGCATATGGAACAGAATTTCTTCTCTTGGTAGGCATTCTACTCTCATCCAGACTTTTCTTTTTCTCTTTTTAGATCAACAAGGATATCACCCAGGCTTGCCATCTGCTTTTGCTCTTATACAGTTTTATAAACTCTATTTTTGCAGAGTTTCTATTAATAACATAATATAGCTGCCAAAACTGAAAGACGATTAGAAATCTAACCTGGTCAAAGGCAGGCAACAGAAAATAAGAACATTTCGTCTACTGGGAAATACTAAAGCCAACAGCTGAGGGGTTCAGGAACACAGCTTTGGTTTGTGAAATGGCTTTGATTAATTCCATATAAATGCTTTGGAAAAACAAAGAGGTTCGGATGCTACAGAGGAACATTCACTCACGTAAGTATTTAGAAGTGTACTCTGCAGGTGTTGTGTCAGTAACAGCACCAAGTTGATTTCTTATTTTTTGCCTTTTGGGCGGGAAAACAAAAACTCACTAATAATAAGACGCCAAGAAGGTAACAAAAACACCTTGCAGCATAGCTAACTCAAGGGATCATTTAGGCACTTCAGAAGTACCTGATCAGAGGAAAAAAACAAAAGAATTGGACCAAGAAATGGCAAATTGGACTAACCTAGATGGAAACAGGACCTATTTAAACAGTTCTGGTTCCACCTCCTTCCTCTAATAGACCAAAAAATAAAAAGAGAAACAAGAGAGAGCCTCATCTTTGAAAACTCTCTTTCTGAACCATCCATAACCAAGGTGAACATTCCTCCCTAAGTGAGCCAGCGTAGACTCATTGGTTTCCCATTTAATTCCCAAGCCGACACTCAAACCGCTTTGGACACACTTAGGAAATTGTCTTTCTCCAATTGCTTTCTGTTAAGTGGTAAATGGAGATTATACTTCTGGAGTACTGTTTTGTTCTTACTTTGTTAGAACACAATAGATGATTCAGCAAAAGAAGACAAAGCTGGCCTATTTGCTTAATATCTTGACTCCCACTTATTTTCAGAACTGGGTAGCGAGGTTTGCACTTCTGATATTTCTGGAACTTTTTTCACGCAAATCTCTTTCGCAATTTTCCAATTCACACTCCTAACCCAATTCCTTTTCCATTTTCTGGGAGCATCTAGAAGGTTAAGATTCCTCTTAAGGTAAGGCATTTGCATGGTCTTCAGTGCTCAATTAGGACAGTTATGAATCAAAGATAACGGTTATCTACTACATGAGACTGTCACATCATTGTATCTGGGGTGGACTATCACAAATAATATGTCCCAGTCACTGACATTAAGTGTAGCTTTGTCACCTGATGTTTGTGCCATGCCAAAAAGTAGCTACAATCTAGGGCACCATTTATATACATATCTGTTGCTTGGGAATCTGGAATAGGCTCTTTGGGAGTTATAGTAGACACTGGATTTTCCATGATAAGCAGAAGGTACGTATCTCATTCACAGGTTTTTAGATGTGTAAAGCAGTTTTCTGATACACTACAGTTTCCATATTTTGGCACATATGGATGAAGTGAAATGCAACCTTTTCAACTCACTGAAAAAAAAAAAAGAAAAAAAAAGAAATGCAACTTTTTCTAAGCAGCAGCATCCAGACCAGTTACTGAGGAATTGGTTGTTTTCATGGCTTTTCTAACTCCTCTAGCATTCACCTAAATGGTTTTAGAAAGGAACTTCTTCATCGGATATCAACTATCCTCTTTGTGTTTCTCATCTTCTTCATTCTTAAGATATTGGTCCTTCATCAAGAAGGGAAATGCTATGGCAAAGTGCAGAGCCACACAAAATGGATAAAGAATCAACAAAGCAGACGCACACAAAACATTTTATGAAAGTAGATTATAATTCCTTGACACACAACATACCAAGAAGAAAACAATCCGTCCAGGAAGGTAGCCACTGATATTATTCACCTGCAACAAGACCAAATGTATCTCAACAAATAGAAAACAAGACAATGCAACCAATCAGCAATGAAATTCTGTTGAGAACTTCAGAAGTAGAGATAAAATTTACTCCCACTAAGATTTCATTTTAATGACACGAGGCATTTTCCAAGGCATTAAGTAAACATTAATAACTGAAGATTTTTCCTAACCTTAAAGTAGACGCACGATGATATAAATGCTGATTTACACCAAACATGACAGAGATTTATAAAATTGACTGTTTTCCGCTTAACATATGCTTTTCAAGAACATAAGCAAAGCGGTACAAAGTGTTATTTAAAAAAAATGAAAAACCAACAAGGAAAAAAAAAACATACTTGTATTTGTCCACCATGTCCACTGACCATATCAATCATTTTGATGTATGACCCTTCTTCCACTGGCTCATATACCTGTTAACAAATGCAAAATATTCTTGTCTTAATAATCGTCCTATCAAATTTTGTTAGAAGAAGCAGAATTACTTGTAACAACTTTTTCATAATTTGCCAGTCGGTGTCTGAAGTCCCTACATCCAGCTTCAAAATCTGTCCTGCAGGACAACATGTAAAAGAACTGTGAAGTGGATATCCAGCTATTAAGAGCAACTAAGTGACATAAAAACACTTACTCTTCTGCATAATCTGGGCTCTGCTGGACTTTAAGGCGTATATTTCTCTCAATAATGCGCTCGTCATTACAAATTGTTTCAAGAAATATAATCTGCAAGCAAAACACAGAAGATGGAACAAATAAGTTGCAATGGTGTTTAAAGGCAACCCTTGAATCAATGGCATCCTTTATTAAATATCACATCAAAAGATTGAGTTTTGGTGCCATGGTAAGATTACTCTATTACAACACAAAGGTCATATTCAAGCAACGTAAATCACCTCTATAAGGGGTAAGAGTAAGACAGTGTATGTCTAATTCTCCCAAGATCTCGCAATGCAGAAAGTTTTAGGGTGAGCAATTATGCAATTGTAAGGTTGCTCCCTCGTTATGTGCAAATCATCGGTTCAAACCATAAAATATCTTTCCCACGATACAAGAGTATAAGTTGCATGCATTTGATTATCTCCAAACTCACAATGTGAAAGCCTCATATAGTAGGCTACCCCTTTTTAAAAAGGAAATCCAACCATGAAATTACATCTCAAATATTGAATTTAATCTTTATTAGGAATATCTTGTATTGGCATATTTTGTGGCTAAATAAACAGGTAAACTGAAAGATTCTCAAGTGTCAATAAAAACAAGCGTCGGATACACGCCTATTGGTCACAAATGTGCCTTCTCCTATTTTCATGATTGATCTATGCCTAATCAGCGCATGAATATATTTTGACCAAAACACCTGTGACTAATGTACGCCTAAACTACACATGAGCGCATTTTATTCAAAATATCTCACATAGGAGCGCATTTTACCTAGAATATTAGCATTTGATGTATGCTTGAGTGGCACACATGCGTTGGGACGTGGCTCTCCTACCGATGTTTTTGCGCCTGAAGCATGCCTATTCAGCGCATGTGTGTTGGGGCACTATTTTTTTAAAAGGATGTGTATTTTTTTCTTAAGTTTTAATCCTATCTATAAATACCTCTCTTCCATTCATTAATAGGATACACAAGTATAAATAACGGCTGTAACTTTAAAGCTTTCATTGTTTAATTTGAAAAGTCATTTTTTGCTCAAAAAACCAAAACTTTATTATTGAGATAAATTGTCAAGGTTTTCTTACCCAACAATTTCCTCTATAGTTTATATACTAGCTCCAACTTGTAAACTTTCGTTGGTACATTGGTGGTGTAGACGCTAAAATCCAGTAGGAAGCAGAGATTCAAAAGCAACTGAAACAAGTTCAATAAGAAGGCACGAATGTGCCCGGTTCTACTAATGTGAGCAAATTCAATAAGTTTTTTGGTAAGGGTCACAAATTAGAAATAAACCAGCTAAAGTTTAGTATGTCTGTACCATCAACACTATGAGTTGACTTTCATATTAAATCACTTTCACTAGTTGGAAAAGCCTAAAGGATTTTACTCTACAATTATTATTTATTGAGATTTTTCTTAGTCACCAAAATCTATTCGTCGTTTTATTTTATTGTTTTAGATCTATTTTGGTAATATGCTTATTTGTAAATATTGTTTTAAATTTACATTTAGTAAAGTATATACATTACGTGTATTATATATTCATGTATATTTTGCTTCCACTTGAACAAATTGAGATTAAAGATCCCCTAGTCTTCTCAATCTGGTAAATGCAAGTAACTAGATACATGGTTTGGAAATAAGAATTCAAAATATGAAAACAAATAGAACAGCTAAAGTTTTATTTTTCGTGTGTATAACCCTGATATAGTGGATGCTCATTTTGGGCAATTTATGGTGAAAACTGGTTCACCTACTATCTGGAATGAAGAAACCAAAATAAGCTATAAACCTTTTCGATGTTAGATCCACAATAATAAGCAGAAAAATAAAACACTTGTCAGGTGGGGAAAAAAACATGCACCTAGAACATGCAATGAGTCACATGAATAACAGGGGGACTTCAACCTCAAGAAGTTAATAAAAGAAAAAAGGACAAAGAACAGTTCTCTGAAATATATTTTCTAATTATGAAGAAGGTAGTTAGGACTTAATCAGGTTGATCTAGAACTGAAATTTCCCCGAAGAGAACTCAACAACAGGTCCTTTCCCTGCACATACACACACTACAATTCCACAATGCTGTGCATATGGTCTGTTAATAGAATGATATCATCTAATAAATATTCACATAAAGCAATGCTCTGCTATGATGAAGCTACCTTGCATCTTCCTTCAGCCAATTGCATCAACATGCTCCTTCGTTGCCTAGTACTGTTTGTCGCATCAAATATTCCCACCTAATTTGATATTCAGGCGTCATATTATGGGTAAAGGGCAACTTAAAAGCAAGGGTATACTCGGCCTTCAATTTTTCATGATGCGCCAGACTTGGCAGAACCAGAGAGTAAGAAAGTTTCATGATCCAACTTAGAAGAACATACTTGGCCGCCTTCATGCATCCAAGATATCATATCTTCCATTGCTAAGGCAGCTACCTAACAGCAAGGGTAAATGTCATTTTATTAGGGGCATTTTTCTGGAAAATCTTCGTCAAATTGAACAAATTCAACGTCTATAGTTAACACTGCCAAGGTTATCAACATATTGAACAAATTTAACAAATCATTTTTCCAATAATCAATACCATTAGCAACTGAAGGAATAATCATCTTCTGTTTGTGATGCCTCAGCCCCCAAGGCATCATAAATGTTCCTCTTTGGGTTCTTAAGTGGTTGAGATAGTGATGTTAGAGACTGAAAGATGCTGAAGATTACGAAAAAAAAAAAAAAAGGATGCCACCTTGTACAACTTTCAGAAAAACTACAGGCTGTTTAGCAAGTTAGCTACTTCAGAGCATGGACTGCTCACATGGTCAAGCATCAGCGGCAGAGCTATCTATGAGCAGATCTGTTACCAACAACCTATGTAATAGGCATGGTGTTGGGCATTTTAAATCAGTCACTTGGCCAAAACATCATATAAAATTTTACATTCAGAACTCCTCGTGACACACAGTCCTTTATACAGAACAGTGGATTGCTGACCAGTATATAGAGCTCAAGTGGTGGATGCCAACAGCTGAAGGACCTAAAATTTTCCATGTCCAGACCTAGAGGTCATTCTCTCCAGGTTTGAGGCAGCTGTAAAATTGTATGCTAAAACGATGGTGGGTGTAAAGTGAATTAGAAAGGTGTAAGCAAGCTGAAGTTCAGTGCATTGGAAGGTCCATATTCAGGTGGCTTGCCAGGGTGCAAATAAGTAGATTCTTTCTTTTTTCCTGTTTTTACAATTTTTGCACATAATGATCCTTGGATTTGAATATATATCCTAATGGAGTTTCACAACTATTTGAGAACATTATGAAAAGACAGACAACTTGCATAGGGATCTTTGCAATTGGATTTTGCTTCATCTGATTTAACAAAGTGAATTCAAACATAATGTGATCAATCTATTTTCCAGGTAAAAGAGAAAAAAACATAAATGATTCTCTCCATTAGATGATTGAAATCACTTCTTTCCAGTTGAGTGACCAGCTCCACTGATGACAAAATTCTTCCAATATGGGCTTTATGTCAGTCCATTAGAGAAGATTTTCAACCTATGATAAACAAAAGGGCTTGTTTTCTGATAAGAATGAATGCCACAGAAACTAAATATCATTAGATAGCCGAAAATGTGATCAAAAATTTCTCTCAGAAGGATTTCACCTCATTCCGCGCCTCTAGGCCATTTGGATTGTCACCTCTGAAAAAGTCAGCAGACTGCATTGAGAAATACATGAACCATCAAGAGTTCTATAACTATAATAGGAGACAGGTTCAGGCAAGATTGAAAAAACACATAATTTCACCATTTTTGGAGGGTGCATGTAAGAGAAATTGAATGCTGGCAACAGTATCTTAAAATTTTGAGGTAAGTCAAGGATAGATCCAATAGAAAAATATGACTCCATCTTAAACACGAACGCATGTTTTTGATAGTCACATAACAACAGCAATATTTACTGTAATGAACTTTCAGTTGTCAAACATTGCATTTATGATTTATTTCATGATAGAATCAAACTGGGGACCATTTTACCCAGGTTTTCTCGATAAAAAATGCTCAAATACAGTATTTCACTTATGCCATGATAAAAGTGATAGTAATAATGGATTGCCAATATACTCCAAATGGAGAACTCTATATAACCTTATGAAGTCAAAATCTCTTCACCAAGCTCCAACACACAGCATGATTCCACGTCATTGCCACTTCACTTAGTGAGGGATATAAGTGAAACAAAAATCATTTGCTTTTCCTTCTTTTTACCAGGAAGGAATAAGAATCCATTTATGTTATTACTTTGCGTATACATATATATAAGAGAATCATGTGTTTCCTCGGTCAAAATCAAGTAATCTTAACAGGTTAATTCTTGTGGAAGAACTGGAGTGATTGTATCAAAAAGAGCATGGCAGACAACTATGTTTTGTGAACCATGGTCTATTCAATTCAAAATATGCCCCTCACCTGAGTTTGCCTCTAAATTTAATGAATAGTTACTGCCCATGCCACATGGCGGTAGAGATGTAACTTCCCCTACACATCATCTACATCAAAAACATCCAACTACAGGTACTACCAACTACATTTACACTATATGTCCAAACAACAAAGCCAAGGAAATTCAACGCACAAACTCCCTTTCCACTAGATGAGTGCATAACTCAACTAATATCATTTTCACCATCCAATGTTTACCAAACACCTTCAATATTATGGCCGTAGTTCACATGCTATAACAGTACCACCCATTCCATGGCCTATAAGCAACAGTATTGTCGCTCAAACTGTTTCCATGGCAAATATACCTACTACATGTTTCCTGTGAAAAATTAGGCTGGAAAAGTTGATAAACTGTCACTATGAACATCAGACAGTTCAAAACACTTACGAGACAATGAAACACTAAGTCCTTTCTGAATTTCGTGAAATTATATCAATGCACAACATAATTCCAACCACCAGCCAATCCATCATCCAATTTCTTTATTTCTTTTGGCAAATATCATTATAAGGAGACTAAATACCTCAATGATTCTTTGATTAGTTTCCTTACTTTTAATACTTATTGAAAGACAGCTAAGCAGTGAAGAGGTTATGTTATTTCTCAAGTTTTGCCTGTTCAGCAACTTCTACAGGCAGTTGAAATATTCCCGGAGATAATGAGAATAACGAGGGGATAATTTCTGTGCCATCATACTATTCAGTCTAAAGTCACATTATAGACATGGAAGTTTCCTTGGAATGATATTTTGGAGGCTGTGACAGCACGTTCTTTTCTATGCCTTGATGAACTTTGTGGAAACGTAATTGCACAATGGAAAGCCCTGAAGAAAGGGGTTTTACCATTAGTCTTGTAAATTCCTGTGTTTTATGCAAAAGGAGTTGAGAGAATGTCAACCATCTTTTTTTTGCGCCTGGAAATCTCAAGCATTGAGTCAAATGCTGCATGGAGCATTGATAGGAGTTCAACAGGTTCATGCCGGTTAATTAAATCACAGTTACTAGACCAGGGATAGCTCAGCAGAAAATACTACAAAGATAAGTCCATTCAACTTGTTACTTTAGACATTCAAAATTTCAGCCTGGGAATATAAAATAAATTGCACTTACAGAGGGTTTAAATACTCAATTGTTGTCGATTGTTTATGTCTGCGTTAAGTGCTCCTCTTCTTATTCTGATGTATATATTGTCAAATTCTTGGATGACATCGCGCTTAACAGTTAGTGCACAGTCATTGATACTGCCCAAACAAAACTCAATGATTGTGCACTTCCAAGTCACATAATACCTCCAAATGAATGTACCATTGTCATCAAATGCAAGGTTCTTAAATATACCATGATGAACCCTTTCTACCTATACTGCATAATAGACCCATCCCAGAAGTCTGGTGGTAATAATTACTAAATGATAGAAACATATGAAATCTAGAAAGGCTGAATAAACATTGAGCTTTGTTACACATGATATAACATCAGATCAAAGAGATGGAAAGAGAATTATGAGCAAACTATATGAACACTTAGGGACTGTTCAGTTTGGAAAACTAATATTGTTTTCTGTTTCAAAATTTCCCTTTTCTTTTCCACTTTGTGGTTCCACAATTTTCCTGGAAAACACATTATGTGCTAATGTTACAAACATGTCCATTTCCAAAAATATTCATCAATAATCTTTCGCAACCCATCAATTGATCGAAATATGAATTGGGTTAAACATAAACTTGATTTGTGATAACAAAGTTTGCAGTTTAAACTCTTAATATTTAAGGTTAACTGATGAAATTAACGAGTGCAGCTGAGCCCATTTTCATGTTTATCAAACTAAGTCTAGTCTAAAAAATACTGCTCAATTTATTTACAAACACACCTATGGTAATAGTTATCCATAACTTCTTGTGGCCATCAATGGCATGCTAATTTTTAATAACTATAATCCTTTGAATTATTAACCATATAATTAGTGTTTTATCATAATATCAACTACGCACAAATGACAAATTTCATTAAGTTATAGGAAATATTATATGGTAACTTAAATGTTCTTAAAAGGACAACACTTCACCTCATATTAAGTGATATTAATATATTTTTCAACGTATAAAAAGTTATTTATGATGAATAAAGGCTCACATAAAATTTTTTGGTAACTCTTTTTGAATGGGGAAAGACTTGACTGAATTGCTTATATGGGCTGAAAGATCAAAGGAAAGATCCTTCCATGGTAAAAAAAAAAGAGACAAAAATACAAACAAAATGTTCAAAAATTAAGTCAAAATTACCTTAGTATATATTTAGAAAATTTGTTCAAATTTGACATATATTTATATTTAGAAGTTTTTAAAATAGTATTTCTATTTGCTTAAATTCTCAATATTATATCCCTTCATGATCAGTGAAGAACTATAAAAAACGTCATTTTGATCTATCCTCAACTTTTTAAAATACGTAGCAAGTTAAAAAATTAAAAATGGACACATTTTCTAGATTTTTTATTATCTCAAACATGGAAACATTTTCTGCTTTCCGAAGACCCAACTAGCTATTCCACAACTGAACAGGTCCTTATAAGAGATAATTGTCACTATTATGTAAATGCTCTTTTTTGGGGGAGGAGAGTTGGGGTAGTACTGTGTATGAGAACATCATCTCAAAAGAGAAGCAAGTGCAATTAGAAAAAACCACCTCACTTACAGAAACTAAATTTCAACACCTAAATTACCTGATTAGTTCCAAGCTTCAAGCGCCTATACTGTTCATCGAAACAAAAGTGATGAGAGTCTTTGTTATTATCATCAACATGAACACAAGGACTGTTCCCTTGAACAAAGGGCACAGTAGAAGGGGGCATAATTGGCAACATAAATCACCTTCCCAACATTGAAGTGTTTGGTATCATGCCCCAGCCATCGAAGATATCTTGTCAGCTTAGCCGCGGTAAAGGTCTTACCTCGAGCAGGCAGGCCAACCTACGATACAATGCAGTCTCCTTAAACTTGTCGTTCCAAGTGAAGCCAAACACCAAATGCTAATATGCTAAGCATGGAAAATTTTTGCTATAAGCTTTTTTCCTCTTTCAATAAGAAAGGTTGTGTCTTGTGATGTAAAAAGTATGCCTTATATATGCAGCTGCGCAAATCATTCCATGCAAAATACAAATATATGAGTAAAATGCTGACAAAAAAAGATACCAGCACAATTGCCAAATGTCTATCTTCTTTTAGCCCAAGCATCTGATCAGCTACAGCCGCTGCAGCAACAGCCCCAGCAGCTGCTGGAATTGCCTTCTGAAAATTAAAAGAGAAGGAAACAAGTGTGAGAAACTTCTCAGGCAAGCAATGAATTTGCCAAAAAAACCTCTCAAGAAGACAGCTTCCAAAAACCTTGCTTTCTGATTCAAGTTTTAGATCATTTGCAAAAGTACTAGCACTGATGGATTTGACTAATCTAGGAGACCCAACACCTCTATCCACAAGAAGACTCCTATGAGATTCCTGCTCCTGCAAAGGAGAAATAGTCCCCACTGACTTTGATTCACCCATGCCAGCATGTGAATGCACCTTCAATGGATCTGGTAAGAAGACCTCCATTGCCTGCATAGATAATAGTTTGCTGTTATAAATACTAAAAGAACATGACATTGCCGTAACAATTTGGCCCCAGACAGCAAAATATTGGCTTCCCAACAGATGATGTTGAAGGTATTAGCTGAAATAAAAATCAGCAAAAAGATCAAAACAAGCACAATATATCCAAGAAGGATATGAAACAAGCATAAATAGTAGCTCTTTACTGGGGCTCAAATCAAGTCCCAGTAAATGTAAAGCAGGTATATTAGTTACTCCAATGGACAATTGGAATCAGAACCCAGATGAATCCTTATCAGGTTATCGTTTTACATTGAATGCTATTGACTTCAGTGCATATGCTATGTTACACATAAACATATCATCAATATCAATGCTTCCCTCATTAGCAGGTTTATGAACAGCTCACCGGGTTCCTAAAAGTTTTTGGTTTACCTTGAATTGTTGCTGTAACATACATGTAAAATTTAGGTATTTCACATGCAAAACTCTGACAAAGAATATTAAAAAAAAGGGTCATTTGAAGAGAAATATCTGTCCTCCAGCACCGTGATAAGCTATTTCAAGTCCAACAGTACCTAAATCGCATCCGTAAGATAAGTTATCGTGATAAACCTTAATAGCTGCAGTTCCATCATTGGAGACACCACCAGTTTTAAAGGCACGTGAAGCACTACCAGGGCTATCAGTGCAAAATGCCCTTGATCTTGGAGTCTCAGCAAGGTTAGCTGCATAAACCAGACCCGAGTTTGCAGAATTTGCTGGAGATGGGATGACATAATGTTCAAGATCAAGCTCCAAACTTGTTGAAAACACATTCTGTCAAAAGGAGAAAAGGCAGCAAACATTTGATTTAGAAATAAGGTTATACAAACCACTGATATATTAAAAAAGTTCATTTTAGTTTTGAACATTTCTGTCCAGAGATCCTTTTTTTTCTTGAAGATTTTCTTTCAAAAGTTTTCCAATGGCACATTTCCAGCTCAGATATTATTTCTGGGATGACAGCCTACTAATAAATAAATACATAAGAGCTAAGACATTTATGGAAAGATCTGCCCAAAATCAACAATGAGCTCAATCGCCACGCAAAATATCAGTCCATCTACCTAGTCTTCACTAAATATACCCTCCCAGAAGTTATCCTGATAGATAAGAAGGGGGGGTTTCTCCTGGGTCCTTTTTGGCCACAAGCTATCCTTGGCCTCCCTGTTATTAATGTTCATTACAAACCCCCAGCCTTAATAAGCCCAAGCCTCGGACTTTCCATACACACATTCCACAGGTGGAGTTAAATTGTACTAGGGTTATCCTTATACTCAAAAAGGATACTTCTCAACATGCACCACAGTAGAGATAATACAGACTAAGCTCTACGAAAAGCCACTGTCATTATCTACACTTAATCCTGGCTGAGCGCCAAAGGCAGTAGTAACAAAGAATCCGCTCTGAGATGGATAAAAAGGTCCAACTCATTGACATACTGAACCAACAACTTACTACCACCAAATTTCAATTCAAGAAAACAAAATATTGAAAGACGTGATCTTACTCAACAGCACCAAACTGAGAAACCAACTTTCATGAAGTATTAAGCCCTACACTCAAAGCAAAAAACTCAATTATGACCCATCTGGACAAAAAGTTGAAATTCTGGATCCTTTTTTAAGAAGAAAAGATGAAACTCTAGAATAATAGTTTCACTTATAAGAAGTAAGGAAACCCATGTATCAAAGTCCGAACTAATTCTAGGCATGAAAACCTTGATATGGCCAAGTCTAATTATAACTATAGGAATGAAGAAAATTCAAAGGGAGGGGGCATCTTTTTTGTACTACAATGAAGACCCCTAACCCAAACTCAGCATCAACATCTTTATAATCTTTTCTAACATTAAAAAATATATGTAAGGCAAAGTCATTGAACATTCCTTAAAAATAAACAGGCAATACTTTTCATTATTTTTTGACAGGTTAGATGGGGAAGAGAAAGTTGGTGGGACAGAACTGAAGCCATTGGCCTAGGCATGAACAGCCAACTGATGCCACCATTGATTTTTCCTGTATATAGCAATACTTTTGAGAATGTTGCAAGACCTAAAGTTGTTGTTCAGGGATTTTAACTTGAATTGCATTTTGTTCATTCTTCTACAAATAAATGACTAAAGTATGATTATCTTTAGAAATAAAACCAAAGAGAGTACCAAATTGTCCACATCTAGATGAAATGGCAAAGTAACTTTGGTGGTAGGGTAGCTTTGTTAAGATATTGGGGTGAATCAATTGGGAATTCATGTAAGGTTTTGGTCTAAAAAATTGATTCCCAAACTATTCAGCTGATGAAACAGGTAAGTTCACATAAATTTTTCTTAGTTTGGACTTTGAATGAAATAGGAAATGGAAAGGTGGGACAGTAAAAAAGATTTGATTATATATCAACCTTCAAAGGATATTTCCATAAACCAAGTGCTGAAAGAGAACTCGGATATCTGAACCTGTATTGCAAGACTTAAGGCTTGCTTTGTGGTTGTCACACTTGTTCCAAAAAATAATCAGAACATGTGGATTCTATTTAGATTTTCCCCAGAATTTCTGCCAAAGAGAAGTCCCCACTATTTAGAACTTTTTGAAGATGTTAGTTTTCATTTTCAAAGTAGAATTATTAGCAATATGAGAGCAGCAACTTTCCCTTTCATTCTGCATGTAAACATCAATGACCACAGAATTTCAAAGCCCCACGTTCTCTGAATATCTGAGAAAAAAGCCTCCCAAAGTACAAAACTATACATTAGCGCTGACATAATTTTAAAGAGATGATGCAAATAGTCTTCCAACCTGATGCTATAGCAGTTATGCTAATCGGTAATCATCATGAGCAGCCATACCCACTCCTTTGTTAGCAATGATGTGAACGCAAATCAATGTTGATGGCAACAAACAATAAGTTTCACATCTTCAACCACTCCAATTCATCCGTAGCAACACTCTTAAGGTTGAACAGTTTTTATACCTTTTTCGAATACCGTGTTCCAAGTCTTCCTACATCTATCCCATCCCCTCCAATTATATGAAAGTGCAGCTAATCTCCCCATATTGTTTGTTGTAGGTACACTTATTAACTTACTATTAATGAAAACATTTCTTGCTTTAACTTTTACTGGTCGATTGCATAATTTATCCTTTTGATCAAAGGGTCACAACATATACCTACTAAGATGCAAGCAAATCAGCCATTTTGCTTATGACAAACATTAATTCTCTTGTTCATGTTAATATATCCATATTACCATAATGCACTTATCAAATGGAAGCTTTTCCACAGGCAAACAGAGTTATTTTCCATAGTGAATTTCAAAATGGACACGTGATTTTAGCATGAATCTTCATATAATAGCAACCAATCACGTATCCATTACCAGTGTAACTAATCCACAATGAACTTGAAAATATACTGTACAGTACTTCAGTCCAAAATAATGAGGAACTATTATTTAATCTATACCTCAATGCTAGTCTCAGGAACTGAATTGATGCTGACATCAGGAATACCACGAACAGTTGAAGGCTGCAGATTCTCCTGATAAGCTCTCCAACTAGCCGCAAGATCAAACGGTGAAACCCTGTCCGCTTTAACGAACACCCGACACTCTAAGACATCATCAGCATTTAACCTAAACAATGCCAACCTCGCATCTCCTTGCAATGAACCCCGAGTCAACATCCGATTGGTACCTTCCTCTACTATACATGGAGTACTGCTGAACTTCGGTTTCAGTAAGAACTTGAAATGCACTATTTCTATGTCGAATAAAAAATGAAATTAGTCAAAAAGACAAAACAAGGGAACACTTCCATGCCATCTATGGGCTATTAAATTGGCATTCAACTTATTTTTCAAGGGGTTCCACTGCCACCAAACCCCAAAGCAGAATTCCATGCAGCCAAAGAAAGAGATAACACAAAGAAAATGGATTCAACAGAGTAACGATAACTCTATATGCAAAAGTATTGCATCCCAAAAGTCATCCCAAAGATGTCAGGATGATGTGGCATGGCAAAGAACTACCTGAGCCATCTATGAATTGCACATGCAGGCAGGTATTGTGCTTTTGGGATCTTTTGGGATAAGCATATTTTATATCTATGGCATTAGTTGCATACCCTGATTTTTTTGGTCAGTAAAGTTTAGCTTTTTTTTGGAAAGTAATAATTACCATGATTAGGAGGAACTACAAAACTCAATTCCCACATTGAAGTCGATTCCCGCTCCATCGAACGCTAATAATTTCCAAAGAAAAGAAAAAGTTCAACTCAATTGAGGTAAAGAAGGCAACAAAGAAAGAAGTGAAGAGAATAAAGCAATCGGCAACATCAGAGAGGAGTAGAGGAGAACTAACGGCTTTAGAAGAGTCCCAAGAGCCGACAAGAGGGACAGAGCCAAAGATATGAGGGATGAGCTCTCCGTTGAGTTTGTGATTCTCCATTTTCAAGGAAACATGGAGCTGCCCCCCTGCTTGATCTTCACTTTCCTCTTCTCCGTGTGAACTACTGTCCGAGTGCGTCGATGTCCCCGTCCCCATTCTCTCTCCCTCTAAAACACCAACAATTGATGGAGTCTTTGATTCATCCAAGGTCGAGCAAGAAGAGGAGAGAGTTCGTTCTCGCTTATGGATAAAGCAAAGGCGCCGAAGGAACGGATAGAGAGGGAGAGGGTGAGGGAGAGGGAGAGCTGATAAGAGGTAAGCAGAGGGGGTAGTTCGATTTGATTTTTCTGATTTGGGGCCGTTTTCGGGCGTTTGTTAACGGCATTGTGTGGGCCCACCGATGGAGATCAAAAATTTTGGGAGGATTGGGTAAGAGTTGAGTTATACTATTATTTTCGTAAGGAGAAATATTTTAAAGGTATTATTTAAGTCGTTTTAAAATATTTTTAATAATATAATATTTATTTATTTATTTACTTATTTATTATTATATAAATTCATGAATATAATTAAATATATAAAATATATCATGGTATTAAAAACATATAAAAATAACTAAAAAATATTTTTAGTACTATTATTTTACAGTATTACCAATTATTAAAATATTTTAAAAATATTTACTAAATTTGATAAATTACAAATTAATTAATTACCATCATAGAGTAATATTATACTTCCAATCTATAGGATATTTACCGTGGCAATGATCATTTGGCTTAGCAATGTGTTGCTAGCAATGTGATGGTCATTAAGTGATAACTCAATCTCCTTTCTTAACTTAACATAGCTATTAGGTCATTATAAATGACACAAATATTGATTTTGATATAGATTACAGTAATATCAATATCAGACACCATGTATCAATAGAATCATTTTAATAAAAAATTTAAATAATTATTATTGCGTACCACGAATTCGAATCCTCCTACGAATTAGGGGGGCCGCGACTTGGATCTTTACACTGAGTTGATCTTATGTGGATTCGGTTTCTATAACCTCGAACTTGAATCCTGTATAATATAACTGAAAATAAGAGGTTAAAGGACTGCGAAAATTACTTCCATCATATAGCCTCTGACATTTAAATTAGAAATCTTTCTAAAAGAATTGAAAGATATAATGAGAATATATAGATACATGTATCGTTAGATTGAACGTTTAGATGCGCCCAATTGATGGACGATTTAAAGATGAGTTTGCAGAGGTAGGGTTTAGAAATGCACCTGGCAGATAGGCGGCTTAGAGATGCACCCGCAGAATAGTGTCTTAAATGTGCTGTTATATATTGTACGGCTGTCTAAGAATCATTGTAGTGCTCTAGAAGGATGTCTGGTCACTTGAATGGAAGATCTCCTAAAGAGAGAGGAGAGATTGCTTCTGAAAGAACTGAAGAACAGTGCTTCATAGACGACAAAGAGATCCCTTAAATGAAGACAAAGTCTCCTAGGATAGAGGGCTAACCTCCTTTTGGATTCTCCTATGGATCATTTCTCCTTTTTTCTTTGACGGATTTCTGTAGGAAAGACTGTCGGTCAAATCTTCATTCCTTTTTCCTTTTCTCCCCCCTTTTCTATTGAGAAAGAAGGGATATTTATAGAAATGAACGGTAGTTGGACAACCACCCACGAATAAGGATAAGACGAAACGATTTTTACCGATTACAGTGAGGCATGCCGTCCTGATTAGGTTGACCAATTTTAACCACCACCCATCTGGACAGACTGGGCCAACTAGGACATTATTCGTTTCTTGAGCTTACTTCTTCATTCGTTAGCCGTCTTCCTAAGCCAGGTTTACCGAACCCATCAATCATAAACTTAATACGTAAATATATAACGAATTAACCATATATAGACATTATATAGGTCAATAATTTCACTTATCAGTCAATATTTTAAATATCAATATATATACTTATAATTCAATAATATATCATAATTTTATTATCATATTAAAAAATATCAATATCAAAAGAATCTTCCTTCCTTACAAATTCAGCAAACAAAGCTCCCCAACCAAACTATAATACAAAATGTTCTTTTGTATGTTTTGTATGCATCTCATAGGAGTAAAAATTTGATTAGGGAGATGATAGAACAGCCAATAATAGAACAGCCTCACCGTCGTAAAAGTAAAATCATTATAGTGACAACGGCACTTCATTTTAACCATAACGAAAATAAACTGATCAAGCATTGGCACTTTGTTTTAATCGCAAGTTTACTATATATATCCCAACAAATAGAAGACGGATATGATAAAATCAAACGAAACCTTTCTTTTTCTTACAACGTTTTCAGTGAATTTGCAGACTCAACAGGCATAACTAATTGAAGACAAGCCAACTGTGTACTGAAAACAACCCTAATTAACCCTCATCACCCCCCTCCAAGATAAAAAACTAACCAAAACCAACTCTTGACAGCGAAAATGGATAGAGCAAGCGTCGACGGACCCCGACTTCAAAGGACGACACGAAAAGACGACTGGAAGGACGACACAAACAGACCCTGGTTGCTCTTGCAATTGCTCATCAGAAAACTAAGCAAGTGGGCATGCCGAGGAGAAGAGGCTAAAGAATAAGCCTTGGTAGTTGGGACCCATCAGTACTACTCATAACAGTCAAGCTGGAGGAGGAGCCTCCCCGTCGCCGTCTCTCCTCTCTGCATCCTCCTTTTTAGGCTCGGTTTCAGATTCCTCGTCAGTGCTAACCTTCTCTCCGACAGTCAGCTTCTCGAGAAGCCCAGCCGTTGCAGATGCATCCTTGTTCTCCTCTTGCTTCTTCTGGGATTCAACCACCTCTTGGAACATATCAATGAAGGTTTTGCAATCTGTTTCAGAAAAATAATACATATTTAAAGTCCCGATGTACAACCCACAGTAAAGAGGGGAAAAAAAAGCTAATTCATTGAACATTGAGCAATCCAAACGGCATTTTTCAGTAGAAAGACACTTCAAGAGGAGACCACGGGGAAACTACAATCTGGGATGGCACCTCTCTTTGCACTAATGCAGCAAATTATCTAATTGGGCTGAGCAAAAATCATGGAGAGCTGACCTAATCCACTATAAACACAAACAAAAACAAAAACTACTTATTTTGACAACTAATGTGAACCAAACCAAGAATAACCACATCTTTAGCTTTAACATCGAGATTGCGCTATTTCTCTAGTAAATTAGCCCTTTACATAGATTGCAAAGAAAATGGATTTTCCATGTTACTGGTAATCCAATTTGTGTAAAGATGCTAATCATTTTTAAGTTTTAAGTACTACAACTAGCGAGAAAATTCTGAATTTAATGAATTCTTGGGCTAGAGTTTAATTATTAAGGAAGAGCAGACTCAGAAAACTTCTTGAAAAACATTGAAGCCCAGAGAGTAAAGGAGCTTAGCGAATCCAGCTGCAAGAATCATGGCTGAAAAAACAGAAGAAAGGACACAGAACTTTTGCTCACAGAGGACAAATGACTTCTATTTTGAAAGGACAGAACAGAATAGATCATGAATTGTAAGAGAAGCTTAACTAGTTTTGCATTTGTTCCTATAGTTGTGAAAAGATTAACTATCAGTGGTAATGATTAGAGTAATTCAGAGCATTGTCAAATTCAATACAGGCTTACTAACTAGAAAGAAATTAGCACCAGAATTCATTGCAAAAGAATAGCATTCCAAAAAGCATACTGCTGACGCCAGGAACAAGCACCAGACTTATCTCCTGAGCTAATATGCAAGATCTACCCATAGTCTACAGAACCATTCTTTCAGATAACAGTTGATCTCTACTGTGATTTTAAATGGATAGGTGATCCTTGAAATTTGATGCATTTTTTCTGTACTTACTGGTTGCTTGTAGATGTACATAACTAGATATCGTTTAGGTGGGGTTTTGTGATACCCTGAAAACGTGTGGCCTAATCCATTTCTTTCTCTGTATTATCAAGTTCAGCAGCTTTAAGTGGACATCGTTCGATTGGTGGACAGAGACAAAAACAAGTCCATTAGACAGACAAATTTGGAACAGGCCAAAGCTAGGAAATTCCTAGCTAAGAAACACGAACAATCTCCTAGGCTTATAGCATCATTGCCAACACGTATCAAACACTGATACTCTCAACACAGGTTCAAATCTTTTTAATTTTTTAATCTTCCGACAGGCTCTAAACACATTTTGGACACATTTTCACTGGAATATTTTGCTTATAATTCATATTTTCTAAAAATTACAGAGTGTAAAGTGATAAGTTAAAATAAATATATTGATAATATAAAAAATTTATCATATTAAGTATTGTCTTAGTTTGTTAAATTATGTTATCATTAATAGCGTATTAAAGATATTATAATATAATTCATTTATATTAGTTCAATTGTGAACTTTTATATGAAAGTTTTTGGATGAAGAAATAAGAATCATGTATATTTATTCTTTATTTAGTATAAAATAATGTTATTTATCAATTAGAAAAACAATAAACTATGATTTTAGTTAGCATGTCCTTGGCGTGTCGTGTCCTCATTAAAAAAAACACACCAGCATGTCAAATCCATATTCCTTGTCTGTGCTCTTAGATTCCTGGAGTAGGGCTTTATCGTAACATCAATTAAAATTTCCCCACAGTACTACACTTAGGTACACCATCGATGGAAACTGGGAACTTCACTTTCTAGTGGAAAAAATATATATATTTTTCACCACTTGTTATTCTTTTCATTCACTTTTTTCTAATATATATAGTAACAACTAACACCACCACCACCTCCCCCCCCCCCAAAAAAAAAAAAAAAAAAAAAGCCGAGGAAAGTACTAGCATAGCTCTCCATCTTAACGTCACAGGGCATTTTCCGCTACAGCTCCTTGCAGTCACACCTCCCCATCCCCTCTTTCAGAAACCGATGAAAAAAACAAAAACCAAAGTAATATGAAACAAGTGCCCACTTCAAGAACCCTTCTACATTTTAAACCAGATGCAGACTACAGCAGAGGAAACAGAGATTGGGTTCTTCAACTTTACCTTCCAATTTTCAGATTCAATGCAGGCACTTGGGAGGAAGGGTAGGTGGTTTATGACAAAAGCTACAACAACAATTTCTATCTACAAAATTTGTACCCTATCAAATACTGAAACAAGAAAGGTAACCAAAAGTAACCAAGCATTTTCCCTACCCAAACCCTTCCCACCATAAAGAAAAAATAACAATGTCTTCTATAGCATATGCATCCTCATTCTTCTTTTTTTCCGTGTCTAACTTGTGAGTAATGTAATGCAAGGAGATAAGGGAGTGAATGAAATTAAGCATCTGATTGCACTAAGTGGCCTATTTTTACAGTAACTTGCAAAGCAGCCAAAAGGACAGTTCCAGCAGGAAAAAATAATTCATAAGATCTCAATCATTACCACGAGCTGGATTTAGTTTCAAAATGGTGTCGATCTAAAAGTTGTTTTAAACATGATATTTTGCCCACTGTAAGGAAAATGTGCAACCTGCAAAACAACCTTGGCAACCCTCCATCCTTCAATATCTCAAATGAATAGTTGCACAATTCTTCAAGGACAGACTCAAAATTTACACCTTCTTGGTTTCATCGTACAAAATCACCATTGTGATACATACATATATTAGCCAGTTTTTGAGTATATAAATTAATTCTGGAAAGCATGTTGCTCAAACTCACTGGCACATCGTAAGACTTGACCAGCCAAACAAAACCAGTACTAATTGACATGACTGTGGAATGACTGTCTTTCCTTTTCACCTCCATTTCCCTCCCATCCATTTTTGACTGGCACTGCATTATTATAACAATTGGAAAAAAACCCTTCTTGACACTCTAGTTCCAATCACTGTTCATGCTAGTCTTTCCAATTCATGTTAACTGATACTATTCTTGCTGCAGCAATCACTAATTAAAAGCAAGTTTCTTTCTGCTTGTCCATTCCTGCCCACTTAAAATGGGTTAAGACCAGTTCCTCCCAACCTTGTTTGTACCAACTCTATTCCAACCTTAAAAAAGAGCAGTTGAGTGCACACGACTCCCATATTGCAGGTCTATGTTTGAACCATAACTTCCATTCTACAATGGAGAAAAAGCTTACTACTAAACCAAGAGTCAACTTCCTGTTGTACAACCATAAGAGCAAGAAAATAATATGTCGATCGGTACCCTACCATCTTGTTTTAAGCTCCATAACCTACAAGTGTGTCAACACCCTAGAAACCACAAAAACAGCTAGCATTTGAGAACACCAAAGCCTAACCTTTATCATCAACCGTAAGCAAACAACATTCTTAAAATTTGAGAACAAATTCCAATGCATCTTAACCACCTTCCCACCTCATTAACAGCATTAGCACACACATGATGCAACAATCATGCACAGTTGGCCCAACAGACTCTGCACAGCTGCAGCAATCTATCTAGACAAGTACAACACCACTATGCACGTACCAGTCCTCCTATCCAAACACATGCCCAAGAGTTGAAATTGGCTAGTTTTAATCAATTTCATAGTTTCCACTAAAGCAACATTTCCAAGTTGTTTTGGTTCCTGAGATACTGGTTCAAGTCAAACTCTTGACATAGGTTTTTTGGGTGGTCATAAAATCTCTCCATCTCTCTCATCCTTCTGCCTGACTATAATCTCTACTTATAATATCTACTTGCCTAAGGAACTAAAACTACTAGGGCCATTTAAGGAACTTATCCATAGATTATAAAATTATTCCAAAAATCAATTCCTCTTTCCACTAGCCCTCTAGGAGGTTAGAAACTAGCACTTTTCATTCACTTATAACTAAGGATTGGGGACTCAGTCAGTGGATGGAAGAACAAATGCAAATGTGGATGGTATCTATTCTATCGTATGAACTCTCTCCAGGAAAGGTAAGCTTTAGCTTATTACATGCCTGCCTTTTTTCATAGGGTGCACTATACTCCTTTATGAAGAAACCAAACTCGAAGGCTACTTGTCTCGGCTCGGATAGACCTCAGAAAAAAATCATCTGATCAAAATACTACACCGCCCACCACAAAATAAAATAAAATAAAACTGAACAGAGGTCTAAAACTGCACTAGTAAGAAGATATTGGCATCTAACATATAGTAGATCACCCTTAATCAACTAGCCCTTCAGTGATTTAGTCATTGCAGAGAAAATCTCAACAATAATCAGTCATAGAAAAAAGATCCAGAAAAAGAAACAATAACTAAATTGATAATACTACTTTTTTATCCCAAAAACAGAAGCTCGGTGTCATACTTTGACCAAAGCTAGAAGAGGTATTTTAAGGCACAAAATTAGAAAGCCATTACAAGCAATAAACTAGAAGCATCAAGGAGCTAGAAGGCTTCAACAAAAGCATTGACTTTACTGTGCACAATCTATCCACACATAAGGACAGGCGCTCAGTTCTCTCAAACAGAGATGTCCAATTATAAATTATGCCAACAGGTTCTGCTTTTGGCAGCAAAATGCTATTGGATGGTGGTCTCGCTTATAGGGTCAAGCTGAAATGAAAGCAACTGCATCATCTCTGGATATTTCAGACTGTTCTAACATTATAAATACAATACCATTAATCTAATGGCAGATGTACAAGGTGCTTTCCACTTTGGTCTGTTATTTTGGAGTTTGGACACATCCATCAGCTAACAATAAGATAAGCTGCCATATCCAAATTGTTACTGAAATCCTCAGTGATCAAGGAAGCAACTATCAAAAAAGGAAACAAATTTTTTTTACCACGAAAGCACATCAGCCACAAAACTGAACAACCAAATGCACAATATAATTTCTCATCTTTCACATTGGCTAGCAGAATGCAGAAAACATATAAGCAGAGGCTAGCCTAGTGTAGTGAACCACGAAAAATAGGACCCCTGAAAGATGCAGCAATACAACATAAGGTCTCCCCCAGGTAAATGGGGGAGTACAACCACCACTGCGAACCTTAGAAAAGATCAAAAAAAGTGAAACCAGATCTGTTTCCGCTAGAAGATTTTAACGGTGTTGAACTGCATTTATTCAAAAAAAAAAAAAAAAAAAAAAAAACAAAGGAACTTTCAATTATATCTAAGATCAAGAATCCAGCTCAAACAACAAGTTAGGTCAATTAACATGTACAGTGATGTGCCTTCCACAAAAGCACAGCCTAGAAAATAAGTGTACTTATACCTGCCCTATATCGTGTATCTTATGGCATACAGCAACAAAATCCCCTAAATCAACCATTCTTGGAAGTCCTAAAATAAAAACTTGACTGTTCTTTTGCAAATAATATGAAACAGTACCAGTAAGCCACATGAAAACCTTCAAAGATTACAAAACATTCTTCAGTCATTATATGTCATAAGCATTCTATATGAACTGTACCAAAAAGGGAAAAAGAAAAAAAGAAAAGAAAGAACCTCAAGTTAACAGAAACACAAGCACATGCAGCAATCAATTTCCGAAACGTGGGGCCCTAATTCTTGGACTTAGAGTCACAGCTTCACATATTAATTATAGCATTTTTTTTAATTTATTCTTCATCGAGGCATTCACTCCACAACAACAGAGGTAATATTGCTTCATGGTAATCTTCCCACCAATATTTTGAACTAGAGAACCCAAACTTCAAGAAGATATGAGACAGCTGGAAACTTTTAACCATAGTGCAATGCTTAAATTACTTTTAAAATCATGCATAGACAGAATGAGAGAAAAGAACAAAACATAAGATAAACTGATCAAACCAATACTCACTCTCAACTGATGCAAATCGAATGCAGAATAGTTCATCCTTCAATTCTCCGTCAGCATAATCACTGGCATGCCAAACACATGACTTGTCATTCCCCGCATGCTCCTGAACCGACATATTCGGAAGAACTGCAGAAATTCATACACGAATGAACTTAAAGACCCGTCAACACATCCAAACAAGTGAGCAAGTTAATCTGTGTCTCCTCACACACATATATTCTACTATGCCCATGGAACATGCCCGTCACCACGTAACTGTCCAACATCCCTTTTTAATAAGTATAATATCAGCAGTTAAATTGAGCTTCTTAACTGTTGCAACAAGTTTCACATTGAAACCATGAATGCAAGTAAATTTTAAACACGCATTAGAGGAACAATTGATTGCAAAACTTTTGTTCTCCATATTTTTCCTTATCCTACCTCCCTCATTATCACTGAAAGAGTGACCACTCAAATGTAATTGTCCCTTGGCTCTCTGTGATGATGGCCCAAAACCTTTGATACAAAATCTAGTTAATACTTCTCCTCCCCAAGATCCTTTCATCTTTTAGATTCACTTTTCAGACTGAGGGCAACTCAATAAAATCTACTTCATTGCCAATTATCAGGTATACTAAATCATTCTTTTCTATTTAATTTGATAAGCTATGAACCATTCTTCTCCCTTCTCGCAAATTATTCATGTTAACAGATATTCCAAAGAGGTAACTACAGATATTTCTTCTCTCTCTTTCCTAATTCTGTCCATTCACATGTAAGCATTATGATTAAGAAATTACATACATACTCTTCTATTTTCTCTCACCTAGATGCCACGCCTATAGAATTCCAGCAATAACCCAACACATATCTATAACACTTCACATCGCAATGCCACTAGTATAAGAAGGATTGGAGCTTCTTCTTTTTATGGCAAGTGTTACTCTATAATGACATCCAACCACTATTCGAATCCTCTTTTAATTTATCATATTGTCGAGGAATGATTGTAGTGGAAACCTTTAGCGAAAGAAACCATAAGCATTTTGATCATTTGCTAGTCGGTTGATACTGAAATTCAGGTTAAAGTTATATAAATGAACAAAAGAGACTGTCAATTTGAAGAATGAGACCAATCACTGAGTAGTAAAAACGAGCAAAATATACAGATCCCCATAATTAAATAAACATAGCTGCCTACTGCAACGCATGTATTGCACGGGCAAAACATCTAGAAACCAAGACTGACCGAGATGATTAGCGCAGATCTTGAGAGTCTTAGACTGGCGCATGACAAGGCGGACCTTTCCATAAACCTTATGCTTTAGGAGCTTCACCGCACCAGCACCTCTCTCCTTCCACTGTTTCCCTTCTTTATCAAATCGATAGAGCTTCGCTTTTCTAAAGAAAAAAGAAAAAAGAAAAAAGACATCAGAGAAAATTTCGAATGACGGTTAAATCATAATCCCTAGCAATCAGCAAAATCCCAAAAGACCTAGAAGAATGGATTTTTTTTTAACACAGATCAACAAAACCCTAGTTACTGCTAATTCCCGAAAATTCTAGACACTTTCCACAGAAAGGAGCAAAGAGTGAGTACAGATCGAGGATGGCGTCCTCGTCCTCTTCGCCGGTGGTTACGGCGACCTCTTCTAGCTTGACAATAGGGGCGACCTGAGCACCGGTGTCCTCATCTTCGGCTGGGGCGTTCTCTTCCTCTTCTCTGTGTTCCGGATTTGTTGTGGCCATCGTCGGTGACCCAGGGAGACTGAAAAAGAGCGCAGCAGAAACAGAGGTAGAGAAGTGAATGAGTTGGTAGACGACGATGAAAAGAGAAGTAAAGAAGGGTTGGGTCTTATATAGAGGAGAGAAATGTTGCGCGCAGTGCGGTTCGCGAAATATTCGGCTGCTCGAGAAGCGCTGGTGCGCACCCGTGCGAAAGGGCGTCTGCGTACCGCTGAACCTGAGAAACGGGCGCGGCTGCTTTGACAGCAAACGCAGTCCCGGCTATTCAAAATTTACTATTAAAATAATAAAGATATATTTTTTTTAATTTTATAAAATATTTTAATTGAATATAGAAATGTGAAAATTACAAATTTTTTAAGGGTGTAAATTTTATCTAACAGACTTTTTTCATCCAGTTGATGAAAGGAAATCAACCCTCCCAAATTCGTTAAATCTGAATGTAATTATTGCACTTGCGAGCTATCTAGGTTATAATTCGATAAATTAGCAAAAGAAAAAGTTGAAGTTTGATAAAAAATTATTTTTTTTCCACCCCAATAATGCGTCATGGATCTAAATTTCGAACAGGTTCGGGTCGAACTATCTGTCGAATTTTGATTTCCATCCGCTAAGATTAGGATCCTGCACACCACAATTTCAAATAAAAGGTCAGATAATAGCGAAATTTAATCCCACTAAAAACACTCTAACGCTCAAATTAGCAAATAACCTTTTGAGAATTAGAAGGTAAAATACAATGAATACAAGGATGGATGCGAGGGATCTGTTTGGAAACGATGGTGGGGGTGTACTCACGGAAATAGTGGCTTTGATTATGGAAGCTTACAATAAGCCGTTTTTCTTAATACTTAGCCCAAAGGGAATTAGAAGTAGAGAGAAGAGGTGAGAGCGTTGGAAAGCCTAAAAACGTTGAGAGCTTTTGTAAGATTAAGTATGTTAGAGGGCGTTTAGTAAGTGAGAGAACATACCTGTGGAGTAAGTTTCCATGGTCTCTTATAGTTGTGGACTCTCACTGCCTTGCTTAGGTGGTAAAGTGGGAATCTCGCTTACTGTGGGATCGTTACCTTTTCCAACAGGGGTGCTAGCACCATTTAAAGTTACAACGGTTAGGAAAGAGGATTCCTTTTTTTTCTTGGAGATACCACGTGTAGCGATAGTTAAGATGCAATTTGTGGATCGCGCGCTAATTCGTGTGCCTTCCTCCTGGAATGCGCTCTGATTCTAAAAGGTTGTCGTTATAGTAGAGATTACATTTTCTAAAATGTAGAAAATTAAGGCAAACAACTATTGAGACTTGGGAAGGTGCGCCTGGATCGATTTAGCCATGGGCCCCGTTTATCTTGGGCTGCGACCGGCCTACTTACTATTCCTCTGGTCAATAGCAACGGTGTTCGTCCCATGTATAAATAGACCGTTGTTAATCTTAAGCCACTTAAGTCTTTTGGGTCGACCTACTACTGACATCCCTATCACATCCATTAATACAAATTAATATAATTTATTATATATTGAATAATATCATATGATGGGTACACCGGAATATGGGTTGGCCCATGGTCAACGGAGGCCCAAAACGGCATACCAGACGGTCAATTTAAAAACGGCCCAATGGGACGCGAAGCACAAAGCCCTGAGAGGTCTAAGACGGTCAACGCTAGCGTTGACCGTTTATACTCCAACAGGCAGCTAACTCACGTGTAAACGGTCAACTCGAGCGTTGACTGCAATCGTTGTAGAACAGGCCAAAAATTTGGAAAGCCGCCGACTGCCCTGGAAGAAAACTATTTTTGTCCATTTTGCAACTGGCACTAGTTCTGAAAGGCAGGCCAACTAAGAATCACGCAGGAGATCACTCCTTTCAAAGGAGGGAGATCACCCTGTCAACCTTAAATAAGCCCTAGAATTCTCATTAAGGACATGCTATCAGTTACTAATTTGAACTATTACTCACGCAAGCTCTTACTCACGCAAGCTCTTACTCACACAACGCCCACGACGACAACAAAGACAGACTTACAATTCTCTACTCTCTACTGTCACTCAAAAAACCCAAGGCATATAAACGCGTTTCTGACAGCCGTTTACTACCTTCCCACCATCCAGATTCAAGAAGACGGTTTTGTCTCTATTTCATCTGGAACTACTCACACTCTTGCTCTCTCTCTCTCTCTCAATCCTCAGTTTCAGTGACCTCATATTTTGAAGGTTGTTTGTTGACTTGAGCGTCGGAGTGTTTTCGGTGGGATAACTTCCCACCGACATACTGACCTCCTGTTCTTTTTAGTTGTGTGCAGGATCCAAACTCAGTAAATGGAGTCGAAACCAGAGCAAGCGGATCAGCCCGAATCTGTTTAAAATTCGAATCTGAGGACGCATCATTGGCACCGTCTGTGGGAAACGATTACAAAGGCTAACCACAAATTCGCACAACACTCTCTTCTTCACCATCTGACTCTGCATTCGCAATGGTGAACAAGAGAGTCTAGACTAGCGATCCCGCTAGAGACATCACCAATCCCAACCAGGACCACACTACCGGTGTCGCGGTCAACGGGACAATGGGCGGAGTGCCAGCGCTTTACTTTCAGCAGCTGATGGAGCAGATACAAACCAACAATCGTCTGCTTCAAATACTTTACACTCAGAACGAGTAGCGACTGTAGATGGCTCCTCTGGCAGCCGTCCCTGCACCAGCTACCAAAAAAGGTGGTCAGAGGAAAAAAAATCCAGCCAAAAGGCCCAAAAGACCCAAGAGCAATTAAGTCCCAGCCTCCTCCAGCGTTCCTGGCCAGAATAGGCCTAAAAACATTCCGGGAGCACGTCTCCGCGAGAAAATCCGGAGAGAAGAAATCCCCGATACTCTCGGGCCGAAGACGAGAAGATAGTCCAGAAGCGAGCCTCCAAGACTGCCAGGTCCGCTGGAGGCAGTAGCCAGCCGGCTGCTGAACCCTACAGGGACTGAACCCTTCAGGTACAGAACGGAATTGATGGCTTACCTCAACTCTAAACGATCGGCAAACGCCACTCACGCAGATTCGCGAGTGGACAAAATCTAGAACTGTGTGTTCCAAGCTGAGGAGCGCGCCATCGACTTAGACCGATCTCATTTCACAGCGGAGATCCTGAGCCGTCCACTGCCTACCAAGTTTAAGATGTCGTCCCTTGACTCATACGATGGGAACAGTGATCCGGTCGACCACCTCGATCACTTCCGCACCCATCTGAGTCTACAAGGGTTGGAAGACTCAACGATGTGCCGCTACTCCTACTCATGCTGAAGGGAGATGTCCAAGTCTGTTCAAAGTTTGGATTCGAAGACACATCATTGGCGCCATCTGTGTGCCGCTTCTTCATCCCAGTCTGCTATTTTTCGCTGTCAGATGGATTTTTAGCAGGTCGGGTGGTAACCATGTTAACCACCCCTGCTGCAACCCAATTTCGGGAAGGAGACTGCTCCCGTCCCTCTCCGCCAGCTGCTCTAAAACTCTGTCCGGAACCCCTGACAAACTTGGTGAGGTGCCCTCTGCAAATCAACTCCTCGATCTCTCTCTGCAGTGTCTTGTAGTCCTCCGTCGAATGCCTAGCAAAGCGGTAGAAGTTGCAGTACTTTGACTGGTTTTCAGAGTCCTTCTTTAGTGGTTTTGGCCACTTCAAGAACTTTTCTCCGCGGATCTGCATAAGGACATTAGAGCGGGTGTCCGTCGGAGATGTGAAGCTGGTGGGCCCACAGTCTCTGCGTTCTGAGGGCCCAGTCCGGCGTTGCTTCTGGCGGGAGTAATTTCCTCCACTGTACTTCCTTTTTTCCTCTCCAGGGAACGATCGAGGCTGATCAGCCCGCTTTGGGAGTTTTGCCTCGTTAGCCTCCTCTGCTGCAACATAGGATCGGGTGATGGATTTCGCTTCCCAGAAAGTTTGAGGCTTTTTGTGGGTCAGGTGCTTGAAAAAGTTCCCGTAGGTTAGCGCGGAGATAAAACTGTCCAGCTTCATCTGCTCTGTGATCTAGGGAATCCATCTGGCATCCACCACAAAACGATTCAGGAATCGCCGTGGGTTTTCTCCTAGTTTCTGCTTAATGTGGGAGAAATGTCATGGCTATTTCTCTTCCCGTCGGCTCAAGGCGTACTGAGTCAGAAAGAGATCTGTGAGCTCACGGAAGCTGCTGATGGTGCTTGAAGGGAGGTGATGGAACCAGAACAAGCGGATCAATCCGAATCTGTTGGAAATTTGGATCCGAGAATGCATCATCATATTACAATAAATCTAATTTTTAAGAAAAATTAAATCCAATATATATTTTTAAATTTGCCTTTTCACATTCGTCATTCCAAAATTGTTGACTTATGTGAATGTAAATGATGCATATATGATATTTAAACTATTATATGAATTAGATAGTCAAATAGTACTTTTGGTTAGTCCGAAAAAATATATTTAGGGTATTCATAACAATAAATTTAAATTCTACGTACTACAATAATTCAACGAGAAGTAATCTTTATGGGTACGAGACTCATTTTTAAATATATTTTTCAACACTCAAATCAATAATCTTTATGTGAGTTATCAAAAAAGGTGAAATGAATGAGGAAAAATAAAAGAGCGTGGAACTGAGTAAGTTATGACGATTGGGTTCCAATAATCTGGTTATATTTACAATAGGTGATTATTTTACGTATGTATTCGATGTTCTTTTCCCTAACTAAGAGTTTATATTTATAATTTAAATGTCAATTGATTTGTCTATCAAAAATTGATATAACTATTATTTGGAGCGTTATATGATATCAAGTTTAAACTATTAGGTTAGTTGTATAATCATCAAACAGTTAATTCTTAGTATTCAAACTACAGCTATAACCTGTTTTAATGTGGCTGATTATTCATCTATTACATATAATTATTTGTTAAGATTAAATATCTTATTGAATTATTTTATTAAGATAGTAATTATCTCAACTTTCAACAGCTCTGGTCATCGGATCACTTGATCAATTGCCTAAATCTTCGATAAAGTAGTTTTTTGAACCTATTTTGTGTCTAATTAATCAACTTGAATTCATGTATGTATGATCGGAGTATTATTATTTGGTCAATATCTAACAATAACTTTGATTTAAAAATAAAAGTAAAGTTGTGTAAGAATTATACAAACTGATTGGACAATTAACATTAATATAATTTAATGTTTATTTTGGAGAAATTCAACAAGTTGAGCCTGACATGACGTAGCTAATAAATTTATTTTAAATAATAAAAAATTGACATATCCTTATAATGAACAGTGTTAATTGACTTAGTTCATGATATTTTACTTGAAAATATATGCTCGGCTTTAAGCATTCTCGACTTTATAACATCGAGGAGTTAATAAAGAATTCCGATTGTCACACAAAGGGCTTGTGTTTAAACAGAATAGTATTTGTCTAAACATAGTGTTATATTATGGGTTATTTCTGTATGGATCCATATTCATATAACGAGTCGTTTGATAGTTAAAATGAGGATACAGGTGTATCGTATTGATATAAAATATTGTAGTATTTAAACACATGACCGGCATATGAACACCAATTTTAGACGAAGAGTGTTCGAGGAGCGTTTGAGGGGTCTCTTAAAGTACCGAATTCAGTGGCCTTGTGCTAAAGGTGCACCCGATGTATCATTTCCAATGGCTACCAAGGTGTCATTTCCGGTGGCATTTATACTCCAGACATACTTGACGAGCGCTTAAACGCGATTTGTAATATAAAAATGTTACGCCTTTTAGGATAAATCATTTACAATTTTTAAACGTAGTATTAACTATGAGAAAAAAAGAATAAAAAAGAGAGAAAACTGATAAGATAAATATTTGAATATTCAGTTGAATTTCAAATCATATTCTAAATTTCACCGATTTTGAGTTGACTGTTTTTGAAATTGTGAAAAATATTTTTATTGATCAAATTTTCTCTTTCATCTTATACTAATTGTTACTCGTTTTGGTTAATATAACGTATTGAGTTCTTATATTTTATTAGGATTTATGTAATCAAACTTTTATATAGTGAATATATTTTCGAACATATCATCTTATATTTTTTTTTCTCTCATTTTAAAATAAAATTTTCACGTAAAATCATATATTCTTTTTTATTTATAATCATTACTTAACTGTTACATATTGTTAATTGATTACTCACGATTTAAATAAGCGGGCCATATCCAAACACTTAGGTTATTTTTATAAAATATTGAATAATGTAAATCAGTGTTGTGAATGTAACCCAATCAAACTAGAAGCATAAATATTAATATTTCACAGCCTCATACTGTTGGGTTCCAATACCTAAGTCACTAAAAGAATAGGCGAGGAAGATCACTTGGAAAAGGAAGGCAAGCCTATTAGTTTGTCCAAAACCTCATAAGGTGTAAAGAAGCCCGAGGATATTCCACAATGAGCCCAAAGGCCCTTAGCAAGTCAGCAATGCAGTTAACGACCGAGAACTCTCTCATCCCATCCGAGAATAAGCGCGATATGGCATCTAGTACGCGGACTCATCCAAATGCTGATAAGGCCAGTAAAGGACGAGGACTCTCCCTGATGTCCGAGAATGCTACCGAACTTCACGATTCTGCAAGAATACGCAACTTATGCGTCACGCCACCACCGTAGCCGAGAATAAACCCTGAATACGCTTTACTTCAATACTGACATTCCTGATAATGTATGGCCAATTAGCGGCATTGGCAGCTAGTTTCCTGCACACGCCAAAGACGCCTGACACAAGACGTAGTCGTGTCGGCAAAGAGTGGACAGCCTCCCCAGCAGGCATCAACAATGGCGTGGACATTTCCAACAACCACATTTCTCTATAAATACCCACTTAAAGCTCACAAGAAAGGGATCCTCTGGACCTTCCTCCCTAGCAAGAAAAAGGAGATAAAAGAAGAAAAGAAAGGGTTTATATACTTCTTTTTGTATTTTGTATCTGACAAACGAACGATAGTGAAGATCCATTTCGAACAGCGCCGTAGTTTTCCCTCCTCATTTTCAGGGAGGTTTTGTAAAAATCCTACCAATCTACTCTCTCTAACTCCAAACTTCAACATTGTTCTTTCAAAATCCCCAAAATCAGTCTGCAACACATACTATGACCCATAAAATAAGTTTTAATTAAGAAATTTTAAGTATTGAGTGAATTATAATCATAGGGCAACAAATATCATGACTTCAGATCGTAATAAATAGACAATTATTAAAAAAAAAATTATAATTTGATCAATAAAATAAAATTTAAATCACACAAAATCTATATAGAAAAGTGGACTTAGTCAATATATAACCCAACTCAAATTTAAATCCACACGTATTCGTCACAAGTGGGCTTAGTCCATAGCTAAGTAAACCAAAAGTTTAGACACATCAAAAAACGACATAAACGAATTAATTATGTTACTTGAAATTAATAATCACCACAAATTATTTAAAAAAAAAATCAAAAGATAATCAACGACGAGGATTGAAGGATTTTCAGGTAAGTTAAAATAGACATGGTCGCAGTGGATATCCTCTCTCCACATATACTTCTCTGAAAATATTGGCCAGTGACTGGGTCCGGTCCCACCTACCACGGCTTAACGCTAACGTCACAAGCTTTTGACACAACCTTTGAATTGGCCGTTAACCCACTTACCGTTACAGCGCACGACACCTTGACGGTCACCGTCCACGTCTTAACGGCACCGAGCTTTATCTTGACGGGCAATTTAACGTGCATATTTAACGGCACCTTTCCGCTGTTTTGCTCCGTCAATATCGTCTGACGAGCCGAAGTCGACAGTACGATATTTGATCCGGTCAGTATCATCGAAAACAACGTCACGTTCTCCGGCGGCTGGTAGAATGCCGGTAGAGAGCCTTCGGAGAACTCAACGTCGTTGTGATAGATTTTGAACGAGCTTCCTTTCTCGTAGTAAATTCCGATTTTTTTGTTAGGGTTTTCAGCTCTGAGAGTGACGTTGAAATCCGGCGAGATTGCTGTTGTCGATGAGGTGAGATTGATTCCTTCAACGGAGACGCTTTGGACCGAGTAGGAGGGGGATTTGGGGCGGTAGATGAGGTACAGAATGCAGGCTGAAACGGCGACGAGGACGGCAAGGAGCAGGAGAACGAGGGTGGTGCACAGGCAGCAACGGCGTTGGTTGTGGCGGTGCTTGCGGCGGGTGTATAGTTGGTACTTGCGGGCGTTTTCCGGCGGCGGAACGCGGTAAATCTGGTCCTTTGGAACTTGGATGATGTATGTCCCGGGGGTTGGGCCTGAGCGGTCGCTGTAAGTGTAGCTTTCTTTGGACATGAGAGAGTCTTGACTCATCGTCGACCTGTGCACTCCGGCGGATAGCGGCGGCGAGTCGGAATTTCTCGAGTCTCCAGTTGTTTTCGCAAGCTCCTCGGAGACCGGAAGCGATGCCATTTCCCGATGGTCTCCGGAAGGAGGCGGCGAGTCGTCGTCCTTTGGGTGGACTCGGTCGGCCATCATCATTTTCGAATCCCAAACTCACTGAGTCGCGACAAAGCCTCTACTAGCAATATACAGAGAAGAAGTTAATTAAAAGGCGATGACAAGATGGGAGATGAAGAACATCTTAAGTAATGAGTGATAATTATCTACATGCATTGTATAGATTTGATTAATTAATTTCTTACGGGAAATTGCTAACATCAATTGTTGAGTTAATGCATTACGCTGGTAAATCATATAAAGGGAGCAAAAATTTTGTACAGAACACGAAAAAGCCAAATACATTGACATAGAGTTTTTATAATGAATAATTTTTGTCAAATGAAATTAATTTTGATAATTAATATTTAAAAAAAATTAATTCCAGATCTTAAAAGTTTTTGCCGGAAAAACTATAATTTCCAAAGTTCTTAAATCTGATTTAGGTTAATTTATTTACATTCCAAATGATTCGATTACACTGTTGTAATAATAATAATCACCGCCGATGATTGATATAAATCACGCAGGGCCTTGCGCAACCACAAACTGCGTGGAATCAAAACTCCACCGTCTGTTGATGCTGACAACTTTTGCAGCCGTCACACTTTCCGAATAAAGATAAAGAAGAACAAGCAAGTTTGAAATTCAGTAAAATATCAAGAAAAAAGGATACAGCAATCGAAAGAGACGAACCAGGAGGATGAATTGAAGATTTGTTATATCAGAAAGTGAACAGAGAAGTGAGAAAGTGAGAGAGAGAGAATTAGAGAATGAAACTCGGCATCGATAAAAGCACCAATGCTGGAAAAAGAACCAAATTAAAAAGACTAACCTGCAAAATAGATATTAAACAGAGACAATAGAGATGATGAAGCAAACTGCTGCGATCTTCTTCAGCTGTAGCTGTTGACTTTGTTAGAGCTTCTTCCTCTGGCTCGCTTCCTCTTTCAGACGATGAGGAAGGGAGCGATGTGAGACGTGACGACGAGTAAGGTCGTACTTGTAGACGTGGAGAGATGAAGGAGAAGAACGAGTAAGCTGAAGGGATTTATTACGCAAACACAGAGAGAAACGGAGAGAGACGGCGGTAGAAAATCGTAATGACAGTTCATCATAAGATGGCCGCACACGGTCTCTCTCTCTCTCTCTTTCCTCTGAGAAATTATTTTAAATATCTTTAGAATATTTTAATAATATATTATTTTATTTATTAATTTATTAAACATATTTTATTTAAAAATAATTAAAAAATATCTTCTCAATAATTTTTTTGATAAAATATGAAATCGGTAACGTGTTTAAAGTATAATGTTACAATTATTGTATAAAAATAAATATTAATTTTATAACGGCTAGATAATTTTTAATTATTTCTTATATGTTTAAAAACAAATATGTTAAATAAATCAATAAATTAATACTGAAAACTGCTTAACCAATCTTCAAATCCAATTATGTTTCCTTCTTATGCGGATAATCTCTCCCTCAGCTCGTACCATTTCAGAATTTGGAAAAAAAGCAGTCATACAAGCTGTCTTAATTACCCTACTCGTTCATACTTTATCGATATAAAGTTAGACTTAAATAATATATAATATTTATCATTAAAAAATAAATTCATAGAAGTTTTCTATTGGCCCATAAAACTATAACTTAAGTTTATAAAATAATATTAAATTAGATATATATATATATGCGCACGTATTTATATTTACACAGACCTGATCAAAATTAGATATCTTAATTGGTTTGGTCCAACTGATAGAAAAATTTATTATTTTTGATAAAAAATAAAAATATTTTAAATAAATATAATTTTAAAATTAAGCTTGGCTAATTTTTTGAGTGGAGCATAATCACAAGTAAATTTGATCAATTTGGACTGATCCTATTCAAATTATAATTTTTTTAAATAATATTTTTTATTTTAAATAAATAATAAGTTTTAAAAAAATTACCTCACTAGATTATATTTTATATTATTAATAATTTTTATGTAAATTTTTTATTAAAATATATAGTTATATAATATTTTATTCAAAATGTTATAATTTTTAAAATATTATATATATATTTAAAAAAATGACCTATATATAAGATTTTAGATAAATATATAAAAATAAAAAATATCAATATATCAATCCAAATTGGTCAGATTTAATTTATAAATAGATACGGTTAAGATTTTTGATCGAAAGTAATTTAGCCTTTGCTCGGCTTAATCTGATGTATTAATTATAAAATTTTATTTAAATTTGACTATTTTTTATTTAGAATTCAATTTTGATTCGAATTAAACAGGAATCCCCGTTCCCCTGTTTGTAAATTACACGCGGTTTCATTATCACACGTTTGTCTAAAATCAAACGCTTTATGAACCCAATGACTTTTCACCATTTTAAAGTGCAAATAAACCTAATTAAAATTAAATTGATATTTTATTTTATTTAATTGATCTAAAATTTTAAATAATATGATCAAAATATATAAATATTATAAAATAATATATTTAAAAATTTAGACGAGATTAATTTAATTGGGCTAAAGATGGTCAAGAGATGATAGTAAATGTTTTGTATTATCTAACCTAAATTATTAACTGTTTTTAAATATAATTTTTATTTTAGATAAATATTAAATTAAAAATTATCTAAATAAATTATATATTTTTTATAATTAATAATTTTTATACGAAGATTTTTTGTTTAAAACATTTAGATAATATTTGTGTACATAAATAAAATTACTCCATTAAATGAGTGTATATAAAAGAGTATAATCCTCCATACAAATACTTATTCCAATCATCTCTAAAATTTTATATCTATTTTCTTATATCTTTCACGTTTAAATAAAAATATTATTGACTTGAATGTCAGATAATATATTAAAAAGTGAGTCTTATATATTTTTTATCTTTTATTTATTATATTGTGATATGCAGCATTTCGATTCAAAATTATAAAAATCAAACCTATTATTGTTTAAATTTTTAAGTATGATAAATAATTTTTTAATTCGTACAATAATTTAGGTTTTCAAGATATATCAAATATTATAATCTAAATATAATATTTTTTAAATACTTAATATTTTAGATACCTTATATAAATATAATTTTTTTAAAAAGTAAAAAGCAGACAAATTAATGGACAAGCCTTGAATTAAATCTGATGGGTACGCCCATAGTGGGCTGGCCCAAGAAAGAGGAACGACACAGATCCATAAAGGCTCATATGTGCTTAGACGGTCAACGCCAGCCGTTGACCGGACGAAAGAACAAGTAGACCGGTAAATCTTGACAACAGGACAGACAATTAGCTCACAGAGACGGTCAACATTTTCGTTAACCAAAAGCGCTACAGTAGGCCGGCCTAAAGCCATACGTGGGCGCGGCCCAATTTGGCCTACACTTTCGTCTTCAACCAATAACGATCTTCTTCTCTAATTTCGCGCTCTCTCAAAAGGAAATTTTCATTATAACGGTCACTAACAGATTTAGCACACGTCCCATGAGAAAAGTGTCAGATTTTCTCCCTATCTAGAGTAAACCCTAATGGTTATAACACACAGAAGGAAAGTAATCTGTCAGTGAGCCGTTATCGCCATTAAAGCTCTCACGCCAAGAAAGGAAGCCGTTCTAATAGAGCGCGGGAATTAAGCCTTCCTGCCCAAGGAAGACCGCCCAACAGCACGGCTATAAAAGCCTATGGGGTTTTCACTCTGTGGCAAGCATTCAATATCAGAAAAAAGCACTCTTAATACTCACACACAGCCGTCTACGTTATCAAGCTCTCTCTCTTTACTGTAAAAACTCTCACGCTTTTAGTAAACTATTGGCCCTTTGTTACCACGTTTCCAACGAACGCGGTGTTAAGGGGAGCGCTCTTCACGAACTCACGAAAGCTTCTCTCCACGAAAGCAACCCACCGTCCCAAACACTTTTTCAATATTCTTGTTCCATTCATTCATTTTACCTTTTTGATTCGAAAATTATTTACTAACTTGAGCGTCAGAGTGTTTTCGATGAGATAACCCCCCGCCATCACCTGACTTCTCATTTATCGTAGTGGTGTGCAGGATTCAGACTCGGTAGACGGAGTCGGATTCAAATGATCAACTCGATTCGAATCTGTTTGAAACTTGGATTCATAACGCATCATTGGCGCCGTCTGTAAGAGTCGTTTACGAAAAGCCAACCACTTTTCTCCAATATTTTTATCAGCTTCACCCTCTGAGACAACGTCATCAGTTAGAATCGTAAATACTAAAGCAGAAACTAGCGAGCCTGCCAGAGACATGACCTCGCCCGACCATGACCACACTACTGATACCATGGTTAACGGTACGGTCAATGGGGTGCCCGTACCTTTCAAAATTTGGTGGAGCACATGCAGAATATAAACAAGATGTTCCAAATACTCTACTCCCTTCAGAATCACGCATAGCAGGGGGCTCCACTGGCAGCAGTCCTTGCTTTGACCTCTAGGAGAGGAGGCTAGAAGAAGAAGAAGCCGGCCAAGAAGTCTAGAAGGTAGACCAGCACTCATGTTTCGGAGGCCTTGCACGCTCAAAGCCGTCCAAGGCTTAAATAGCAATTGGGCAGCATGACTATAAAAGAAAGTTCAGGACAAAGAAACCCCCGATACTCTCGGGTGTAGACCAGGACCTAGGTTCAGGAGGGAGCCTTTGGAGTCGTCAGATCCATTGGTGGCAGTAGCAGGCTGGCTATGCGACACCCCAGAGAAAGAATAAAGTTGAGAACTTATCTCAACTCCAAAAGATCAGGCAATGCCGTTCAGGCAAATCCAAGATTGGAGAAAATCTGAAACCACGTGTTCAAAGATGATGAACATGCCATAGACCTTGATCGATCTCCTTTCACAGTGAAAATCTTGAACCGTCCTATGCCGGGGGAAGTTCAAGATGCTACCCCTTGACTCATACGATAGAAGCACTGTTCCTATGGATCACTTCGATCATTTTTGCACCCATTTGAGTCTATAAAGATTGGAAGACGCAGCAATGTGTTATTACTTCCCACTTACATGGAAGGGAGATGCTCGCATATGGTTTCATCACCTCCCCTTAGGTTCGATCGGGAGCTTCAGGAAGCTAACTGATATCTTTTTGGTGCAATATGCCTCCAGCCGTTGATAAGAGAAACAGCGTTGGCACCTCTCCCACATCAAGGACTAGCAAGGCGAGAATCCGTGAAAATTTCTGGATCGCTTCATGATGGAAGTTAGACGGATCCCAGGCTCACGGAGGAGACGAAGCTAAACGGATCCCAAATTGAGACACTCCGGCGGTTGGCACTCCTTGCGCCTCCTAAACCTCTCTAGAAACAGGCTCCTCAGATAATATGGCAATTGGCGCAATAGGAGGCTCTATAGGCGCCTCATTGGGTTTCCCGGTTGGTGTCTCCTCTGGCAGAATAACAGCTCGCTCCACTGAGGACTCTGTAGGGGGCTCCAATGACCCAAAGCACTCCGACTGCTGCAGGGCCAGAATGACACCACCAGTGGTGGGGGTAGTCTTGCCCTATAAGCCTCAACGGTAGATTCCTCGCTACCTATACCGGAGCTATCTCCTACTTCGGCAAGCTGACCAGCCAGAACATTTCCTGGCTTAGTAGAGGAGGAAGAAGGCCTTACCGCCCTTTTCTGTCCTGGACTTGTGGGAGACTCCATGCCAAACGACACTCCAGTAGATCCGATCACGATGGCGCCCGCCTTCCTCTTTCAAGAAGGCGTCCCCATCCTCTACTCCGACGAGGGCGGACCCCATTTCGCTTTCTCGGCCTCAACACGAGAGACCAGTTGATCTCTCTGGAAGTCGCCAAGTTGACCCTCCACCAAATCAAATAGTGACTTCAGGGGCTTTGTCTCCTTGTTAGTAGGAGTCTCAGTATAAATGTCGGGCATCTTGCTCTAATCCTTGGACAATGGCTAGGACTCGTTCACATGAATAAAAAAGAATAGATTCTTCCAATTCTTTAGGGAGTCATAGATGGCGGTGCTAACCTGGAACTGTCACGTGTGGCCAGGGAAATCCACTCCACTCCCTGGTTGAACTTGAACAGAACCCTCACCATCTCACTGTTAGTCGCTTTGTATGCTGACGAAGAAAAATACAGAATGTGTACAAGTAACGCACAGTGTTAGCATGGAACTGTGTGACAAGGACTCTAAGGGTGGTCAGAATCTCCAGTAACTTATCGGGGACGGGAAGGCACAGCCCACTCCTTAAGTGAGCCTCATAAATGGTGACGCAGCCTTCGGGCGGCGAGCACGCCCTGTCTTCCTTGCCGAGAACTCAGAAGATGATCGCCTTGGGGATGTTATACTCCATGTGCAACTCATTTACGTCAGTCTCTGTGAGGATCAAAACTATCTGTGTAACGACAACCATGGATGTGGAAGTAAAGAAAAGTTACAAACACTTAGAGTTTTTTAAAAAAGATGAAAGACAGCGTAGGAAATCCAAAAGTGAAGTAGACGGACAACTTAAAGGGCAGTGTGATGGCCAGAAAAGTTAACCATCTTAGCAACATGCGCCTATCATTGCTGACACGTGTCATCTTCTGAATGGGTATAGTCGAATCAGATCATCTGGCACATTAATTATTGGGATCACAAATTCACCACGTACAGACCCATGGCCACCTTTTCAACTGATAGGCCAGCTATTGATGGCGCGTCGTTCTAACTCCTACAAGTTCTCCAAACTTTGACTTAGACGGTCAACGAATCCGCCAACTCTTCCTTCAGAAGTCATCTGGATTTCTGACTTAAACGGTCAACGAATCTAGTCAACTCTTCTTTCAGAAGATCTCCGAACTTTGACCTAAACAGTCAATGAATCCAATTAACTCTTCCTTCTGAATTCCTCCGAATTTCTGACCTAGACGGTCAACGAATCTGGTCAATTCTTCCTTCAAAAGTCTTCCAAATTTCTGACCTAGACAGTCAACGAATTTGGTCAACTTTTCTTTTAGAAGTTCTCCGGACTTTGACCTAAATGGTCAACGATTCCTCCACTAATTCAGCGAATCTTGATAGACACCAAGTCACGTGGCCAATAGACCTAGAGCAGCGGCCGGCTTCTTCATCAAGGCTTCCCGGTTAAGTACGTCCCATCATGAACATATTGGAGTCAGAGTCCAGACCACCAGTATCGGGGGCTAGTGATGGGTACGTACATAGTGGGTTGACCTAAGAAAGAGGAACGACCCAAATTCATAAAGGTCCATGTGCGTCGAGATGGTCAACGTCGGTCGTTGACAGAACGAAAGGCCAAGTAGACCAGCAAAGTTTAACAACAGGACGAACAACTGGCTCAAAGAGACGGTCAACATTTCTATTAACTGGAATTGTTACAGTAGGTCGGCCTAAAGCCACACGTGGGCCAGGCCCAGTCTGGCCCACACTTTTATTTTTGACCGGCAATGATCTTCTCCCTTGATTTCTCCCTCTCTCATAACGCAATCTACATTATAACGGTCACCAATAGATTCAGCGCACATCCCATGAGAAAAACTATCCGTGGTAAACCCTAACGGTTGTAACACGCAGAAGCAAAGCAATCTGCTAGAGAGCCGTTGCCGCCATTAAAACTCCCACGCCAAGAAAGGAAGCGGCCCGAACAGAGCGCAGGAATCAAGCCTTCCTACCCAAGGAAGGCCGCCCAGCAACACAGTTATAAAAGCCCACGGGATTTTCACTCCAAGGTAAACATTCAATCTTAGAAAAAGCACTCTTAATACTCACACACAACCGTCTACGTCATCAAGCTTTCTCTCTTTATCGCAAAAGCTCTCACGCTTTCAGTAAACTATTGGCCCTTTGTCACCACGTTCCCAGCGAATACGGTGTTAAGAGCCGACACTCCTCACGAGCCCAAAAAAGCCTCTCTTCACGAAAGCAACCCACCGTCCAAAACACTTTTCCAACATTTTTGTTCCATTCTTTCCTTTTACCTTCTTGATTCGAAGGCTGTTTACTGATTTGAGAGTTAAAATATTTTTGGTGGAACAACCTCCCCCTGTCACCTGACCTCACGTTTGTTGTAGTGGTGTGCAAAATTTAGACTCAATGAACGGAGTCGGATTCAGACGATTAACTCGACCCGAATCAGTAATCATAAAATTTCATCTATGTTTAATTCAAATTTCATCAAAAATCAATTGAAATCATATATAAGAGAAAACAATATTAAAAATATATATTTTTTTTAAAATTTTCGTTTAAATATTTTTTTAATTTAATTTCCAATGAATTTGATGCTATATTGAAAACTTAAAGGTCCATTTTAAAGTTAAAAATATATTGAAAATAGAAACCGTCAAAAAAAAAATACAAATACCATTTTTTAGACTGTTTTCTATTTTTATAATTAAAAAAAATATTCACCTATTTATGTTTCCGATACATTTATATTTTTTTTATATTTTGATCTTTGTTAATAACCATTATATTTATTAATATATATTTGAGGTTATTATAATCTAAATTTATTTTTTTTAAATCATATATTTTTTAAAATAGACAATACCTTAAATAAATAAAATTAATAAAATTAATTTATTTACCCGTCACATTGATAAGTCATTTGTGTTTATGATGGGATATTATTAAATATTAATCGATAATGATTATATTTTAAATTACTAAAATTCAATTAAGTACCGAAAATACACAAATTATTGTTAATAATTGCTATACAAAATTAAATAATACAAACAAAATGAATTTCATAAGTTAAATATAATTTCATTAGTCAAAACTAATAATTCAAAATTGGCATATATTGATATTAATAAATATTAAAAAATCTAAAAAAATAAAAATTTCGTCTTTCTGATTGATTAGATTTTCTAGAATCATCAATTATGATATCATCGAAGTTTTTCAATATTTTATTTGAGAGATATAATTCTTGAACACAAAAATACTCCTTTTTATACAATTTTTTTTAAAAAAATTGAATTATATTTATCTGGTTTGATGAATTTTAAAACTTTACTTTATAAAATATAAAGCAAAAAGTATAACTTTTATGTTTTTGTTGGGCCCCACAAAAATTTAAATTGATCCGCACCAGCACGATCCGACCCATTAATGACATTAAAGTCCAAATCAATGAATACTGGGTCACCACGGGCTAACCCGATAGTGCAATGCCTAATGATGAACCTAATATGTAATTTTTAGCCGTAATATGAGCGATTGGAACCAATCGATGGGGTTGTTGAAGCATGACTCTTGTAACGGCAAAGGTTGATTTACATAGATGCATTTAATGAGACTAAATTATTTTACTGAATAGCTGATTCTTTATACTTAACTAAATTTCTATATTATTAACTGATAAACTATTAATACGTACATTCATTCGCCATTTACACATTTCAATATAAGGAGCTCTCCCCGTGATTTATGATTCAAAACGTGCTTGGTAATTGTTGATTAAAATGGCAAGCAACCCTTTACTTTGAAATTGTTGCATGTACCCTACTATCAAAAAGAGATCAGAGATACTCTATTTCTTAAAGAGATAAAATTATTTTTTTAAAAATTTATATCATTGATATTTAAATAAATAGTTATGATTTAACTATTTTTTAAATATAAAAAATTAGTTAAAATTACTTATTAAATTATAAGTATCTAATTTAAAATAAATGATTATAATGTGAAGAAAAATAATCTCCATATCTTAAAGAGATAGAGCCACCCTCAACCCCCATGAAAAAAACTGTGTATGGGTTTCAACTTCTCTGCATGAAAAAGTGTGTAATAACTTATTTTTGTATACATTTTAAATATTCAAATCACTTTAAATATTATTTATTTATTTACTATTTATAATTACAAATTTTAAATATTTACATATGTTATCATTCATTATATTATTCTTTAGTATTATTCTACTGATTCATGAATCTACTAACACAAAATGGCCATTCTTATTTGCCTGCAAGCATAGCCATCTCATTCTATGCCACACAAATAACATCTCATTCTATGTGCCCAAAAACTCACCCCAGAGCACAAATGTAATCAAAGATCAATAAAAAGAAAAAAAAAAGCACTTAAATTGACCTATTTTTCTGAACTTCAAACATGTAATTAAATGATAGTAATAATAATAATCAGCGCCCATTATAGTTGATACTGATTTTGGCAAGTTTCTAATTGCATTACATTGAGACATATGACTTCAAAAATATAGCAGACAATAGATTAATTGCACACCTGATCATTGAATGCAGTTCATTGGTGGCCGGATTGCCATCAAAACGAAATTCAAACCCTTGTTGTGATCAAACTTACTACGGCCGTGCTAGAACATCCGATGCTTGATGGAATCGGGGGCTCTGCGACGGCAAAGGCGTCGCAGAGCCAACGACGCCTGATTCAGGGCCGTTGGATGAAATCCAACGGCCCTGAATTCATTAATAAAAAAAAAACGAATTTAATTTTAAAAAACACGGGAAAGCTCTCAACCGTCGGATTAAAAACGAATCCGACGGATGATATTACGTTTCACAAATAAATAGTTTTGTTTTTTTTTTAACAGGAAAATGCGCCACAGCCGTCGGATGAATTTCCATCCAACGGCTGGGGCGCATCATCTCCTTGCGCCCCTCCTCCCGAAAAACCCTTCGCGCTCCTCTCTCTCTCACTTCTGAAACCGTCTTCCCCATTTCGTCCTTCACTGCCCCTATCTCTCTCTTTTCCTCTATTCCTCTTCTACTCGTCATTTTGCGCAGCTGTCGCCCGAGGAACACAGACGCCATTGCCGGTCGTGTTTGAGAATCGTCGTTGTCCACCGGCGAGATTTGGGATTCGATTTTGCGGCCGGATTCGTAGCCGTCTGTGTCGTCCAGCCGTCTCCGTCGTCGTTGTCCACCGGCGAGATTTGGGATTCGAATTTGCGGCCGGTTTCGTAGCCGTCTGCGTCGTCGTTGTCCACCGGCGATTTGGGATTCGGATTGTCCACCACCGGATTTGCTGTACGTATTTGTATATTTGTATATTTTTAAATTTTTATATATTTAAATAAAATATAAATATATATATTTACGTATATTATATATATATATATTATATATATATATTTATATATTATATATATATATATATTTATATAAATATATAAACATATGTATATATATTATTAAATATTTATATATTTAAATAAAATATACATATATTTTGTTCCAGTATTTATATATTTATATAAATATATATATTTTATATAAAATATATACATATAAATAATATATTTGTCAAGGGTGTGAAGCATAAGGGAGGAAGAAAGGCAACAAAACGTCCGAAAGGCTGTTTGGAAAGAAAAAAATACAAAGAATCGACAAATCATCGCTTAATCATACAAACCGAGGTTAGTATAAATTATTTATTATATCAAGACATTATATGTAACAATTACCGTTATACTCATATCCGATTAATCGCTTTTTGAACAAATGTTTTAAATTCAGGTTGTTGATGTGAATAGCGATCTCAACAACCGCAATATACACAAATAGCTGCGATTCTTATGGTATTGTTGAAGATTTGTTTATATATTGATTTGTTAACAAAGATTTTTTTCCTTTATTTAAATTATATCTATATTCTTTTAGCGCCAACATAATACTTTCGTGATCTCATACGATAACGAAAAAGTCTTGACTAATAAAAAAAATCGTGCAGGTATATAAGGTAAACTATCACTTTACATCGACGATAATAGAAGGTTAATTTTTTAGAGTTATATTTAAACATCAATGATAAATTTTATGTATTCTTTTTTAATACAATCTTGAATATTGTGCGGGTTTTACGCATGGGGCGGCATTTTTTACTTACGATTTTGCTTTCCATGGGTGGCACGCAACGATATAGTATTTGAGAATATTATATTGGATTATGATCATATCGAGGAATGATAGTTTTCTTTCAGTGGATGTGTAATGATGGGTTTGTAGATGTGTAATGATGAATTTGTGAATGTTTACTTGAAAAAATTTTAAAATTTGGTGTTTTTGTTAATTATAGATGGCCTTATTTATAGGTTATTTGTGCGAATTTTCTTTACTTTTAGGGAGATCCTCAGATTTTACTTGATATATAATGGATTCGGGCGCTTTGGCTACCTTAGCTTGTGTTCTTGTGAAATCTACTACTACGTGGCCATATATATATAATGTAAATATATATAAATATATATATAAATATATATTTATATAAATATATAAACATATGTATATATATTATTAAATATTTATATATTTAAATAAAATATATACATATATTTTATTCCAGTATTTACATATTTATATATAATATGTATATATTATATTTAAATATATTATTTATATATTTATATAAATATATATATTTATATAAAATATATACATATAAATAATATATATATACATGTATTTAAATAAAATATATTATATATAAAATATATATGTTGTATATAATGTAATGTTGTATATAATGTAATATATATATAAATATATATATATATATATATATATATTTATTTATATAAATATATAAACATATGTATATATATTATTAAATATATATATATTTAAATAAAATATATACATATATTTTGTTCCAGTATTTATATATGTATTTATATATAATATGTATATATTAATATATTAATTTATTAATATATATTAATAAACTAAACAACTAATTTACATATATTAATGTAAATATATTAATTTACGTATATATTAATTTACACAACAACTAAACAAAAACAAAGTAAAATACATGGAAAAATAAAATAAAATAAATACTAATTTTATTTGAAGCAAAATCACTTCGTCGCAGAGCCCCCGATTCCAAATCACTTCCAATGTCGATGGATTGAAGATGAAGACGAAGGCTGTGGATTGAAGATGAAGACGAAGGCTGTGCGTGCGCCGTTCTGCTGCTTCTCCTCTACCTGGCCGGCTGCGCGTGCGCCGTTCTGCTGCTTCTCGCCGTTCTGAAGACGAGGGTTTTTTGGAAACAGAAGAGGGAGAGGGAGATGAGCCGCAGCCGTTTTTCATCCGACGGTTGACAGCTTCTGATGGACAACGACAACAGACGGCCGGACAACGACGTACACAGCAAATCCGGCCTCCCAAATCGCGCCGGTGGACAATGCGAATCCCAAATCGCGTCGGAGGACAACGACGATCCTCAATCACGACCGTCGTCGCCGTCTCTGTTTCTCGGACGACAGAGACGGCTGCGCAAAATGACGACGAGAAGAGGAGGAGAGGAAAAGACAGAGAGAAGAGAGAGAGGGGGCGCCGACGCAAATGGGGACGCGAGGGTTTTTTGAAACAGAAGAGGGAGAGGGAGATGAGCCACAGCCGTCGGATTCGTTTTTAATCCGACGGCTGAGAGCTTCCCCGTGTTTTTAAATTAAATTCGTTTTTTTTTTATTAATGAAAACAGGGACCGTTGGATTTCATCCAACGGCCCTGAGTTTTTTTATTAATGAAAACAGACCGTCTTTATTTCGTCCAACGGCCCTGAATTCATTAATAAAAAAACGAATTTAATTTTAAAAAACACGGGAAAGCTCTCAACCGTCGGATTAAAAACCAATCCGACGGCTGAGATTACGTTTCAAAAATAAATAGTTTTTTTTTTTTTTTAACACAACAATGCGCCACAGCCGTCGGATGAATTTCCATCCAACGGCTGGGGCGCATCATCTCCTTGCGCCCCTCCTCCCGAAAAACCCTTCGCGCTCCTCTCTCTCTCACTTCTGAAACCGTCTTCCCCATTTCGTCCTTCACTGCCCCCCTCTCTCTCTTTTCCTCTATTCCTCTTTTACTCGTCATTTTGCGCAGCTTTCGCCCGAGGAACACAGACGCCATTGCCGGTCGTGTTTGAGAATCGTCGTTGTCCACCGGCGAGATTTGGGATTCGATTTTGCGGCCGGATTCGTAGCCGTCTGTGTCGTCCAGCCGTCTCCGTCGTCGTTGTCCACCGGCGAGATTTGGGATTCGAATTTGCGGCCGGATTCGTAGCCGTCTGCGTCGTCGTTGTCCACCGGCGATTTGGGATTCGGATTGTCCACCACCGGATTTGCTGTACGTATTTGTATATTTGTATATTTTTAAATTTTTATATATTTAAATAAAATATAAATATATATATTTACGTATATTATATATATATATATTATATATATATATTTATATATTATATATATATATATATTTATATAAATATATAAACATATGTATATATATTATTAAATATTTATATATTTAAATAAAATATATACATATATTTTGTTCCAGTATTTATATATTTATATAAATATATATATTTATATAAAATATATACATATAAATAATATATTTGTCAAGGGTGTGAAGCATAAGGGAGGAAGAAAGGCAACAAAACGTCCGAAAGGCTGTTTGGAAAGAAAAAAATACAAGAAATCTGACAAATCATTGCGAATCATACAAACCGAGGTTAGTAGATATTTAACTACTTATTATATCAAGACATTATATGTAACAATTACGGGTTATACTCATATCCGATTAACTTTTTGTTGAGAGAACACTTTAAATTCGATTGTTGATGTGAATAAAATCGATCTCAACAACCGTTATGTATACGTGCGATTCTTTGGTATTGTTGCAATTTTTGTTTATATATTGATTTGTTAACAAAGATTTTTTCTTTTATTTCTAATTATATCTATATTCTTTTAGTGTAACATAATACTTTCTCCGGATCTCATTATGACTAACGAAAAGTCTTTGGTAATAAAAAAATCGTCAAGAAATGATATATGAAAACTATCACTTTACATCCAGCGATAATAGAAAGGTTAATTTTTTAGAGTTATATTTAAACATCCGACGATAAATTTTATGTATCTTATTTAATACAATCTTGAATATTGTGGGGTTTTACGCATGGTGGCATTTTTACGACGATTTTGCTTTCCATGGGTGTGCGCGACCAATATAGTATTTGAGAATATTATATTGGATTATGATCATATCGAGGAATGATAGTTTTCTTTTCGTGGATGTGTAATGATGGGTTTGTAGATGTGTAATGATGAATTTGTGAATGTTTACTTGAAAAATTTTAAAATTTAGTGTGCTTTGTTAATTATAGATGGCCTTATTTATAGGTTATTTTATGAATTTTTCTTTCTTTTGGGAGATCTCTGATTTTTCTTTTGTATATATAATGGATTCAGGGGCGCTTTGGCTTGCTAGCTGTGTTCTTCACAGTGAATCTACTCTTACGTGGCTATATATATATAATGTAAATATATATAAATATATATATAAATATATATTTATATAAATATATAAACATATGTATATATATTATTAAATATTTATATATTTAAATAAAATATATACATATATTTTATTCCAGTATTTACATATTTATATATAATATGTATATATTATATTTAAATATATTATTTATATATTTATATAAATATATATATTTATATAAAATATATACATATAAATAATATATATATACATGTATTTAAATAAAATATATTATATATAAAATATATATGTTGTATATAATGTAATGTTGTATATAATGTAATATATATATAAATATATATATATATATATATATATATTTATTTATATAAATATATAAACATATGTATATATATTATTAAATATATATATATTTAAATAAAATATATACATATATTTTGTTCCAGTATTTATATATGTATTTATATATAATATGTATATATTAATATATTAATTTATTAATATATATTAATAAACTAAACAACTAATTTACATATATTAATGTAAATATATTAATTTACGTATATATTAATTTACACAACAACTAAACAAAAACAAAGTAAAATACATGGAAAAATAAAATAAAATAAATACTAATTTTATTTGAAGCAAAATCACTTCGTCGCAGAGCCCCGATTCCAAATCACTTCCAATGTCGATGGATTGAAGATGAAGACGAAGGCTGTGGATTGAAGATGAAGACGAAGGCTGTGCGTGCGCCGTTCTGCTGCTTCTCCTCTACCTGGCCGGCTGCGCGTGCGCCGTTCTGCTGCTTCTCGCCGTTCTGAAGACGAGGGTTTTTTGGAAACAGAAGAGGGAGAGGGAGATGAGCCGCAGCCGTTTTTCATCCGACGGTTGACAGCTTCTGATGGACAACGACAACAGACGGCCGGACAACGACGTACACAGCAAATCCGGCCTCCCAAATCGCGCCGGTGGACAATGCGAATCCCAAATCGCGTCGGAGGACAACGACGATCCTCAATCACGACCGTCGTCGCCGTCTCTGTTTCTCGGACGACAGAGACGGCTGCGCAAAATGACGACGAGAAGAGGAGGAGAGGAAAAGACAGAGAGAAGAGAGAGAGAGGGCGCCGACGCAAATGGGGACGCGAGGTTTTTTGAAACAGAAGAGGGAGAGGAGATGAGCCACAGCCGTCGGATTCGTTTTTAATCCGACGGCTGAGAGCTTCCCCGTGTTTTTTTAAATTAAATTCGTTTTTTTTTTATTAATGAAAACAGGGACCGTTGGATTTCATCCAACGGCCCTGAATCAGGCGTCGTTGGCTCTGCGAGTCCAAAGGCGTCGCAGAGCCCCCGAGTCCATGGTGGATCGACATGTTTGATGGATCAATGTTGTTTATCTTAATCAAAGCCCTTTGGCTTTCAAACGACTCGTTCTTCTTGCAGAAGATATTAGGCTGCAATAACATTCCCAGAATTTGAATTCTCGATGTCTTGGATGTGGGAATCGTACGTTGATGTAAGTTCACTGATATTCTTTTACTAGTCTTCTAAAACGAAAAGTAGGATTCTATTTTTCTCAACTACACTATTAAATTTCAAAAATTTAATAGCTAAAATCTGAATATTATATAATAACATATAAATAATTATTTTTATTAAAAATATTTTTAATATTTAACTTAATATTTAATAGATATTAATATTATAAAAATAAAAATTTAAAATATAACTATATTTAATATTTTTTATTTTTTAAATATTAACCATTAAATTTTGATTTAATGGTTTCATAAAAAAAAGTAGGATCCTACTTATAAAATAACAACTCGTTCTTCTCATGCTTCTCATAAAAAGAACTTATATCCTTGATAAAATAAATTGTTGGAAGATTGTTTGTTTGATTTCATTTGCATGGAAATTTTAAATTTCAAATTCCATAGGTTAGTCTTTATAGTCCGGTTAGATCAATGCAATCATTGAAAGGGTGATTGAACTCTACTCGTATAGCCAATACTATGATGAATATGTAGGTGTTTATTGAAAAATAAATTGACTAAATAGATTCAAAATAATTATCCTTTTATAAAAGTTTTGCTACCTGTTAAATAAGAATACTTATATAAAATTATACAAATAGTCATTAAATTTATGACATCTTAGTATTTTTGCATATATGATTATACTTTGATATTACTAATATATATTTAATAAATAGATAATGAAAGTAATTATTAAGTATAATAAAAAATATGTGAAGATAGAAGGCTGATTAATAAATAATCCATCATTTATAATAAAGGGAGGATATTTAGAATGATTTATTGAATTAATAATTTATAAATTCTTAGCCAAGATGAAAAATAAATTAGAAAGATTTTTTTAATTTTATTAGTCAAATTATTTATTTAATATTATTAATATAAGATGAATATATGAAATGGGGTTTGACATTTAATTAGTTATATATTAACTATATTAGATATATTATAGTATTAATATAATCGTTTATTAACCCCTTTTTATTCCCATTTGATAGAGATTAAAATAGGAATTTAATCACTACTTATAATAATAATTAAATTTGGGAGCCAAATTTGAATGGTGTATTTCATATCAACTTGTACATTTATTTTTTGTGTATATTATTGTTGCGTCCTGGTCTTCCGACCGTCAATCAATTAAGGCTCGAGCGAAATCACGCGTTCCAAGACGGACGAAAAAGTGCAACACAAAATAAAATGCGACAAAAAAAGGAGGATGAGGGCTCTGAATGCGAGGTCTTTTACATGGAAAGCCCATTTTTTACTAAAAAGGGAAAAAATCACGATGACAGATGGGCATCCGTGAGATTTCACTATTTCAGGAGAGAAGTACAATTGGGCTCTTGGTGGTACGATTTGTCACTACCGAAAATTACAAGTGTGAGGAACTTTTTCTTTCTTTCTACTTTTCTCTTTTTCTCTTTGAAAATTACTCTCTATATGAGCTCAGAAAATGATTTTGCAGAATCCTCTCTTCGTTGCCTGAAGGGAGGTATTTATAGGAAAAAATTATACCGCTGGGAAAGGACACGTAGTATTGACGTGTCAAGGATGCCAGCCACCTGCCCTGCTGGTGCAGCGTGTCAGGGACACCTGTCATCAGCTCTGTTGATGCGGCGCCTGCTCTGTAGATATGGTGTGTCAAGGACGCCAACTTTGCGTATCTGGCGTGTCAGGAGTCGTTGGATTTTCATGATGGCGTGTGCTTCTTGGTCATAGTGAACCATCTGAGTTGGCATACTCGGTTTTTTTGGCTTCTTGTGCGGAGGCGCCAAGGCTATCCTTGTTTGTTGGTAGTCCTCTGGATCTTTTCCTAGTCCTCGGATTCGTTGGGCTAGGGTTTTTGGACGTTTCTCGAATTTCCCTGATGACGTCAGCACCTTTCGGCATCCTCGTGCCCTTTTGGGTCAAACTGGCCTCTAGGGCCTTTACCGTTACTTGGACTTCTGGGCACTTAGCCCATGTTCTTGGACTCAATAATTATGGCTTTGGGCCTTTTTTTTGGGCCGTATTTTATGGGCCATAGTATTGGGACCCAACAATTATAAAGATTTAATATTGTATTATTTATTAAGTGTCAAGTATTTGTAGAAGAAATATCATTTTAGTTGATTGAAATAAAGATCTTCAAATTAAAATAAAAATTTTTTTAAATTTGGCTGTTGATTTCCTTGCAATTTCATCATATGCCTTCCCCTCTTGGACTGCCGGCAGCCTCAACGCCTGCTCATATGTCTCCTCCATCACTGTATCCTGCACACTCGGATTTTCAGGTTTTTGTTCGTGCATCTTAAAATCGGCTTCATCTGCTGCTCCTTCGACATCGTACTCGCTGCTTTCATCGATCTCAAAAGAACAGCTCCCAGCAGAAGAAGAGAAAGGCGGACATCGATCGGGGTAAAGCTATCCGGCCAGTGCCTCCTCTTAATTAAGAAAATACAATCAACATACACCAATTTCGTGCAGGATTACGTGCCCGAGAGCCTAGATTGTGCGGCCGAGTTTGAAGCTCCACCATCACCTGATTCGAACTACATTCAAGCGTTGCTCGGAGAGGACGATCTTGCAAAGGATCCGGTAGTGGTTCCGAACCATCTGCGCCTAACGGTTCTCGCCATCGAAGATTCGGATGAAGCTTTGTCGTCGTCGTGGCCCCGACACGCCTTGCTAAATCGATAACTATGAAGGTGAACTCAAAAAAAATTGGATTCCAAGTAAATTACATGATTCTAATCAAATTTTATAAAATAGATTATAAGATTAAAATTAATCATTAATTTTGAAACAATAAATTTAACCATTTATTTTATAAAATCTAATAATATACAAAACTTTTATATATCAACATTAGATAAATATATATATAAATATTTGTGTGACATTAAACTTGTACGGATTTGCTGTGTTCCAAGAATTTAGGTTATTCTACGGATTGGGGGCTGTAAATCGGATCTTCGTGTTGGGACAATTTAATACGGATCTGGTATCCATAATCTCGAATTTGAACCCTGCGTAACACAACTGAAAATAAAAGGTCAGAGGACGGCGAGAATTGCTCCTACCGTAAATCCTCCGACGCTCAAGTCAGATGTCTTTTCAATAGTATAGAAAGATGCGTAAGGATGCATGTGTGGTAGATTGAGCATTTGGATACGCTCAGTTGATGGATAGCTTAGAGGTACGCCCGCAGAGGGGTGTCTTGGATGCGCAATTTATAGACTGTGACAAGTCACTTGAATGGAATATCTCCTCAAAGGAGAGGAGAAATGACTTTTGGAAATACTGGAGGACAAGGACTTTCAAGACAAGGAAAAATTGCCTTGAATGAGGACAAAACCTCCTGGTATGGAGGGATGTCCTCCAGGGATGGAAGGTTCGCCTCCTTTTTCTTCCTCTCTTTTCTCTTCTCCAGCATTCTTTTCAGGATTCTTCCCCTTTGGCTATTTCGACCATTTCTTCACTTTGGTCCTTTCAGCCGTTCCTCCTCTTTTCCGTGAAAATAAAAGGAATATTTATAGAGGAATGGGACGGTTGAATTATTAGATAGTATAATCACCAGTTGAACCGTTTTCCTGGATAAAGACGAATGGGTAAGTTGTATATGTCACATTGGCTCGCTTTCTGAGCCGAAATTATTGAGCCACTAAACCCTCTTTGGGATGAATTTCATTGGACATTTATTTCATCTGGAACTTCTTCTTAGGTCGGGTTTACCAAACCCATCAAAATTAATATTGCAGATATTAAATTCAATTATATACATTAAGTGTTCCAATATTTCCCAAAAACAAAAATTAAACCCATTAAATCCTATTAATGAAATATTTCTATAAATTACGAAAAAGATATCTTCCCATCATGCTTCATAATTAAAAATTATATTTGACATAATAATTGCTTTATTATAACTTGGTGGCACTCAATCTCATCGATAAAGAATTCATCAACCCGTTTGGTTAGGCAACATTGAGTGAGTTTGTTGATGAGATGTTGGCCCTTCAAGACTGGAATTTTTCAACACACTCAGAGCCCCAGAAGAATCAAAGAAAAATTTTAAGTGTAGCAATGTAAAAATAATGTAGTCATTTGTAATTATGCAAGATCAAATCCAATGTTTCTAGGGTTCAAAATAACCCCTAAATCCAAAGGACACAATTGAGTTCAGAAAGCAAAGCGCCATCAGCCCAAACAATTAAGATAAGAGGAAAAGCAAACAAGTAGATACTATAAGGCATTTGTCAAACTAATAATAGACCCAAATGCTGTAATTCCTAGAGAGAAAATTTGAAATTTCATCAAACTTATCTACCTTGTTGCTTTTAAGTATCAAGGTGGATCTGAGTTGATTGTGATTCTCACTTGGCCATCATAACCTTCACGAACTCCTCGTAGTTGATCTGGCCATCGCCATCCACATCAGCCTCACGAATCATTTCATTGACTTCTTCAACTGTGAGCTTCTCCCCGAGGTTGGTCATGACATGATGGAGCTCAGCAGCCGAGATAAAGCCATTTTGGTCCTTGTCAAAAACACGAAAAGCTTCCTTGAGCTCTTCCTCAGAGTCGGTGTCCTTCATCTTACGGGCCATCAAGTTCAGGAACTCCGGGAAATCAATTGTCCCATTTCCATCAGCATCCACTTCATTTATCATGTCTTGAAGCTCTGCTTCGGTTGGGTTCTGTCCGAGCGAACGCATCACCGTTCCGAGTTCCTTTGTGGTGATACAACCTGTAGAAACACAATACATGAAAATAGGAGTATTGTAACTCTATTAACACATATTTTCTGAAACAAATGGTAAGGGCAAAGGGCCAAGACTTATGCATACTAACATAGAATAAGGACATAAAACCAACAAGCCGGCATTTTTTTTTCTTTTGAAAAATAAGGACATAAAACGTTTAGAATACATTAACTAAAATTCATAGTTTTTTTATACATATGAAAATATAATTTATCAATAGTATGTTTCGTATTAAATTATTAATAAAAATACATATTTCTTATTTCATCATTCTAAAAAACATTCATAAGGAGATTCAATATGCAAATGAGCTAATACAACAAAAAAAATTATAATATAATATACATCAAATAATGGAAAAGAAGAAGACGACGATTGCATAAGCTTAGGTTTTTAATTCCTTCTAAACTATCAAATGGTCTTAATTTTCTTTAAAAATAATAAAATATTCCGACACTGTGTTGGACACTGAAATGCAAGCCCGATAGAAATATCTGTTCTTTTCAGGAAAGGGCAATAACAAGAGTCCTTCACATTGCTATTGTCACTACCAATGGGCAAGGACAGGCAAATATGAAAACCAAACACATCTACCTACTGCTGGTTCAAAAAATCACATTAGCATTTAAGTGTACTCGATCCCTTTTGAGAAGCTATCATCTTTTCAGCATGTCGGCTAAACCATTTCAAGCCATCATCATCCATGAGCACAGAAGAAAAGGTCACAACTCATGCAAAGGTGATTGTATAGAGAGTAATATGTATCCACTCAATACAAACAGATGCTTCAGCTAAATCAATCACACAGAAGAAGAGTTACAAACAACCAGCAACCAATAAACCATGAAATCGGAACAATTATTAGTATATTCCACCATTCTTTCGAATCTTTGGATTCATGATCTTCAGGTTCCACAATGAGAATCCCAAATAACAAGATGGTTTTTCGTCAATTGGATTAACAGGATTTTGTCAAAGAGGTTTCCACATTTTACAAGCACAGCCAATACAGGAAACTCCTTTCCCCTCTAATGACAACAATGTATTTCTAAATTGTTAAATCTCACATTAAGATAGATGGACTCTTGAGATTAGAAAAATAAGAGCGGCTTATCCATGAGAGATGTAACTACGGATTACGCGGAAGGATTTCTTTAGATACCCAAAGAATCCTAATAGTCAGGGCTATCAGCGATGATGTAGAACATCCATTATTCTGTCACCGAACATCTTTCCTTCAGAAAAACAAGGCCATGGGCAAAGCATCAAGATATTCCCCAAACGAAGATGTAAATTTATCTAAGTATCGAGTCCGGGAAAAATATCAATGGCCATCATGAATTACTTCTCATAGCCCATGAAAAGTACAAGGATTCCATTAACAAAATCGGAATATTCTTATAAGATCTAGATTTCATTCCCATGACCAGATAGATCAGCCAAATAGTGTCAATGAAAAAATGAACGAGGAATTTAATACAAATCAAATAGGCATAAACTTTGGTAGAACACATTATAATAAAGTAACACAAAATGGAGGGTGTGAATAAACGAGCCAATAATACAGCAGATAATCAGATCTGAATAAAAAAAGATCAAACGTGACGAGGAAAGAAAATAAAAATCCATCTTATTTGGAAATTGAACATAGAAGAGGAAAACGAAAACAAAATCGACGAATATATGAAGAATAATTCGAAATCAGACCATCGCCGTCCTTATCGAATAGGCTGAAAGCCTCCTTGAATTCAGAGATCTGCTCGTCGGTCAACTGATCGGCCATTTTCAGCAGGGAGAAAGGGCTTCGCTGAATAAGAGAGAGGGATTGTACAGAGAGAACAGAGGAGGGAGAATGTTAATTTACTTCCATTAATTAATTTTAGTATATATATATATATTAAAAAAATAATTATCAATATTTTTGTAAAAAATATAATACCATATAATACGTATTTTTTAATATTCAAAAGTTATATTAAAAATACACATTGGATAATTGTGCCTAACTTTGAAAATAATGTCTCATACATGCTGTAATTGAAGATTCTTTTTGGTTGGAAGAATAAAGTGTGAATAGAATTTATATTATCAGAAAATAAATATTTTTTTATTTGGTTATAAATTTAATAAAAAATAAATATTTTTATAGAAATATTTATTCTCACATATGTGAAAATAAATAATCCCACAATTTATGTAGAAATAGTTATTCCCACTATTATTATTATTATTGTTATTATATTTTATAATAATAATAATAATAATTATTATTATTATTATATTTTATTATTATCATTTGTAATTATTATTATTATTACTATTAATATTATCATTATTATTATTATCAATATTCTCACCTTATTTCTTATATTATTCTACAAATCAAACAAAAAAATATTAATTTTTACTTTATTCTATTCTGATAATCAAATAGAGGAATAACAATTTTAACTTTATTTACTGAAATAACTATTCTATTCGCACCTTATTTCATTCCAACAACTAAACGTACATTAAGTTGCCTTTTAAATTGGTCTGAAATTCAAAATTAAATTAAAATATTTGGTTTAATTTTAATTTTATTATTTAATGTTAATTAAAATTAAAATCTTAATTTATTAAAATTAAAAAAAATAATATATCATAATTGTTAATAATTTTTTATAAAAAATAAAGAGTTATAATCTCAGTGTTAACAATTATTTGTCAACATATATATATATATATATATATATATATATATATATGATAAAATCAGATAAGATAAAACTAATTTTTAAAATATTTTTTATTATTTAAATAAGATAGAGATAAGTTGACTATAATTTTATTTTATTATTTATTATTTAAAATTATATAAAATCTAATACTTATATAAAAATATTATTTAGAAATATTTATAAATAATATGTATTTAGAAACCATTATCTATAACTTTAGGCTTATTACTCGGACCAACCGCTAATTTGTACTTGTTTAGAAATTATAGTGATAAAAATATTAAAATAAATATATTAAATTATTATAAAAAAATAAGATAAAAAATAATAATAATAAAAATATTTAAATATTACATCTATAAAATATAATATAAAAAAATAATATTTAACATACAACCTGAAGAAAGCATCGGTGACATCCGAGACAGTCATGGTTAAAAGAAATAAAATAAGATATATAATTAAAAATATATATAATAATGTGATAAAATTAATTTAAAACCATCATCATTTTTCAAGGATATTATATTAAATTATATAAAATTATAAAAATTAATTTATTTAGTTAACCTCAGATAATAAGACAAAAAACATAATAATAATTATTATCATATAATTGTTAATTTTTTTAATTTTTTCCTTTAAATTACTAAAAAAGTATTAAAATCTCGCTTTTGCAGGCAGTCGAATCGGGATTGAGGGGCTTCCTTCTCCCCAATGGACAATGACCGTCCTTCTCTTAATTTGGGCCGTCGGATTTTACATCCGATGGTTGCGTGTTTTGGATGATTAAATTTAAAATCGAACGGTCCACGTTATATTATCCATTCAAAATGTGTGGGCCGTCGGATTTTACATCCGACTGTTCAGATAAGGAGAAGAACGGTCCTTCTCCACAATGGAGAAGGACGTCCCCCGGATCCGTCGAATCTCCTCGTCCAACCTGAGCATGTTATTAACGACTCGGATTGTTCGATATAAAACAGAGGGTCTAGATTCAGTTTCAATTTCTGCGACGTGTTTTAATCATCATTATTTATTTTATATCACGCTATCATAGCCATTGGAATGATAATGGAGTTCAAAATATAAGAGCGCAATACAGATCAATTAACAGTGAACACGCAGACCCAACTGTACAGTCTCGAGAAATGAACTCTACATTCAATCAATACCTCCCAATAAACAGGAAAACACTGCTGAACCCGACTCCCTTGATTTGCGACCGAATTCAAAGGATGAGAACGAAAACAACAATGGCGGAGGGGCAATTGCAGACGAAGTTCAGAGGAAAGGGGAAAAGAACAACAATGGCGGAGAAGCAATGGCAGATTTTCACTTCATTTCCAGCAAGTCATCTGGGGTTTTCCAAACGACATCCTCAAGGGAGGATGAAAGGTTTTTATAGAACTGCAAAATAATCAAGATGCCGGGAGATTAACAAAACATCACATCGAACTGAACTTCTCCAATGAATCAAATAAATTGACCTCTCACATGCTTAAAATTGATCCCTAATTCTATGTAGCTAAGAACTAGCGACAACAAAGTCTTAAATTCTACTCAATAGGGTTGGTGTTATAAAGCTGTTTTCACCATTTCTTTCTATTTAATATAATATCCTCTAAAAATAAATACTTTCTCCCATACAGGCTCTGTATATTTAGTATATTATATTACAAAGAAATGGGGGCGAGGCTGCCACAACAATTAGGTTGCTTTATCGTGACTTGAAGATCATGGATTCAAACAACAGAAAGAGTTCAAGGCTGTATATATTTAGCCCTTCCCGGAGGCCATAACTCACAAAGCCTCATGCATTGGTTCCTCCTTTATAAATAAAGTTTGGCGACACAATCTCATGGCCGGACTATGGGTCTTGACATGACAACGACCTACTTATGCCAGCTACATGAACAGGGCATCCCGCTAACGGTCAAGTTGTTTCTAGAACAAAGGAGGCAGCTACTGAGATTTTCTCCTAACTGGTAAGGTTAAGGATTGATATCTTTAGGTCATAATTCAGCCGATTTGTTATAGAAAGCTAACCGATGATCAAAATTCAAGGCAAGGTACCTTTTGAAACTCAAGTGTGTCTCCCTTGGCTTTCCGGACCTCGACAAGATGAAGAGAAGGCGCCACTTGAAATACCTGAAGTAATGAAGAGGCATAAAGTTTAAAACTTAAAGAGAATCACAATTTGAGTTTTCATTTTTCCTATACCTCCGTGGCCACATTAAGGTTTCCCTTCCGCCCAGCTTTCACATTTTTTAGCCTCATCTGAGAAAAAAAGAGACAACCCATAAATACAAAAGACTATTGGGATGCACTTTCAAAGTTTCAAATAAACTCACTACAAGTTCGATATCAGAGAAGGCCAAAGTTTGACCAGATATAAAGGCAAGTGTAGGTCATAATGCATCATGGAATGTTGTTTCTTAAATAATGTCTTTACATGTAGACATTTGGTTGTTCTTGGATTTCGGTATGCTGTCCAACCCCATGAAGGGGGAGGAAGATCGTGAGTTGATAATCCTAATTACTCGTCCTTTAATTAGTTAATCTGGGTTTTTTTTTGCAACAAATAAGTAATTACAGGATCAAAATCTTGGTACAATGAGATAAAGAAAGCGGCAAATCTAAGACAATTAAAAAAAATTAATATATTTTTTATTTCTTGAATTAAACAAAAGAATTTGCAAATAAAACGCAAATACTACAAATACTTTATAAATGATTAATTAAGAAAAAAACACTTAAATAATTATCAGTAATCATTTCATTAATCAAATAAATTTAGTTATTAACCATGGATGATAATTTGAACAAATTATTACTCCCCTTATTCATAATCTCCTTAGCTAGTTCGAGACGAGACAAACAATTGGGCTCACATCACAGGCCTACGTAGTTTGTGTTAATTCATAGATATATGAGAAGATGATTTTATAACTAGTACTACTATAAGTTACCCTTTCTATATATTATAAGTCGTCATATGGTATATTATAAGATGTTTGTAGTTTACCTTATAGTTTTTCTTGTGGACATCAAAACCAAGAGGTTTAGCAGCTTCTTCAATCTTTCTGACAATTTCCTTGGGTGGGCATTTAGATGTGAATCTTGTCTCCCTCTTGAAATCCTACAGCAACAACATTAAAAATAAATAAACAAGACATGTGAATAAAAAAACGGATAATTAATTTTAACCACGCAGAAAGGAATCGTAAAAACTTGAAAATGGTTCAGTGGGAGACGTTTATGCAATCTTGCAGCTAATTTCAGGCAGAGAGGTGAAGAAATTCAAAACTGCATGAGAGGATCTTTGACGAAGACATCAAAATTCTCAAGTTCAGTTTCTGGGTACTTATTGGATAGATCAAATCATTTGAGTATATAGAAAGCATGGGACTTATTAAGGGGTAATGCTAAATCATGCCATGATCTCTAATGTAAGTATTTATTCTTATGCCAGCAGATAACGAGGATCCATAAATGTTTTATTCATCTATAAAATATATGATCTGGATTTTTTAGAATATTTAAGATTTTAGGTATATTTAAAACATGTGAACTTAAACTTTCACCAACGAAGTGAAGGAAAAAAAAAGGAGCTAATATATCATTAATATAATAATATCGGATATTTTTCCGATATCGGGGCCTCTTGATACTGATAAACATCAACCGATACTGTACATATGAAAGCCTCCATGACACTGAACTTCCTTTCGCAAAAACTTGATCACAAATCAATTGTTTGCCTTCAATGTAAACTAGGAACAAAGGCTAGTAGCAATAGGGAAAACCTGCTCTTCGTCAAACAAATGTTCCAGGTTGAGTCCTTTCGACATTGCGATCAACTCAAATGCATTCATGGCAGCTGGCTGTTCTTCCTTCTTCTCTGTCACATGATGTTCCTATCAAAATGCCAGCAAGACACTCTTGTGAGTCAGCTTCAGTTCTCATTTGCAAAACTAAATAACGAATTAGTACTATAACATTACAGAACTTCATCTCCACTCACTTCTGAATCCTGGAAGACAGCTTCTATATCATCCAGGCTTGTCTCTTCTTTTTCATAAAAAACTGGGGGCGTGTAGTCTATTTTAAACCATTCGTCCTCTAAAATCTCTGGAATAGTGATGCGCTTGGAAAAGAGCACAAATTATAAAATGTCAATGAAATATTACAGCTAGGACTAATAACTTGGTCATGAAAAAGAACTTTATGAAGCACTCTTTTTAGACAATGCACAACAACATAGCTTTTGTAACACTCAATCCCCAATTATATATTATTACAATTTTTGAGGATAATTGTTTATTTGAAGGGAAAAACAAAGCATTTGAGGGTAATGGGTAGCGCTCATGTGTGGTGGACTGATATAAGTGATTTCTTTGGTATTTTGGGGCATTTTGGCTGAGAGCTCAAGAGGGGAGAGGGAAAGAGAAGAAAAGAAGAGGGAGAAGAGGAGAGTAAAAGTAAATGAATTTGATTTTGAAGTAATTTCGTGTTAGATCTTGGTAATATTCAAGTCGAAGTGCATCTAAGTCCATTTTTTCATTTGTTGTTAAAAATCTTTAGGTTTCGCCTTTGGATTTGCATGCATGTAACCTATTGTTGTCTTCCATCAATTATTTTTGCGTGCATGTGGATTTCACTCTCATTTATGGAATTTTGCAAGTTTGTGCCTATATTTATAAAATTTGTCACGAAATCATGAAATTATTGAATATTTTTGGCCTTGATTGATATTTTTATACAAATATTTAACAAAAATTCTTCCTTGAGATTTATAAAAATTATTTGTTCCATAACTGAAAAATATGTATATTTATTATATGTTATAAAAATTTTCAATTTAACTAAATAAAAATCGTACAAATATTTAACGAAAACTCTTTTTTGAGATTTATAAAAATTATTTGTTCCATAACTAATATATATATATATATATTTATTATATATTATAGAGTTTTTCATTTTAACTAAATGAAAATCATTGTACAAAATTGGCGAGATATATTCGAATATCTTAATAATATTATTTGCATATTAAAAATTGAACCTAACATTCATGAAGTAAAAATGTAGCATCCATGACCTAAAAAAGTGCCATTTAACTCTTTCTAGAGTGAAAAAAATATAGTCAGCCCACCCTCAAATCTTAAATAATGGTGTATGTGTAACATCCCAATATTTTAACCCGGATTATATAATGATGAATTTAATATAGTAATAAATAATATGATGTATTGATATTAATAAATATTATAAATAATAGGTATTAAATTATTAATAATAAATGTTAATGATAATAAAATAATAATAATAAAAGAAAAATTAGAAAACACGGAGAGAGAGAGACGAACGAAGAAGAAGGGAAGAAGGAAGTGAGAAGTGAGAAGAGAGAAAAGGGGAAACGGGCGCGACGGTTGCGGCAAGAGAGAAGGAAGGAAGGAAGCTAACGACCGAACCCTAAAAGGCGGCCTTCCACTACTTAAGAAAGGGGAGGGTGCGCAATGGAAGAAATGGTCACCACCGTGAAACCTTGGACTTGTAGCTGATATGCCCTGTTTAGGTTATCATCTTCAAACATAGAGAGCAGTGATTAATTGATTAGGTAAGCCGATTGTGGTAGAAATGGAATATATGGGCTAGAATGCACCGATGCACAGTATGTATGTGTGTATACGTAGCAGTTGGGATGTGCGACTACCTTTGCTGGCAGTAGTCGTGTGTAAGTTGTATGTTTAGGGGAGTGTGTGTCTGTGTATATATATATATGTATATATATGCAGGGTATAATGTATATATGTGCGCAGAGGGATGGCATATACAAGTCATGTGGATATTTTGATTTACATGTAAATGAAGGTTAATGCAGAAGTATTGTTAGATATCAAAAGTTTATAAATATGGGCATAAATATATTAAAGTATAAGTTAGATGAATGAGAAAATATGAATAAATTATTATGATAGGGCTCACATAGATTTAGCAGAATAGTAGAATAATATTTGGAGATTGTGAATCTCTCTCGGTGATATCAGAATAAAAGAAATTTTGTAGGCTTAGAGATAATATTAAAACCCTGAATGAGTTAGAAATGATTGAATAAAATATTAGAGCATTCGATCGAATATTTAAACTATCCTTGGTACCGTTATGTTCTTTCCGATGATGACATTATTTGCGTTATCTTTGAATTGCGTGTGTGTGGACTTTATCGTACCGAACGATAATTCTTTCACTGAAATTGTAAAGCCTTCTTTGTGTGTGTTTGATTGCATGAGTAGTTGTGTTATTGACTTCCTACGATCAAAATTAAAGAAAGCGTATAAAAATATTAAGATATCTAGTCGAATGAGAAGCAACGACACCTTAGCGTGATCTACACTTATTCGATACTGATTTCCGTATCATGGTAATAATGAGGTATATTATTTATTGTAAATGGATACTTATAGTCATGTGACCATCGTGGGAGATGATATCAGGGATATCATTTGACGAAGGGTATCATGGATGGCATGGTCATCTACGGGTACAACCTCTGAGAGGATTATAGAGGTAGTGAGGATACCATAGATAACCTCGTTGCACTTACCCAACCGTTGGGGGCGTAAATACGCGACATTTGGTTCACGATGGTAGAATAAGGTCCAAGGAAATTCATTGCGATATTTCGTCATTGTTGATACCTCGAGTTTGGGGATTCAATTGAATCTACAGGTTGTATTCGCTAGAACCCCTGTATCGGATTTTACGATATTCGAATTCAGTAAAATCCATATTGTTTATTGTTATTTGGTTTTCAGGTCGTTTACGTTGATATTCGGACCAGGGGATCCCTTTTTATTTCTTATAAGATCGGATTCTGAGGGATCTTCGCTTTTTATTGGTGAAATCTTATGATCTTTGTTACATTAGAGTTGGGATGATTCACTTATATATTGATATCGTAAATGCGATGAAATATACTTTCTTAGACATATTTATCTATTAGATATTGTATTATTATTTTTGTCATGCTTTATGTATTGTTACTATTCTTTCTTGTTTGTTTTAAATTTGCTATCACTTGTTGGGTATTTGGCTCACTCTTACTATTTTTCTTTCTTCCAGAGTAGCAGGTTTAGACGGTGATAACTCTAGAGTTGGATAAAGAGTTATAGCGAGAGAGATTGAGACCCAACTGGAGATAGTATTGAATTTACACTCTAGAGATATATTTTGATATTTTGCTTTATTTTGTTGGAAATTTTGGGACTATGTACTTTTCCCAGATTTGTTTTTGGTATGAAGATATTTATATCATTATAATTGTATTTTATTAGTTATGGATATGCTATGAGTATATATATATATATATATATATATTGGTTGGAGACTTAGAATTTCTCCTCTGTGAACAAGTTTGGATATTAATTATGAATTTGGGTTCAAGTCATCGCAATATGACTCAAGGTTATAGGAAAAACATTTATAGCCCTTTGATATTCAACCTTTGTTGGTTAGGTTTTTATAAATTCTTAATTCGTATGTTTTTTGCACATTTTTATTATTGATATATTATCATTTTCAGCTCATTTGCATTTGTTTATCATTGTCCTTCCTTGTGTTTATTCATATATATCCACATATATAAAATGTACATGCTTTACAAAATTGTAAACTCATGACTGTTGTGTGTTTTGTAACTTTTTAGACTAGCGGGATTGGATAATCTTGCAAGATTGCTAGATGGAAAAATAATTTTTGCGAAGGATGACTTTTAGGATTGTCATGTTTTAATCAACTTAAAGTTGGTTTTGAAATGTTTTGGTCCATCGGTTGTAAGAAACATTTCCAATTGTGGTCATGGATATTTGGTATTAGGTCATGATGCTTTACCTTATGTATGGATGCTTTGAGTAGTTAATTGAGTTATGGCCATTTGAATGGCAAAGTTCACATCCTGGGACTTTGCAAGTTATCTTAGTTAGACAAAGAGTATTTAGTATAGGATCGCATCCTAATATTTAGTTAAGTTCCATTTAGATCATCATTTTACGATTTGAAACCAGAGGCGTGATAGCTTTTGACTAAAAAAGTTGTCAATTTTAAAGTTATGCATGCCATTTTGATAGTCTCCATTCCTTTCTTCGAATTTTTAGAAATTACAGAGTTTCTCTACTTTAATTTATGTACGTGACTTTATCGCAAGTAAATTTACCAAAGAAAAGGGGAAGCGTATTGGTGGATTAGTAAGATTGCTATGCCTTAACTTCAAAGAAAAGATAGCTGATTCATGGAGATATCCTCTGTACAATGTAATAGTGAGGCTTCACACATTTATCTCTCTTCATGTCCATTAAAACCTCATAGATAGGGAGAGATAGAGAGAGATGAAATATGCCATAATTATCACCAATTATTCATTGTTTTTGAAAAAGAACGTTTCGTTCCAAATTATACGACAGCAATGTTTTGACCCCGTGTAAGATTAGTGGAAGCGGTACAAAATCAAATATTCAATACACGTAAAAAATATTTATATCTAAATGATACGAGCAATATGAATATAAAAATAAGACAATAATAACAATAAAATACAATCTTTTTGGTGACGATGGGAAAACTTGATACCCATGGTAATTGAAAAAAACCCTCCGGACTTCGGCGGCCAGGGAAGAAATGCACTATGAAAATCAACTTATAAATCGAATAGTAACGACGCGCTAACCTAGCCAACTTACTCCCGTCTTGTGATCCCTACCAAGGAACTTCTTGGATTTGCCCGTGGCAACGGAACCGGACGCCTTCCGGTATTCACATCAACCTTCCCTCTCAAGCCATTTGAATTGCCAAACACAATCGGATCCCCTTCCTCAACGTACTGACGTCACCAATGAAGGTAGTAGGGTAGAAGTGATGAATCGATAAAGAGAAAGTGGTGAGAAAACCGCTAGCACATGAAACACAATGATAAAAGATCGGTTTTCTCAATTGGAGTGAGAATCATCGATTAAATGGAGTGAAAGAACTATTTCTCTCAAAGTGGCGTGCTTCACAATGCTCAATCAAAAGTTAGGGCAAATGAAACAATGTGCATTTATAGAGGGCTCGAGAAATGGGTTTAAAAATTTTGCCCGTTGCCGCAGTGCTCAAGCGAGGAGGCGAGTAGCGAGTAGGGTGTCTCGGGATTTTGTGCTTGAGCTCATGGCGAGCTCACGGCGAGCGCAGGGCTTCAGGATTTAGGGCTCGAGCAGGTAGAGAACTCACATTATGCGCGGTATTCCTAGAAGCCGGAATGGACAGTTATGAAAATATGTTGATGCAGCACTTCGACGAAACACAACTCGATATCAACACAAGATTACATATAGTCACGGAATATGCCAATCATAAAAATAACCCTAACAGTTTTTGTTAGGTTAGCTTTTAATATCGGCAAATTTTCTGATACTAAGCTATATATTTTGAGTCTATTATTTTATTTTATTATGTCTTTTATGTTTGAGTGATAGATAGGAACTTGATAACTGTTTAAACTATTTTGTATCTTGATGCTAGATAAAAGTTAGATAGCGGCTTAAGTTTTGTGTCTTGAAGTTAGATAGAAGTTAGTTGATAGCTTAAATTTTGTGTCATGAAGCTAAGTTAAAGCTAGCTGATACTTAAATTGAATTGCTCCAGAAACATACTGTGAGCTAGCCACTTAAGTGATTTGTGTGCAGTGAAATTTCTAAAGTTAGACTGCAAATTGACCATGAGATGTCCGCTCAAGCCGTGGACTTCCAAAGGCTAATTATAGGTTAACCTTGAGATCGTCACTCAGGTATAATGTAGTTCATGCCCACTATCCATTGCTTAAAATTACTTTGACCGGAGATTTATTCCACGCTTTTAATAGATCACACCTCCTTCAACTTGGAGTATGCACAAGATCTGAATTAAAGTGAGAGTTATCACTCATTTGAGTGACTAAGTGTGCGACAGTGAGATTAAGAGAATCACCTATTTTTTAAGAGATTCTTCTACCTTGTTTGAGAAGAGAGCTTTGTTATTTTGAGATCTCTCACTTGCTATGATTTTATGCCTCACATTTGTTAGCCTACAGGTGTGTGGTTAGTGCGTAGATTTGAGTTGTGTATTGGTTAGAGGATTTTGATTAATAGTAGAGGTTAGAAGTTTAGATAACTTTAGATCTGTAGATGTAAGGAGGGTCTTATATAGTTATGCATGTAGGATTAAGTCAGTTAAAGAGTTTAGTGCGTTTTTATCGGTCTATAAGTCAACTCTTCTCAGATAATATATTTTCAATTAGCGACTCAAAACTTGGAGGATTTTCTCAGTGAACAAATTGTTTAAGAATTTTCCTTTATCACCAAATATTGTATCTTCTCTATTTGCGTACATGACTTCTGTTGTATGCATGTGAATGATGAATATTTATATTTAAGTATTTAGATATATATATTGAAGTTACGAATTTTTATTTTATAATTTCGCAAAAGAAATCTATTTGCAAAAAAACTTGGAAGATTTTCTCAGTGAACAAATTGTTTAAGAATTTTCCTTTATCACCAAATATTGTGTCTTCTCTATTTATGTACTTGACTTTTGTTATAAGCATGTGAATGATGAATATTTATATTTAAGTATTTAGATACATATATTGAAGTTACGAATTTTTATTTTATAATTTTGTGAAAAAACATCAATTCACCCTCTTGTAGGTTTTTTGTGATTTTAAACACCGTTTTCTCAGTTTTCATCTGACTTTGTCCATACCTGCATATTGTTAGATCAAGGTGCCTATCTAGGCATATGTAACGTTTAAACTAGCAATGGTTGTATGACATTGGAAACTGGTTGTATAACATTAGAAAACAAAGACTTCTGCTTTGCTTCCTTTGAACTTCATCTGTAATAAGTAGCACAGAAATGTGTAGTTACAAAACCGAATATAGCTCTTGCCTCCTAAATATAATCACGAACTTGCAATTCTTTTTTTTTTTTTTTTTGTGGGGGAGCTCAATGTTGTCAACTCCAGCTAGCTAGTAAGAAAAGGATTAACTGGTGTTGATCCCGGTCATAAAGCTCCCGCTATGCATAGAATCTATGGAATGGCTGAATTACTATTACGTATATAGTACACTGTTTTATTTTGTATTATATAAGAGATCATTTCTATGACTCAATTCATAACCATAAGATCACATAAGAACAATTCTGCCGTTGTATCAAAGCTTCACTTCTACTAAATATGCAAGGATGTCATCAAAGAAACTTCTAAATTGCTTCCAGAGGGGGGAAAAAGAGGACAATTTGCTTCCAGTTGGCTAAATCCATCCCCCTTCCCCCAACATTAGAGAAAAAGAAAAAAAAAGAAACACAGGAGACAGTTTTGATCAGAGTTAAGAGATAAAAATAAAGAGATCCACAAATCAATGAGCAAAATATAATGTCAGAGAGAGGAATTGCTCACAGTCACAGGGTTTGGATCCAATATTCGAAATATTAGTTTCCTCACACTGAAGGACAACCAAGGGGGACATGTGAATTCAGCAGCTGAGATCTGCATATTGAAACAATAAATCTAGACTTTTGAGAAGAAAACATAAAATGAACAGGTAATGAAATATAGGAAAAGTGCTTACTTTTTTATACAGATTCATTATATTAGAATCATCAAACGGCAAGTAGCCTGCAAGCAATACAAATAGAATGACTCCACAAGACCACAAGTCTGCTGTTGCCCCATCATATCCTCTATCATTAAGGACCTAGATAGCAAATAAAGGAAACTTATGGCCAGAATTGAACCACTACCCAAAGTGTAAATAAATACACATTAAGGAAATAAACAGCACAATGTATCAGTCGTTGGCACCTCTGGAGCGACATAGTTTGGAGTTCCACAGCTCGTGTGTAGGAGGCCGTCATCCTGCAGCACAAAATTTATGACAACAAAATTCTGATCCATTGAAAGATATCTGTACATCAATAAATTCATCAGAAAAAAAATTATGGGTGTCAATTTGTGTTGACTTGTGATGTTCATGTTGCAATGAGACATGGCTACAATAGAGCATATGCCGACATGCATACTACCCACTAAACAACTAAATAACATGACAAGACATATATAATCCATCTATTTAACAGGTTGCATTTATATGACATAACAATGTACATTTATGACATCAATGTAATTAATAAGGTACACTTATAATACTCAACCAATTACACGATTGTAAACTTCTAACACAAGAAAAAATATTTAAGAGCTTGACCTATAAAATAAAACGTGTTAACCCGATGCATTTATTAATCGTGTCATATTTTGTTTTTCGATCAATGTGTTAACACGAAACATGACACAACGTGATTAATTCAAGTTATGAAAGTGTTCGATTTGTTAATGACATGAACCTATTCAATACAAACTCAAACCCTGCTATTTGGTGTCATGTTCATGTGTCTTGTCTAATATTGCCACCCTTACCAAATTATCTGCCGCAAATGGCCACATTTTCACATGAAGGCATGCAATTTTTGTGTAAATTCTCATTACATATAACAGGCAACCATTTAGGGATTGTATGTGCTTCTCTACACCATGCACATGTAAGCCTTACATCTCTCTTTTAAGTCCATCTGTTGCCCTAAACTGACCTACAACTTTGCAGCATCAGAATTGCCTTATTCACACAGGATTCTGATCTCAGTTCCCTTGACGAGAAGAACTAGACTAGTAGAATGTGATAGTGATCAAAACATTTGTTGTGTACCTACTTTGTTCAGTAAATCACTAAGCAGCAAAGAACGATGGTAAAAAAAAAAAAGAACTAGTAAGTCCCCATTTTGGTAAGTAAGATGAGGGGAGAGAGAATCAATGGCAGTTCAAACCTAGCTCATCAGCTTGGAGGCCACTGCTAGGCTACCCTTAATTACCACACAATTGATAAGTTCTCAATCAATTGAGGTGGCAGTGTTGCTACTAAAATGCATTAATTTAGCTTTGATAACCTAAATGAATTTTCTTGCAGGTGTCAATCCATTGAAGATATTTACTGTCTCTTGTGTAGGTCTTATTGCTAAAGCAGGGACTGTTGCATTTACAGAGGAGATTGTACCCCTTGCACCATAAATGAAAATATGGGTATTGGTATCAGTTACAATCTTATAACTATTGGCCATAGCAGGTTATATATATTAAAATTAGACACAAAATTGTTTTGGAAAATCAGAACATAAGATGTAAATATCGGTCAATATATTAGAACATATTGGGTATATTGCAGGCAAAGATGTATCGCAATTTTGGTGTGGTAAAAGAAAATACATGTATTAAGGGGCTGATACTGAAATTTTGCATATCAGCTAATATTTCACTCGATGATCATGCTACAATGTGATATGGTATGATTTAGGTTGATTGTTTGAATGAGACTAGAGGCAATGAAGTCAAAGGAACAGATAATATACGCTGTAGTGATATCTAAACATGGCATCCAGAAGAATAAAGTCAATAATATACATATTAACATTAGACGCAAAATTGTTTTGCAAAATATGGAAATAAGATGTAAATATCAGTCAATATATTAGAACATATCGGGTATATCGTAGGCAAAGATGTATCACAATTTTGGTGTGGTAAAAGAAAATATATGTACTAAGGGGCTGATACTGAGATTTTACATATCAGCTAATATTTCACTTAATGATCATGCCACAATGTGATATGGTATGATTTACGTTGATTGTTTGAATGAGACTAGGGGCAGTGAAGTCAACGGAACAGATAATATACACCGTAGTGATATCTAAACATAGCATCCAGAAGAAAAAACAAATCAATTATACCCTGACTTGCTGGGAAAGTGCACTCAATCCGAAATCAGAAACTTTGAGATTCCCATGGGCATCCAACAGCAGATTTTCTGGCTGCAAAAAGAATAAATGTTGATAAATTGGAAAGTACAGTCAAGGAAAAGTAATCTTTTTTTGGCTGAAAACAGCAAACTGTCTGAATGTATATAAGGCCGAGATTAAACAATGCTGCTGCTTTCTTTTTTCAGCAGAGTTGATTGCTGAAACGAAAGGAGAAAAGAAACTGCAGTACCTTTAGATCTCTATGATATACACCCCTGCTATGGCAATAGTCAACAGCATTTATTAGGTGCTGGAAATACCTTCGGGCTTCCTGCTCTCTCATACTTCCATTATATACCTTCAGAATATCAAACAATTTAAATTATATAGAAAAACCGTCGTACAAATACAAGAATTAGATTAAAATTGTGTTGCTAGAAATTGCTATGGGAACAATGGCTTGTTCAGACCTACAAGCATCACCACGCTCACAATGATTAAGCATCATATAGTTGGAACCTAAGAAGCCCCGACACTCTTCCAGATTTAAAGTCTCAATGTTAGACATGTGTCAGCCATGCTTCGATATGTTTTGGACATGTTTGGGTAATTCTATTAATTTAAAAAACTAGTGTTTGTTTGAGAAAATACATGATGTTTTTAAAGGTGTTATAGCATAACTTATTCATACTGGCTCACCGATAACTTGTATGCTATTTCTTCTTGTGAAAATTTTTTTTGGATGAGAAAATATGAAGTATGCATTTTTTTTTTAATAATGGTGTACTATGAAATAGTATTGTTAATTAAATATGTTCTAAAATCTATACGTAAACTATAAATATTATTTAGTGTGTCCCCAACATATTATGTCCTGATTTTTTTAAAAATAATTTGTTGGAATGTGTCTATGTCAAAAAATAATAGTGTTGTGCCTATTTTTTTAAAAAATAATAGTATCATATTTATGTCTCGTATCAGTGTCCATGCTTTTTTGGTCGGAATGTGTCAAAAAATACAACAGCTCCCAAGGAGCATATTGATACTTCGTTCGTCTTTATGAAATGGTGGAAGTGATGCAGTTCACGGCCAGCTACGCCAGCCAGATATTGAAGCACATGGCCATCAAAGTAGGGGTATTTTGAACAACGAGGATCTCTTAGGAACACATATCGTTGTCTTTTTTATTTTTTGGTGGGTAGTTGTCTTTTGGGTTGGGAATATTGTCTCATTTAATGCTTTGAAGTTCGCCAAATTCATTCTTTTGGAAAGGTGTTCATGGAAGGATGTGCTAGGCTTGGAGGCTTTAATTTCGTGACTATTATCTTGTATTTATTCCCCTGAAAGCTTTTAACAAAAATTAGATTATACACCAAGTAATATATGTTTAGTGACACTAGGAGCTCATTTCCTTCATTCTCTTATTGTGTTTTTGAGTCTGCTCTTTTCGATTTACTATTCCTCTTTCTTTCATAATGAAGTTATGAATTTAAGGAAAAAAAAAAATGTAAGTCATGAGTCATGGATACCCACAACATAAAATGGAAAGACAGTTACAAGTGAAACACATTCTCCACAGAATTTACTCACAATTTTGTCAAACAGCTCCCCCCCAGTGACATACTCCATAACAATGAATATCTTTGTCTTGCTCCCCATCACCTGAAAACAAATACAGCCGTAAAAGGAAGGCAAGAAACTCTACAAAATTTTTGCATGATACCAAGATTCAATATAAAACACAGTAGGCGATATGCATTGCAGTTATTTTTTTCTCTTGAAATCAAGAGCATATGAGATGGAGAACACACCTCATACAAGCAAACAACATTTGGATGCTTTATTCGCTTCATTGTTGCTATTTCCCGCTTTATCTGCCAAAAAAAGGTGTACTCTTTGCAACATTAATAACCCATTTAACAACAATCTCCTCTGATTATAGTAATAGAAAACCACACTTCAATACACAAATTTCATCATGATGGTGTTTCACATGATGTGATAGCTTCAAATTGATCAAGAGCAGAATTTCGACCTCACAATAAGATGCATGTGGTAGATTTTTGAGGCACAAAGTGCTACGAGTTATAAATGAATACCTTTTCTAAAGAATAAATAAAGGGATAAGAAATAACAAAATTACAAACACTAAGCAATTCAAATGATCACCTGTTCAGCCATTTTGTGCTTGATAACCTTCTCTTTGTCCATGATTTTGATAGCTACTGGTTCCCCAGTCTCAGTATTTCGTGCAAACTTCACTTTTGCAAATGTTCCTTCGCCAATTGTCCTCCCCAACTCATATTTACCCACTAGACGCTTCACTCTAGGTGGATTCATTGTTGATCTTTTGCCAGATACTCTTAGAGTTGCCCTTCTGCATAATTAAGTTGGAACATCACCTTAAAAGGATACAGGAAATAGCATCCTTAACCATTATTTCTTTTTCTTTTTTTTTTATCTCCCGTAAGTTACAGCCATGTTTTCTGCCTCAATATTTTATACTTTCACCACAAGAAATTCATATCTTCCATAAAAATCCATCATAAGATGAAAACCATCTGAGCACTTGGATGATCATATCTGATGTTCTAACAGTAGTAAATCACATTTGCCAATGAGAAATGACATTTGGATTAATGTATGTCAATTGCTTTTCCATATGATTTTAATTGATTTCCAATCCAACAACTCATTCCACCAATATTATCATGGTCGTAGTCATGCTCAAGTAATCAACCACCAGAAGAAATTTACCCAACAGAAAAAAGGTAATTCTCACGTATCACTATCACAAACAGAAAGTAAGTTGTCGAGTCCCTCAAAGAGGATTTAAATAATTTTGGAAATGACAAGCTTATAAATTGGACAAATTTCTACACAAGATAGTCTGCAATAACTAAGCACATTCCATTCCTTCTAAGAGGAAGCCCTTTTCCATCACAGAAGATCACCATCCTGCAATAAACCACAAATAAGCTATAAAAGGAAACTATTACTATTTGTGAAATTCCACACAGCATATGTTATCTGGTCTAAGGAAGATTAAATGGAGAAAGGTTCACGATTGGAGAAAAGTAAAGAACTTGACTCGTTAACCAAAAAAAAAAAAAAACCAATTTTCAAAAACCTGGAGAGGTCAGATGATACAATTTTTAGGTTTGTGTGATTAGCAGTTCAAATAAATTTCAAAACAGGTAAATTCATTGCATAAGTACCAAATACCTTAAATTGCAAAATTATTATTGATAACAAACGTTTAGACCCACAAATGCTTAGATAGTGTGAATTGGTGTTTCTAAGCAAAAGTACAAATTAAAAATAACAACTTCAACACACATAAGAAATGATGGATTTAGATGTTTAAATACAAAGCATCATCATATGCATGCATATAACATAAAATGAATTGTCAAAATAGAGAGAACACACAATACGATGATGACGGAAAACTCTTGAACAACTCGTCTAGAGAGAAAACACTTCAAGCTTTGAGTTGTCAACTGAAAATCCACTATATAAAAGAAGCCAACTTACAAATTAATGAACAAACGCGTTAGAGCCTTAGCTGACTATCATTAGGCATATGCCTATTTAAGATCCTCTTTAGATCTCCAAACGACAACTACCTAAACATCTTCTGGTCGCTCTGAGTGGATCTCTTGTTGACCAAACTTCTCCGGCCACAAATATGCCTCAAAACTACGCACAAGCCACACACTATAATTCCATCGGGATTGTATGCTAATAAAGGTTAATCAATGTTTAGGTATGAGATTTCAAAACAATCATGCACTCACAAAGAGGCAATTAAGATTTCCAAGATAAAAGTGGTTTTTACAAATCTCACAAGGTTACACACTTGGAGTCTCAAGTAAGGTTCTCTCATTTTCAATTCAGATCAGTCATGTGTCTTATTTGAGTGATAGGTTGGGCTTTAAAAATAAAAGGAAAACTTCAGATCAAAGCAGTGTTGCATAGTGGGTAGTGAGCACAAACTAATTTTTTTGCTCAAACGAAACGTCACTCAAACACTGTGCGAAGCAATTCTGCAAAACAGGATCGAGCAGCTGTCACCCTACTATCATGCAAATCAACTTTGGACCTCTGCGATATGAGCTAGTGTCTCATGATTATCTTGCAGTTCAACTCTGGACACATGCAACATGAATTGCTATCATGCAGCAGTCATGTAAGAACAATACAAAGCACCACGAGCTCAGAAACACGTGACCAACAACCTCATTTATACAAACAGGACTGCAATGGTGTTTTGCTTGAACGAAACATTTCTTGAATTTCGCGTGAAAGTCCTCTGCCCAGGATTCACGCGAGCCAAACAATAATCAAAAATCAACCTTCCACAGCCAAATGCAGCCCTAAAATTTTGACCAACACAGAAGACATAATAAAACAACAAACACAATGCATAAAAACAATGCCACAAAATTTGTTAAAACTAAAGATAAACCTAACAATTATCAATAAGTAATAGCTTAAAATACATCATGAACATGCAATGTGCCCCAAACTGTGACATGGGAAACCCACATTTCAAACATACATATGCAAAATGATGGGTTGAATTGTTGAAGCTGAGTACTCATTATAGCTTCAATAAAATAAATGAAAGCCAACACATCAAACAGGTTCATGATCAGCACTGACAACAGTAGTCACACTGATACAGAAGAATGAGCGTCGTCATGAACAGATGAATAAGAATTCAAATCAGTTGGCCACACAGCAGACAGCAAAATAAGTGATTGCATGCAAAACTCTTCATTAAGGTAGGCCCCAGAATTATGGAAGGATAATAAGCAGTTACCAAGTAAAAATCACCCCGCTGGTATAGAGGGATTGTCATTTATGGATTGTACGATTCTTTTACACAGAAAAGCCCATATATAGGTCATACTAGCACCAAAAGACTCTACAGGCTTGAAGCTCCATCAGCTCTTCCTGTATTTCACATCATCCTGACTTAGGCATCAGACGAGCTTCGATAGAATCCATACAACTTGGACTCTAGCAGCTCTTTCAGTCTTTCCCATCTTAGTTACACACCAAAGGGTCTTCACCAGAGAACAAACTCCGGGTCCCTCAAACAAGTGTACAGCTAACCGGAAGCTAAAGTTCAGATTTCACCCTGTTGCAAGCCCCAAACCAACGTCCCTCAAGAAAAAAAAAAGAAAAAAGAAGCTATCATGTTTACAAATTCGGTTGAATATTAACAAAAAAATGAGACTGAGACATCAATATCGGAAAAAGGCTAAGCAGTACCACAATCAAGTTCAAGTTGAGTCAATCAGTTAATCAGAGTTCCAAATCATGCCTAACCCATACGCGCAAGTTTCCAGTCAAGTAATAAAAGACAGAGGGACTACAATGAAACTGCAGCAAATAAATGAAAATCTTTAAGTAGAACAATTAAAATTCAGTCAGAAGCAGAGGGAGGCAGAGGGAGTGAGGGGGAGAGAACACTAAAATAGAATTCAGTCAGAAGCAGCAGCCCTAAGAAAACTCTGAATATACATCTCCGTGTGTTAGCTGTAAAGAGGAACAACCACAGAATTCGGCACATTATCGTAAAAATTGGCCGAAACTAATAAAGGCGACCAAAACCCAGATTTAAATACAAGCCCACAAATCACAACAGAAATCCAACATTTCATCGATCAAGAGATTATAATTATAACAAGTAGAAACTATCCCACAATGAGTACCAATTTAGAAAACAAGATTTGCACAAAATATTTAAAAACACGGAGAATATGCAGCAAATCACATCTCAAATGAAAATACCCACGTTGAAGAAAGCATGTAGACGGTTCGATGAGACAGATAAAGAGCAAGATAAACTTGATAGTTGAAACCCAAAAAAACTATAAGAGAAACACTGAACGGACGGACGGTTGAGAAATCCGACCCTCGGCTCTTAGGAGACTAATGGATCAGCTTCTGCAACAACAGAAACCTGAATAGTGATTAGCTGGTGGGAGAAAACAGCAGCAGAAATTCGAACAGTTTATTGTGATGGGTTTTGCTCAGCTTGATCCTCGCAATAATTTCTGCTACCTGTTTTTCTAAAATGTAAACAACAAAGTAATTTCTGGTCTTATCTCTGTTTTTTCCCCACTCATTGCGAAATCGGAATTAGCTCAGTGAAATTGTGGTCTTGATAGCTATGACTAGGCGAGAAAATTTGGGCCATTTGCCGGGTATTCAATCGATCTTGTACAGTCATGGTGGGCGCAAACTCAACGAAGGCCAAGTACAGAGGTAGTCGGGGATAAACCGCAACCACTTTCATTTGCCTGTCTTTTTCCATCTTTGTCTAGATCTAACCAAATCAATTTTACTTTCTCTTCTTCCTCGTCATTTCTCCCCCTATTCTCGCTTCACCGTGCTTTACTGCTGCCGCGTTCGGACAAATTTGTCATTCTTCCTGTTTTATAGATGAAGAAATAACAACTTTCACCTTTTATTATGTTGAAATCTAGCCAAAAAACCGTATTCGAAATCAAGTGAACCACCAGTTTTATGAAGTTAAATTTCATAATTCTAGATGAATGTCAACTCTGATATCGATTAGCCTCGAGAAAAGGTCTTTTGAATGGCGTAGAATTGCATGAGAACGTTGTCGTAACGTAAATCATAGAAGAATATCCCCAAATCTAACGAATCATCTCTAACAAGGAAAGGAAATTATTGAAGTTGAAGTCAGAAAATAACGATTTTGAATAATTTTCATACGTTAAATACAATTTGGGGACGTGTTATTGTGGATGATTAATTACATTGACCAGAATTATTGTAATAAATCTCAGCCATTGACTGTGACGTTATTTTTTATGAAATTACAATAATAAATAATTCAGACTAACTTATTTTTAACTCCAATAAAAATGCCACAAAAATTAACATCACATTTGATTGATAAAAATAAAAATTTTGTTTTTATTTTATTTTTTAAAAAATATTTATTTTTCATTTAGTTATATTTAGATAAAAAATAAATATTTTTGATAAATATTTATTCCTGATTAAAGGAATAAGTATTTTCACTTTTACATTAGTATTATTTATTTTTAGTTATCTGAAAATAAGTATTCCTACACTATATTTATAATATCCCAAAAATACCCTTATGATTTTATTATTCACACTGGATTTATTTATATATTTTATATACGTAAATATATTATATACATATATATTATATATATTATATGATAAAAATATATATAATTTTTAAATATATAATTATTTAAAAATATATTATATAATATATAATTGTTTTTTATATGAATATATATTTTATATGGATATAAAAATATACGCCTGACTGAATTGTGGCTCACTAGAGGGAGAGAATTGTGCACTTGTCAAATAGTGGCTGATTGGTGAATATACTTGCCGGTGGATGGCCAACTGGATGAGAAAAAAATTCCTGGGCACTAATGATGAGGAGTGGGACATTTGTCGGCCTATTCTCTGGTTACAAATGGAGGGGTTTCTACGCCACACTCTAAGAGTTGCTTTCATCTATCTCGCAGCCCAAGGACTCAAAGCCGGCAAGAGGCCTACACTACTATCGGCCGGAGTTGGAAAATGAGACCACACAGGAGATGAGAAGGAAGTAGGCATGTATTTTGAGTCTTCTCTTTATACACTCTTTCTTTGCTCTTCTTTTTTTTTTTCTCTTTTTTTTCTCCTTTACTTCTACCTTATCGGAAATCTTCTTTACTCTCTTTATTTATAGTGTTTAAATTTGTTCAACCTTCCTTGGATATCACGTTTGGTGGCAATTGTTAGCACCGATCAATTGAGCTATCTCGACAATCGTGGGTGCGTGCTATGACAATCACAATTGTTTGCAAATGTTCTTCCTTTGTTATTGCGATTGTGGGGATTGACACGTGGTAATTGCCTTTTTGAAGACGATTCGTTGAATTGTAATTGCTATTCTGGGGGCGCACGATCTTAAGTAATATATTCGTTGAGCTGTCTTTACAATTTTAGCAAGCGTCACCCACGTATTTGATGGGTGCTATAATAGACTAGCAGTAACAGTTTGCTTATACTTATTTCATGGCTACTGAGAACCACATGTTGGTAGTAGCATATGAGCTTGCCCACTGGGTTGGTGCTGCTGAGCCGCCTCTGGGCTAAGTTGTGCGGGGTGTTGATTTGGCCTCCCATGGCGGCTTTTGAGCTTTAAGATTCATAAGATCTTATTGAAGTTTTACTTTCAAGGCGTATAATTTGGCGAGTTAGATTTTAGATTAGCTTATAGGATTATTGAACCTATCACATGTCTAAAAGTTATGCGTTTCCAATAAATTATGCACAACCTAATTAGAATCAAATCATCTAATCAGTTTTATTTAATCGACTGAAAATTTTATAAAATTTAATAAATATATAAAAATATTATGAATAGATGCAATTGTAAAATTAAGCCTAATTAATTCATTGGGTTTGGCATAATCACATATCAATATATCCGGTTTGACCTCGTCTAACTCTATTCAAATTATAATTTTTTTATAAATATATTTTTTATTTTAAATAAGTATTAAGTTAAAAAAAATATTTTAATAAATTGTATTTTTATATAATTAATAATTTTTATATAAAATTTTTTTACTAAAATATATAATTATATAATAATTTATTCTAAATATTATAATTTTTATAATATTATATATTTTTATATAAATATAAACTTTTTAAATAAATAAAAAATTATCTATGGGCTGTCCCAAATCAGCCCTATTTAACTCGTAGATAAACACGACTTAAACATTTAATCTGATTAAATGTTATCCAACTCAATTTTTCGCTTATAATTTTTTATTTAAACCCGGCCCATTTTACTTTGAACACAATTTCAATGGGTGGGTCCATGGCAGATTGTCACCATCGTGATTATTTTGTGGACGGCGGTAATAATCGGTCACTAACGTGATTTGCGAGGGAAGGCTTGAACAACTAAGGCTATATTCTCTCGAATTATTATTATTATTTTTTTTCTGAAGGCAATAAAATATTAAAAATAATAAAAAATTAATGTCTGTGTAATTTACTATTTAAGTGTGATAATTTTTAAATTTCTAATTTTAATTAATAAAAATAAGATATGTATTGAAAATATTAAAATTAATATAATTTTCTATATAATTGAATATAATTCCCGATATCTCTTTTTTGCCCTTATTCTTAATTGTTTTATTTTTACTTAATTTCTCAAATAGCGTTGAATAAAATCGTATTTTAATCAGTTGTTTATGTTTTTTTGGCACGTGATTCACGATGGATTATTACCGTGCATGTTTTAAGTAAAAAATTGGTTGGAAAGCGATGGGAAGAAAAAAAAGCATGTATGACTTGCACAAATATCAAACTTTGAGATATGTATGGAATATGCTTGATGAATTGGACAACCTAATAGTTAGCATGTTTTATAATATCAAATTCAATATAATTTTTATTTTGTATAGTTACCATGTGGCATATTGTGAATTAAAATTTACTATTATAGATATTGGAATAAATTTTTAGATCTTTTAATTTAAATTCTGATTATAATAATTTAAATAATTGCTAGAATATATGAAAATAATTTTATAATTTATTATTTGATACTCAAATAAATAAAATATTAACTAAATTAAAATATTTAAGGTTGAGAGAATAGAGATTTTAACTTCTAAATGATAATGTTTCTGCGCATTAACATTTATAGGGGAGAAAATTATATTGGGATGTGCTTCTATTCTTTTTTGTGCGATCTAAATGTCTCGGAATTTGCATTGAAATAAATGTTACGGATTGCTTTAGTAAACAATAAATTGTTAGGAATTTTTATGATCCTTTTATGGTATGTTTTGTTATTAAAATAGAATAAAATAGAAATAAAATAATTATTTTTAGAGAATGTAATAAAAAATGGATTTATAAATTTTTATTATCGTATTTGGTTACTGTTGCGTCCCGGGTCCTTGGTTGTTATATCGAATAGGGAGCCTTTGGAATCCTCGTCGTCCGGAGGTGATCTCGAGTGGGTCCGATCTTCGTCATTATAAATCTGGGATCTGCATAACACAACTAACAAATAAGAGGTCAGAAGTCCAACGAAATTTTTTCCACCGAAAACATTTCGACACTCAAGTCAGCAAACTTTTCACAATAAACGAAAAGGGGGAGGCGCACGCTTAGAGGTGCGTGGGAGTATGCTGTGAGCGTGTAGGGAGTGTATGAATGCAGGAATAGGAGATTGGTGAGCAGATGATGGAGGCCTGACTCCTAGAATGCACCGTAGCGGCTAGCTAACTGTAGTGGCCTGTGTTAGACTGGAGAAAAGCGGTGGCTTGCTATATTTATGAGAGCTTGTGTATGCAGGAGCATATGTCTCGGTGCCAAGCTATTGCTTTCTCGATGGCGACTTGATCGAGTTGATCAGAGCAAGATGTGAGGATCTTTTTTTTGCCAAATAGTGATCTCTCCTCACTTGTGAGCGAAGGGGGAATTTATGGCTCCTCTCGTTAGAACCCTTGGCGCGAGAATCCTCATTGTAGGGATTCGCTGGCCGTTGACCATTAATGGTAATCGCCAGTGTGTCAATTGTCGCATTGTGGTGGCAGGCAGACCGCTAGGCATCGCAAGCCACGCTTAGTCTGTTTCTTGCACCGGGATTGGTTGAAAAACTGCAAGCAGCGACGCAAATCGCAACTGGCAGCACTGACTTTCTCTCCATTGGCTTGCTTCCTCTGTTGCCCGTCAGCCTCGTTAATGGTCTTTGAGGTGGTGGTGCGACCATGAATAATTTTTGCTAACATTTGTCAGACCGTTTTGGTGGACAATTTGTCGAGTGATATTGGCGGTGGCAGCGGCAACATCCTTTCTGCTGCGGATAAGTGAGCGTGACTGTCCTTTTTGAGCATTGATTATGGCTGCCAATGGTAGACGTTTGTTGCATCAACACTCTTTACATTGGCTCGACCGTTACCGCTACATTGAGGGGTTCCTTCACCGTGATTGGTCATGCTGTAGGGGTTGCTTATTGAGCTTAACAAATCTTTATCTCTACCGGCCCATTATATGCTGACCATGGCTTGGCTAATCGCATGACCTTCTGAGCTCCAATCTTCGTGGGGCTTTGTTGATGGATGGACTCGAATTTGAATCGACTTATAGTAAAGCAGGACTCATCAAAAAGTTATAAATATAATTTAGAAAAAAATAAAAAATTGTGGATATAATTATAAAATAAATGTACAGCCAAAAAAAAATAAAGAAAAAAAAAACTGTTAGGTGCTGAACCGCATGGATATTTTTAGAGGTTCAATTACAAATATATATATATATATATATATATATATATATATATATATATATATATATATATATATAATAATAAAATTATAGGAATAAAAAAAATAAAATCATCCTAAATTGTATAAATTTTAAAAAATATTTAGTAGACATTCTTTAAATATCTTTGAGTATTTAGGAAAGTCAAACATATAGATGATCTTTTAAATAATTAGAGATATCACAGCAAAAGGTTCTCATCTATGTGTTTAGAGTATTTATATTTATAAAGATCCAATCCTGGGTAATCGCTAAGTGCATATTTGGTGGATAAAAATAAAAATTTTATTATTATATTATTTTTAATAAAATATTTATTTTACTATTTAGCTACTTTTTAATAATAAATAAATATTTTTAAATAAATATTTATTCCTTCAATTTAAAAAATAAAAAATATCATATATTTTTAAATATTTTTTATTTTTTACATGTAAGGAATAGTTATTTTCTCATCCCATAAATTTTATTTATATTTTACCCTAATAATAATTATTATTATAATTATAATTATTATTATTGCTACTGTGGATAATATCGCTGCTACTGATGATATTATTATGGAGATGTACAGGTATTATTCAAACTCTCAAATCTCTAAAATTTTTTTCAGTAAATAAGGGTAAAAAAAATATTATTATAAATTTTTACTATATTTTTTATACTATTACTACATATAAAATATTAAAATACTAATTCTCAATTTATTCTATTCCAATAACCAAATATAAAAATAAAAATTATCAACTATATTTCCATCTTTAACTATTTTCTAAAAATAATTATTCTATTCTTATCTTATTTCATTCTAATAATCAAACATATCATACAAAAATTATTATTTGTCTCTCTTCTAAATAATTATGAACAGTTCTTTGATAACAGTTTCCTTTCTAATGAATTAATACTTAATTATTATGAGACCATTATTATTTAAAATTAATTGTTATTTTTATGTCAACAATTTTTATACGTAACTTTTTAAAAATATAATTAAATTACAACTGACGTTGACGTTGTGAACATTATTTGGATCGTTAAGCAGGAAGATTTATCATCACATTCACACTTTTTTGGATTATTCCTAGCCAAACATTACCTAGAAAATTTGGTTAGGATATGATGATCTAATAACTTGGAATTCATGTAATCCAATAAATTGGCAACTCAACATTTTGGCAAGGCGGCCATTGGACCAATTGGGCAACCTTGCAAATTTGAAACTAAAAAATATATTTTATTAAAAAATTATCATTTATTTGATAAAATAAGATAATTTAAAACTACTATTTAAAGTACATGTCATATCTAATTAAATGATTATATATTTGTGAATATTTTTAATATTTGCTAATCACCCATATGATATTTCAACTCATGGGTCATAATTATCTTTTTGACATTAGACTCTTATCATCTATTTATTATAATAAGATAATTTAAATTATTATCTAAAGTATAAGTTATATTCAATTAGATGATTATAGATTTGTGATTATTTCAGAATATTAATTGATGACATATATAATATTATGGTTTATATATTATAATTACCCTTTTTCTATTAATTATTTAGCATATGTATATTATACAAACCACAAAAATTATATATTAAAATATTTATGTGCTTAATAATTAATTAAATTTACTATTGTAGATCTAATTATAGTTCAAAGGCATGCTTATTAATCATACTAAGCATAGAGCTTATTTCTTAACAATTATAGTGTGAATAAAATGCTCTTTTTATACTATAATTGTGTTGATTGTATACTATGTTTGGTTTTAAGACTTAATGTGCAAAATTGTATCAAAAATTGAATGATTTTAATAGGATGTTAAATTCATAACTATACAAATTAAAATTGTATAAAAATATGGACATTTCTAATTATATTTTATTTAAATAAAATTTTAGAAATTTTCTCATAAAACCCACAAAAAATATATAAATTTACAAAAATAGCTAATATATTTTATAAAATTCATAGATAAAATTTTAATATGTAGAAAATTTAAAATTATACACAAAATATACCTTATATATTTATATTACTTCCCAAAATTTTTTATGTTTTTTATTATCCGTAGATTTTCTAATTGTATTTTGTCTTATTTCCCGCGTGTCCTCCTCCTCCTTCCCCAACGAACAGCTTAGAGATCTGAACGGGATGGAGAGAGATATGGGAAGGAGAAATCTGAAAGTCCGTTTCTCATGGAGACAAATGCGTCGTCTCACAATTCTCCTTCTCTGCCATTGGGTTCATTATCATTCACCTCCCTTTCACATCTTCAGCTATCAAACCATTCGCATTCCCAGCAACAGAGGAAAAAAGGAAAAGTATCCGTGTCATATTAGATTCACGAACTCTATTTCTCCGATCTTGGAAGCTTTCAGGTATATTCTCGTCTCTTTCGAGCTACGACGCCATTCTTTTATTCCTCCAAGTATCGCTATTCTTTCACCCATCGTGTTAATTGTTTCGACAGTTTGAATTGTAAACTGAATCGACCTAGGAATTTCCAGTCACATTGCACTGATGCCGTTGGCTACATTAAATGATTATTCAAACTAAATCGAGAATATTTTAGATTACAATAGCTTATTATAATGTAATTCTTTCACATAGCATCCATGCATTTTGTTCATAACACATCCTAAAGGGTTTCTGAATGGTTCACACGCATGTTCTTGGTGGAATATATATATAAAGTCAAGTTCTCTTTTATTGATTAAGGTAATGTCTATGCTTGAAAGTTCGATGCGGTTGGATATGCATCTGTAAGTTCCGAAGCGTGGCTTTGAAAAATATTATTGTATACGGCCATAGAGAGCCCATTCCAAACGATAATGTGTAAGACTTTGAAGACCATTAGGGTTTGTTGGCGGTCGGTAATATAGTTGTTAGGCTAGGTGAGTGCTATCCTTCCTGACTCTGCATTGCGGAAGTACCATGTAAATGAGACATGATGTTGTGAATTTATTGGCAGAGTTATGCTTTACATTGTTTCGAAGACACTCGAGACGTGTAACCTCACGGGGAATTATCAAATAGCACGTTTGATTTACTAGCTCATCGTCTTTATCTACATAATTGCGATTGTGCATATTTTTGGTCTGCTTTAAAAGGAATGTGCAGCAGATGTGAAAACCCTATGAGACTACAATCTTTAGTGGATGGTTAGAATCGTTACATTATTTTACAATATCATAATGTGGAATTAAACACATATTACATACCTGAATTCATTCTTTAAGTTATTTTCTTGAAAAATATAGAACCGATTTTTCTCTTTTCACTCTTATCTTTCTTATCTTTCCTCCATCACGAGAACACACAGAATTTGTGAGTAGAATAAAGTCATGGCTTTTTTTTGGGAGGACTGTTCAAATTTAAAAATAATGGAAGTTTTGAAACCTCTTTTATAATTCAAATTTGAAAATTATCCTTCCGTTATTAAAAAAATTCATCAATCTTTATCCTTAACTAATTATGAGTAATTTGTTATTTATAAGGTAAGAAAAAGATCGATCCTTTAATTTTGAAATGTCATTCTTTTCATCAAAAATTAAGATAATTAAGAAAATAATTTATCTAATTAAGAAGAATAATTTTTCTTCCACTAGGGATTTTGAACACGATGGAAGCATACTGTAGATGTAACTGAAAGCCCAATTAGGATACTCAAATTCCAATTTTCTACAAGAGTAAAATTCTAATATAAGATGGTAATTATGTTCATGTTGATGATTGCATTTTGACGTTATGGTTGATATTGATAACAACATTTTTTGGTTATTCTCTGATGATTTGCTTTTCTGTTTCTATCTTGGGAATTATGTTGGCCTGCAGTTTTTGAGATGCTTTGAGGTTGTTTTCTGTTTCTCTTCCTAGCCAATCAAACATAAAAAAATGAAGAGCATAATAAGCCACTTTGCATCAGGCTGCTTCATTGGTGAAATGCAAATCAAATTCAATTAAAGTCTACTAACAATGTGAATTAATGGCTCTCATCTTGTTTACTTACCTGAGGAACTGCTGATATGAATGAGACAAGTAGCTTTTGTTGGTGAAGTTTATGCTTTCATAATTAAAACACTTCATTTCATTTGTTTTTTCTTCTTTCCTTTCACTAGATGGGTGTCTGAGGGTCAATGAATTGCATGGGAAAAGATAGTGTCTTGGACTTGGATAATAGAATGATGGAAGAGCTTCAGCAAGGGGTGGCAAATGATTCAGGCAAGGAAATGCATGGTATGAAGCCATTGACATCGCAGGGTATGCAAACATATGATACTAGGGAGGCTTCTCAATCTGAGTTTGAGCCACTGCACCAAAGGAAGCCTTCAAAATCTAAGTACCCAGCGTCACATGAAGGACTCCACCATGGACCAGCTCGAACCCTCTCTGACTGCATTAAAGATGCATGGACACAAACATTGGAGTCCATGCCTAACTCTCCACGGTTTAAAAATGGCAGTCGATCGTCAATTGTCAAAGAAGCCTGGCAACATCTGAGAGAGGCTCTTGTTTATTACAAAGGTCAAAAAGTCGGTACCATAGCTGCTCTAGACATATCATCAAATGCACTTAACTATGATCAGGTATTTATCTTATACTTTCTTCCAAGTATTTTAGCTCATTTCAACTTGAGCATGAAAAATCAAAAAGGTAAATCATTCTGTTGTCAACTTTTCAGCTGTGTCCTATTAGACTTTTAGAGTTAGAAACCAGCCATTTCTTAAGTATTCAATTTCAAACACATGCATCTCATTATTCAGCAATCATTATGGACATAGTTGAAACTCACATAGTCTAGTTGAAACTCATGCTTGTAAACAGGCTAAATAGGACCTGTCTTCGCCTTTGTCAAATCTTTTATCCTACTCATGGTGTCATCCTAAATCCTAGATCCAAAACTATAAACTCTAAACCCTAAATGGCATGCAGATCTAACCTCATGCATGGAATCAGCTATTTTCATCACCACAAATCCCCCTTCTGGTGTTTGTTGATATTGTTAGTCCAGAATTAACACTCAAATCACAGGCAAGATAATTTTCATGATAGTTTTATGGTTTACCTATACCAAATGATTAAATCCATTGGATGATTTCATTCATTTTACAGTTTTGCCTTGATATATATATATTTCATTTGAAATTGTGTTATCTGGATGCTTGATCAGGACTTCATTTGGCATATTTACAGGTGTTTGTTAGAGATTTTGTTCCCAGTGCTTTGGCCTACTTAATGAATGATGAGCCAGATATCGTGAAGAACTTTTTGTTGAGGACTCTTCATCTTCAGTCTACTGTAAAGCGTGTTGACTGCTTTACACTGGGACAAGGAGTGATGCCAGCAAGCTTTAAAGTACTTCACAATCCTGAGAGGGATGTTGATACAGTGGTTGCTGATTTTGGAGAAGCTGCTATTGGAAGAGTTGCTCCTGTTGATTCTGGATTTTGGTGGATCATCCTATTGCGTGCTTACACAAGGGCCACGGGAGATTATTCTTTAGCACATATGCCCGAGTGCCAAGAAGGCATTAAGCTTGTGCTTTCTCTGTGCTTAGCTGAGGGATTCGATACATTCCCCACTCTTCTCTGTGCAGATGGTTGCTGCATGGTTGACCGGAGAATGGTGAGCCTCTTTTGTTTGATTTGCATGGCTTTGAGTTCTTGTACTCTTTGTTTAGTTGTTATATTTCTGAGAAGGTTTTAGATTTTTGGCTGTGTTTTTCCTCTTTCTGCTTTGGCAAAGCTGCACATGATGATGTTAGAAAAATTTAATTCAGCGTGCATTGTGTTTGGTAGTAACAATTATAGTTGACAGTGTCTATGAAAAATGAATCCCTCTATCAACGCAGTTGTAAGAAAGAGTCCTTGATCAACTGGGTTTTTCTACTCCAAAACTTTAGTTATTACCTTTCCATCTAAAACTCTTTACTTGCAACTGAAATGGAAGCAGCAACTTCCTGGAGACAGTGAGTTGCCAGAACATATTCTTTTATTGTTATCCTCCGTCGCTTTTCTTCAATGCATTTTGTACATCTTGATTATTTCCATAAGCTGTCAAGATAAGGGTGCATTACTTTCAGATCCCCTCCCCCCAAAGGTGTTCACATCATTGAATCAAGAAAACAGCCTCTCAACGACATAAGGTAAGGCTATGAAATTTCGCTTGGCCTTGCACGGTGGAAGGCCAAGGCAATGATCCTCCCCTTTTGTTCATATTAACTCCAAGGTTTTCGGTTCTATCACATTCGAATTAGAGTTTGCCATCCTCAACTTTTGAGTATTGCTTTCTGTTTAGAATTCATCCTTTTTTTTGGCTGGACCAGGAAACACGTCACGCACAAGGCGATTTGTCATTCACACCATTTGTCATTGCAAAAATCATTGCCTTTAATAGTTGACAGTTCATCACCCTCCTTGATACTATTTTCAAAGTAACCCCTCAAAAGTGAATATCAACTGATATTTGTTCTCAAATAATCTAAGTTGTTTCTTAGGTCCTCAGTTTATCGCACTGTGATTTTAGTTGGTTTAACCCGAATCTGTACATTTCTAATGTCCTCAACAATGGGTTGTGTTATTTTTGCTGAAACCCGTAGGACAATGGCTATAAATAGCATCTGAAAAATAAAAAAAGATGATATCTGAATACCCAACTTGCAAGGCTTGCCTACCACATTATGCTTCTTAGATTGTTTGCTCACATCTATGCCGGATACCAATTTGACATAAAACCTTCATTTTCTATTTTGTAAGATGGACCCTTCTGCAGCAGTATGCCTGTCCTCTTACCAGTTTGTTAATTTTCTAATATCATCTCTGTCATCGTAGGGAGTTTATGGTTAACCAATTGAAATTCAAGCATTGTTTTTTATGGCTCTAAGGTGTGCACTTGAATTGCTTCACATTGAAGGTGATGGGAATGACTTTGTTAAACTGGTTGAAAGACGATTACCAGCACTGACCTTCCATATGCGGAGTTATTTCTGGCTTGATTTTCAGCAATTGAATATTATTTACAGATTCAAAACAGAAGAATACTCTCATACTGCCATCAACAAGTTCAATGTGAGACCTGAATCAATTCCAGAATGGTTATTCGATTTCCTGCCAACAAATGGTGGATACTTCATTGGGAATGTGAGTCCAGCCAGAATGGATTTCAGGTGGTTTGCTTTAGGCAACTGTATTGCTATTTTGTCCTCAATGGCAACTCCAACTCAGTCCAAGGCCATAATGGATCTTATTGAAAAGAGGTGGCAAGATCTTGTGGGGGAAATGCCGATGAAGCTTGCATATCCTGCCTTGGAAACCTATGAGTGGAAAATAGAAACTGGTTGTGACCGCAAAAATACTAGATGGAGCTATCATAATGGTGGTTCATGGCCGGGTACGCTATTTTCCTTTACGCTTTTGAATCCATTCATAGATACAAATATCGGTCAAGATATATCGATATCGTTCACTCGATATAAATATTTTTTAATATCGTAATAATATTACGATATATTGTCGTATTAGTGATATATTATAATATCTTAGCTTATATAGTCCTATTAGCTTATGATTTTCAGAAATTTATTTTTGATATATCTGATATAAATATATATTGTCCGATATATTCGATATCGATATTGCTACAATTAGTACCTATATTTTTATCTATGATTAGATACCATTGCTTGAATACTAAAGTTATTAAGTGATATTACAAGTGAATAAAAAAAAAAAAAAAAGGCATGTATTACGTTTTGGGTCATCCTTGTGGGTCTACAACTATTAGAAATGTTCCTTTTCATTTCCAAAGATGTGAGGAATGTTTGCACAATGGTAAGGTTTGTTTGAGTGAAAATATTTATAGAAGGTACCGCAAGATAAATGTGAGCTGTTTGGTCAAGCACTAGGACTAGAGGATTTTTAAATAGCTATCGCCGGAAGATCATGAGTTGGTTGTTTAAGTGCCAAGACTGGAAAGATTTTCAATAGTACATTGCGAGATGTCCGTCTAAGCTGCCATGCAATATATAAAAGGACTTGTTTGGATTTTAGGGTAAGATTTGAGATCATTATAATATAAAAGATACTGCACAAAGAGAGAGAAAAAAAAAAAGATGATGAAGAGGTTTAGCATCCGATTGATATTTAATATGGGTTCCAATCTTTGCCAAACATGAGAATGTTCTTTTAATTTTATTTTTAGGATGTACTATTATTTAGTTACTTTTTTTTAGTGTATTTTTCTCTAGTGGCTTGCTAGGTATGTTAATATTGTATTTAATTGATTAATCATATAGGTTATTGTGAATGAATTTTGGAGAATATTATATTTATAACTGAACACTATTATGGTGGATTTTTTTTAAAATTTATTTTGTAATTTTTTCTTAATTGAGAAAAATTTTTCAAGACAAATATTATTGTGTAATTTTAAATATTGGTTGAATGATTGTTGATGTAACTACTCAAACTTTGTCAATAATTGCGAATCTAAACCATCATACTGACTCTAAAAATCATATGAATTATTATTATAAATGACCTTATAAATGAAATATCAATAATAATTATAAATATTTATTGTAAAAAATAACAATAAAGTCCATTATACATCACATTGATAATAGGGATACAACCCTTGAGAATAATCTCTCAAAAATTATCATTGCTTACAGAAGTGAATGATTACCAACTCCACCATAAGACATCTAAGTTTTGAGATTCTTATTATGTAAGAAATTTAGCTAATCTTGATCACTATATGAGGAATATTGTTATTACTCTTTGAGGTCAGCCTAGAATATGTCATGCTCATTTTCTCATAATCCAATCAGGATCTATACTTGAATTGGGTAAAAAATAATGTCTTAAATGACATATCAAATTGAGCACCTTCGGTAGAATATTTATTGGTATCTCAATGTGTATTATTCATGAGATTATAAATAACATTCAAAATATAAATCTCAATCCTAGAGATATAAAAATTAGGATTGGACAACTATATGTTATACTAAAAGTTTCATAAGTTTTATATTTCTTGATACCGTAATGTTTTTATATAATTTTTTTATCTTAATCATAAATTAATAAGGAAACTATCTAAGTTAATACTAATGATGATCACCATGAAGATAAGAAAAAATCTAAGAATAAATTAAATATTTGATCGATCTTAAGATTTTATCCGATCATTATTGAATTTACCGGTATATTAATATCATTTTAAGACCATAAAAATAAACTCTATTTTATCACTATTAAACCTAAACTTACAAATTATTAATTTTATCCAAATAATCTCGACTATTTATAGGGCGTCTAATTAAGAGAATAAGGTATCCTAAATATTATCAATGCATTAATTATAATAAAATATAAATTAACCAATATTATAATAAATAATATAATTAAAAATTCCATCCCAAACTTCACCACCCAAAATAAACATTACTTGGTAGCAAGCTACAGCCATATGTACAAGGACCAGATTTCAGTGTTTATCATTGCGTGTTTGTCCATCAACTTCTACGCTTTTGAGTGACTAAAACCATGTTTCATCAATATAATATTAAACTTAGTATGTCAAAGAGCAATGACGGCAATGTTACTATCATAAATATATTTATTTATTATATGAATAATTGACCTGAATGTAAATTATTAACTCAACCAAAAGTAAGTTGGAACATGATTTAGTGATTGGTGAGGCTTATTTATTGCTAAATTTCTACTATTTTGAGAAATTGAAATCTAGATTTAGTGATGTAATATTAAATTATACATTTTATTGTATAAGAACAATAATCTCAAAAGTATAAGCACACTAGTCACATATATAAACGATCGTTCGTCACATTAACCAGAGAAAAGATTGATAGATTTCAGAGTTTAGTGTAGAACTTTCGTCACTCGAGTACTAATACTTTAAGTAATCAAAATCATACATCGTCAACGAAAAACTAAATGGCACTAATCACCTTAGCTAAAAATAAGATAAATAAATTTTAGTATTTGTTGTAGCATCTTTGGTGTTGATTATTAACACTATGATAAGTAAAATTATATTCTATCAATAAAAAATTAAACTACTCATGTTATATTATAAGAAGGGTGATTTTATTATCATAAACGCGTGAAGAGAACATGTAAATGGCTGGCTCAAAAATAGTTCGGAAAACTGGTTTTTCCCCACTTGGTACTGGTCATCATCATCCTCTTCAAGCCTTTTAGTGTTCACTGCTATTTTCTGGGTTGTTTGAACCGAGTAACATAAGGGAAAAGGATGATTTTTTACATGATGATAACATCAAAATGATGGAAAAATCACTTGCGAGAGGGTAGAAAAGATTCACTTAGCCTCTCCTCGGCACAGTCACAGCATTCAGCAGCGGCAATCGCTCTCTACGCAACGAGAAACTAGGCTCTCCTTTCTCTTTGCTAGGTTCTCCTGTCTCTGCTCTCTTATTTCCTCACGGAAACAGAGCAGCCGCAATAGAAGCCATTATGGCAGCAGCGGCGGCTTCCCTTGGCATAGCTGCTGCATGCAGCAACGGCACGCTGCAGTAGCAGCCATGGCCGAAGGGTTTCTCCCGCGTTCCAAGAATTAATGCTTCTCCTTTTTGGTATATATTATTCGGCTAGAAAGTAGGAATTCCTGCCAAAAATACTTGAGCTTCTCTCCTCCAGCATTCAGCCCCATCTATTACACGCCTATTGCCTATTCTTACCAGAAATGCCTGCCAAGGCAATCTTTACTAATCAATCTACTATACCTAGTCTAAAATAATTTATGAATGTACCCTTTTGCCAAAAATATACAATTCATAAATCACCACAATTCATTGTTTAAAATTATTAATAAATACTTAGTTAAATGTTGGCTTAATTAGCTGAGTACTTGATCCCCTTCCAAATTTAATTTAATTTAATTTGAATAGTTCCCACAATATGAAATATTACTTTGTACCAAATGTTGAATTCTGTCGAGCTAACCATGGAAATGATCAAGCCAAAGGTCTACAAAGTATTACAGAAGATATGGGGGCTACAAATTTGAATTGTTGCCAATTTGTAGGATCCTTAAAAATAAAGCTAGTGTCACACCTTCCTTGTATCTTCCAATCAGCTGAGATATAGTCGCCCACAAGCTAATATTGGTTTTATTTTTCTCTTCCAAATTATATTAAATTTAAAATAAATGTGTCTTACCAATGTAAAAGAAATCAGCCCATAATTAACCATAAATCATCAATGCAGTCCACCAAAATAAATTAATCAGCTCAATTCCATTATTCACATATTTCTAAGCGCAACGAGAAACTAGGCTCTCCTTGATGCGCTAGGTTCTCCTCTGTCTCTGCTCTCTTATTTCCTCACGGAAACAGAGCAGCCGCAATCTGCCATTAAAATGAATAAGATGGCGGCTTCCTTGCATCCCACCGCATGCAGCAACGGCACGCTGTCAGTAGCAGCCATGGCCGAAGGTGATTTCTCCCGCGTTCCAAGAATTAATGGTTTCTCCTTTTGGTATATATTATTCGGCTAGAAAGTTGGAATTCCTGCCAAAAATACTTGAGCTTTCTCCTCCAGCATTCAGCCCCATCTATTACACGCCTATTGCCTATTCTTACTGAACTGCTTATGCCAAGGCAAGTCTTTACAAATCAATCTACTGTACTTAGTCTGAAATAATTTCTCTTTTTGATGTCTCGGAGAGCGTTACCAAAATATACAGTTAGAGAGCGTATCACCACCTTTCATTGTTTAAAATTATTAATAAATACTTAGTTAAATGTTGGCTTGATTAGCTGAGTACTTGATCCCCTTTGAAATTTAATTTAATTTAATTTGAATATTTTTTCCTTCAATATGAAATATTACTTTCAACCAAATGTTTTTCATACTCTGTCGAGCTAACTCCAAGGAAATGATCAAGCCAAAGGTCTTTGGAAAGTATTACAGAAGATATGGGGGCGTGTAAATTTGAATTGTTGCCAATTTGTAGGATCCTTAAATAAAGCTAGTGTCACACCTTCCTTGTATCTTCCAATCAGCTGAGATATAGGGGCCCACAAGCTAATATTGGTTTTATTTTTCTCTCCCAAATTATAGTTAAATTTATCTGTAAATGTGTCTTACCAATGTACAAGGAAATCAGCCCATAATTGACCATAAATCATCAATGTACACTGTCCACCAAAATAAATTAATCAAACTCAATTCCATTGTTCACATATTTCTAAGCGCACTACTAAATTCTAGGCCTGTTAGGCCTAAAGTCCAAATATCTATTTCGAAAAACATTCTCAACAATTTAATTATCTCGGTTAAAGATCAATTGTTCAATTAGTAAAAGTATAAAATATCGGGTTGTTACAGTTGTTGCTCGTGTTCTCACGGTATTTAGTTGTTGATGATTTACAAGGGATTTGTTAGATTATAGAAGTCAAAGTTTTACTCATAAAACTAATAACTAATTTTCACGAGGATTATTTTTGAACTTTTTATTTGAATTTGTGAGGAAATGATGTGATAATGTACAATATAAATAATCATATATAATGAGTCATAATATTTTGCGTAAAAATTTTTCCCTTAAAGAGGAAAAAAATATGAAGATTATGAGTTTGAAAAATATTTGCTATCCGGTAAGTTTCAATTACATAAACTTTCAATAAACACGAGGGTACAATATCTTATAATGATAAACTCAAGTAATAGAGAATACAAGAATAAACGGGACCTCAAGCTAAAGAGATATAAGAGTAAACGGAAAAAAATGACCGATGAAATATTCTTTATAACAATAAGAATAATATATACAAGGTCGGTGGAAAATGGAATAATATTCAAAACTTGAACATATGAGTAAATATTTTTGTTATTCTTTTTCTTTCTTTGCTTTTCCTTTTTTACTGTGTCGGTACTCAAAACTCAAAATAATCGCATTCAATGCTCTAAAATCGCATTAGGATGATTTATTGCAGTATTGGCTTACAAACACCGTTTAAGTGCACATCATGCATGGACTTATTGGATAAATGATGCATGAGTGCTCCTCAAACATGTATTAGGTGCGACTTTTCTGGTCAAATGGTGTACATATTCAATTCAGGTACTTAGTATACATCACTTAAAATCTTTGTTTTATCAAGCCATGTCTTGTGTAATATCGGGCATGCCGTTGAATGACATGTTAATAGGTGTGAGACTCACAATAAAATAATTCAAAACCCAATAAAATTCAAAGTTTGTTTTCGCTTTACCGATTGTGTGCATAATTTTGTTATTCCAATTGTCACAGTTATTTATTTGGACTTAGCTATACAGGTTGGGTAGGCTCTGTTTAATTTGGAACAATATGGATTGTGATTTTAGTCTCCTAAACAAAAATCTAATTTTTTTTCCTCTTTCACCCATCGTTATTCCAATTGAAAACCCTCTCAATCACAGTTATTTATTTGGACTTAGCTATACTAGGTTGGGATAGAAACAATTCTGTTTAATTTGGAACAATATGGATTGTGATTTTAGTCTCCTAAACAAAAATCTAACTTTTTTTCCTCTTTCACCCGTCGGCCCAATCTTGGGTTATCTGTCTGAATATCTAATTTAAATCCATGAGGTTAGAACGTATTTTGAATCTGATGGAATTAACCTGAAGTCCTTTCCGAAGAAAGAGTAGACAACTAGACATATGACGTGCACAGGAAGTCTGGACTTTCATCGGTATTTAGACTGCTTAATCTTAAATTTTCATCTCCACATATGAAAATCTCAACATCACTCTGCCCAAATTGGTATTGGAAACACAAATTTTTCTGGCAAATATAGAAACTTAGAACAACTATTGGCGATATATCATTAAAATTCTGTGAAAATAGTGACATACTGTGATTTGTTAATTTATGAGAAAATATTAATATTAGCTGATATCTTATTCCATGACACATTGCTTCCAGATGGGTACTGACCTTTTTGAGGTTTTATTTGAATCCTGAGCTTAGTGCTTAATCTATTTCAAAGCTGCTGTTAAACCTGCATTTTTTTTTCCCTGTCATCTCAGGAGCTAGTAATTTCCTCCTTTGCAACTTTATGGTCACATGTGCAGTTCTTCTATGGCTACTCACAGCAGCCTGCATCAAAACCGGAAGACCCCAGATGGCTAGAAAAGCTCTGGAACTGGCAGAGGAGCGGCTCGTGAAAGATGGTTGGCCAGAGTACTACGACGGAAAGGATGGCCGTTATGTCGGGAAACAGTCTAGGAAGCTGCAGACTTGGTCCATTTCTGGCTATTTGGTTGCTCAAATGCTGCTGGAAGATCCATCTCTCCTTGGGATCTTGTCTATTGAAGAGGACAAAATAATCAAATCTTCATACACTCGGGCTAACACCATGCCACCAAGATTTCAGAGTTGATATCATTGATGATCTTGGAGATTCCCAAAACATATGCACTAAGGCATGTTGCAGGATTGTGACCTGAATATAATAAATTTAAATTATAAAAATAACCTATCAATAATATAAGGATAAGACTATTATCAATAATGCAATATGTTATATAATATAAATGGAAGCCTTATTTTGTGGAATTCAAAGCCTGTGTGGGAGTGTGGCCTGCACACCATTTCGTAAGTTCACTATCTAGTTGTTAAATAATTAATTGAGGATAAATAATAAGTTTTGTTGGGACCTACCATGATCCAAACTAACCGAATAAAGAAATTTGAGTTAGTAGTCTAATTTGAAATAATATGTTTGAGCTCAATATGCAAGATTTGGTGCAAATATATTGGCTCATATCATTAGAGATTAATGATTATCTTGTCATGGCAATAAATTAAAGTATCATATTTGAGTTTTATTAAATTGATTGAAATTGCATCATCTTAATTCTAAAAAAGTTGTCAAGGCATGAAAAGGGTCGCTTGAAAGCAGCTGGCCCTAAAATGTACTTAGAAATGTGGCTGGAGTAAGGACTACATCTGATATCAATTATAATAAAAGGAGCGCAACTCAGAATTATTGCTAAGGCATTAGTGTCGGGTGCAACTGGGGAACGTTAAGCATTGAATTCACAGTACGAAAAGGCCAGATGTGATATCTTATATGGGATGAATCAAAACAATGTCATAAATGTAAATATGCATAAGAAAGATAACTCTTTTGAATAGGCGCCCTTTGCCTATAAAAAAGGAAAAGACCTCATAAGTTAAACAAGTAGAAAAAGAAATGCATTAAACTAGAAAATAAGAAATGATTTTCTCTCAATATTCTACTAAATACTTATATAAGGTAATCAATTTTCATTTTAAATATTGCTCACAACTAGGAGTACCCTTTAGTGACAGTTCTTCACCTCCTTTTCAATTAGTCACTAAGGTTAGCCACTTATTCTAATATTCTCTTAATAAATTAGATATATATTAATTTAAACATTAGAGGGATCTCTTAAAAAATTTTTAGATCCTTTAATTGAATTTTATTTTATTTATTAAATGTTCTTATACGAGTTATTAAATGATTCAGGTCGAATTAAATTTTCAGATATACATCACCAATAATTTAGGATTAATTTATTTGAATAAGTCTTAATTATTTCTTAAGTCTTCTTTAATTATCCATCATTATCAAGATTAGTTGTTGTTTCTCTTATTAAAAGTTTTAATTATGCAGATAATTTGTTGTTAATTGTGAGCCTGTAAACTCCGAAGCCCTGATTTACTTAGTCCAATCAGAAATTCATATTTTTCTCAATTGTCCCACATCGGAGCAGCTAAAGGAACGCCCAAAACAGGATGCTCATAAATAAGGAAGAGAAGCTACTGTAGAAGGCATACCTTTCTCGGCCTTTTGGCTAAGATCAAGTGTAGTATCTGTTCTTATCAGTTTAATATCTGATACGTGGGCTATTAGCTCACAGGATATTAAATTAATTTTTCAAGGGGGGAGACCCACCACAGCAGCTAGCTGCTGGGGCCTCCTTGCGTCGCCCATGCGTTGCACTACAGCACGGGCCTGGCGCACCCCAGCAAAGCTCAGTACAATTTATTTTTTAGTCGGAGAAATACCACTACGGTATTTCTTAAAATATTTTGATAATTAGTTTTAGTTTATTTATTATTCTATTTAAATTCATAATTTACATTCCAATTTCGATGCTTGCATATATATTTAAATTTTTAAGTCATTTGAATTTAAAAGATTACTCCAACGTCTTAATAAAACATTGATTGACCAATATAATTATTATGAATAAGGAATATACAAAAATAGGTGACTCACTCAACCACACTAATTCTCCAATCTAACGGTAACCATTTGCCAACACAACCCTCCCAACACTGAGATATTTTCTATCCAATGGTCAAAAATTAGATATTTATATAAATAAATGATAAAAATTTTGTTAAATAATTTAAACGACATCTACTTGCTTCTAATTATAATTAAAATAAATATAAGATAAATTTATATTAGAAAAGATTATAACAACTCCTTTGTAAAAGTGTCCGCACCATGTCTAAGGAAGACTAGCAACATTGAGAAATTCAGTGCATTTTTCTACTTTTAGATTATTAAATGTTCAAATTGCTAAGACCTTTCATCAAAAGAGTGATCCAAAAAAGTGGAACAAAGCATACATTCGTATAGGTATTAAATAAAAAAGAATTGATAGTGATACGGTTGCTAATTACAAATACTTCACATAGGTCTGATGTGAATTGCCATTATATATATATATCCACATTTCACAGTTTCTAAATGATTGAACTTTAATTGAAGTTTATAACAGAAAAGAACATTAACAAAACAGTAGATCTGATAAAACAAAGGAGCACACGAATCAGAAAGTGTTTTGTCTTTTAGGTACAACAGCCGCCACCTTGAGACGTAGCAGCGTCTCTGCCCGAAGATGATCCCGGTATGCCACCGTATCCGACTTTAATGCCATAAGACTGCATGGTAGTGACCAAAACAAACAGATTGTCAGTGTCAGAAAAAAAAAAACCGATGTAAGTGGTATGTGTTTGTATATGATTGGTGTTACAGGCAGTCACCCTTCAATGGCCCTATGGACACTTTTAATAATATGAAATTTCATTCATTTATACATATATATTAATAGGCCCACATAAGAATAGAATAGATGGATGTGTACATGTTACCTGATGGTAGCCATCCCTATTTTGTAATACATAAGACTATGCTATTGCTGTCGTACAACCACAGTAGCACATGAATAGGTGGCCCACACTTTATCAATAGCATGTAACAACATATTGTGCATATAAATATGTTTGATATATGGCTCATCTTAAAGTTTCCAGCGTGACAACAATATCTCAGTCACGTTTGATGAAGAAAAGGACCCTACAAGTGGTTTCATGTTGCTTTATAAATAAATCAAACCCCTACAATATGTGATGCCGATCAACAATCCATATCATACTACACAGCGAATCAAGTGGAAACTAAATTTGAGCATTACTTCATAAAATTGGAGCAAACATAAGAAGCAAAAAGCTGCAGACAATTCATTCACTTCAAAAGAAGTTGAACCAGTATGGAGACAACAACAGACAATAGTGGTGGTTATCAACCAATTATACGTGCAAGCTAGAGAAATGAAGAGCAAGATTGACAGAGACTAGTAATTTACAATCAACATACAAGTTTTGATGCAAAACCTAAAAGATATTTGATAATTTGAAACAACTATTCATTCTCTTAACACTATCCCTAAGGATAAACCACCCATTTTTGCTCCTTCAAATGATATGTCTCATGATTTTGCATGCCCTGTAAATTTGACTAGCTGTAGAGTTCTAATAAGGATATCGGATAGACCAACAAAAATTCTATTAAGAATATCCCCACAACATTGCTGTTGCACCTCACCAGATGTCTATAATTTTTTTCCCCTAAAATAGGAGTGATCTTTCAGAAATATTAGAAGCTGCCACACCCTTTCTTTCAGTCATTCTACTTTGTTCACACCCTTTTTTTCAGTCATCTCATGCTACTTGTTGAAGAGACTGATAACTCAAAAAGTCTCATATAACACCAAATGCAAATATGTATCCCCTTTTCTTTTCTCCATTTTTCTCAGGACAGTTTAGGAAGAATCAATTCAAGGGAGCAACATGAGAGGCCAGTGATTTTAGTTCTAACCAGATGCCTATCAGTAGCTCTAAAATGAGCTGAATGATATGCAGAACTTTAATAGCTGACAATCAATAAAGTACCTCACTTGCGAATACAATTAAACCAAAATGATCCCTTTTCTTCCAGGATGTTTTTGCAATACTGGACTTATAACAGACAAAATGTTTGGGGTCAGGTTATCCATATTAAAGGGTAGAGTTTCAAGCAGATGTACATGAGAACCATGAGAGGCTGATCAAAATCAGCTTAGTCATTGGCAAAATTTTCATTGCTAAGTAAAAATGAAGCAAGAGCACTACCAGTTAGCATTCTGGTAAAATCTGCAAAGCCCATCTATACACAAAATGTAAATGTGCAAGATAAGCAGATTAAACTGAAACTAATAACTGATGACATAGTTCAGCAATAATGATGAAGGATTGCAAGGATATGCAATCTAATAGTGCCCATGAAAGAGGAACTAACCTCATTTGACACATCAAAGACTCCATCCTGGATCTTCTTGTAAATCGTTGCAGCAGTTTTTATGAATGCCTGCAAAGGACAGATCTATCAGGTAAGAAGAAGATCAAAACAAAACTGGAATAACAATAAGTAGAAAAGGAATTTATTAGTCGTTCATCTATTGTTCCCAGCTTGTACATGAAGAAAGAAGACAATTATAGATGTTCAGCTCACAAATAAAAAATTCATTACCTCCTCAACATTCTGAGCAGTTTTTGCAGAAACCTCCATGAATATCAATCCATGTTCCTTAGCAAACTGTTCGCCTTCCTCTGTGCTCACAGCCCTTCTGTGAGCAAGATCACATTTGTTTCCTATAAGCATGATGGTCATGTTTGCATTCGCATGCTGCCTTGCATCCTCCAACCAGCTGGCAAGATGATTAAAAGTCTCCCTCCTACACAAAGAAGTGACTATGGTCATTCTATTTTCTACCAGGGAATAAGAGTTATAACCAACTGCATGTCCCAGAGACTCATGACAGAGATTATATGGCTACATATTTCAGAGATTATGTAGTTTCATACTGTGCAAAATGTCTAGTGCATAAACTATTTCTGTAGTTCTCACTCTTTAAGTAATTTATGCATCCAGAAGAAAACTAATGCCCCATAAAAAAATGGAACAGAACAGAGCAATGAATTAGCACACAGAAGAACATATGTGGGTAAGCATAGAAGAGTCTTACCTAGTAATGTCATAAACCAGAAGTGCACCTGCAGCCCCTCGATAGTAGGACCTTGTGATAGATCTAAATGATTCTTGACCCGCCTAGTTTAAAAGAAAACATCAGCACCAAAATGTAAACAACAGACAGTTCAAGTAAATTTAGTGATATAAGTCAGACAAACAAACAAAATATGACAAACCGTGTCCCATATTTGCAGTTTGATTGGCTTGTTATCAATGGTGATCATTCTGGCCCCAAATTCGACACCAATGGTTAAGTCATGCACAGGCTGAAACCTCTTGTCAGTAAACTGAAGAAGAAGACAAGATTTTCCAACTCCTGGATCACCGCAGAAAAAATTACATGAATGGCATTTTCCCACTACCACAGCTTAGAGGTACAGATCATACAATGAATTCAATCTAGATAAAGCATCCAAACTTCTGACAAAGGTCTGTCATGAACTCAAATAACAATTGAACTTATTGGCAGTGGAGTTCAAAAAAGACAGCAATAATAAAGCATGGAATGCTAGGGTTAAGAACTACTAATTGATGTGAACAGCAAAATCTCATTCGAAAAGACAGAAATGCATTTCAAGCAAATATTTTATACAAATGAGACGCTTGCCTCTGGCTTATTGGGGAAATTAAAAGAAATTAATTGGTTGAAGGATGAAAGTCCAGATTTCCGGTTACTGCTGTCAATTGTGACCAACTACAAAACTCAAAACTGCTTTTCACTTGAAATTAGCATAGATCCGTAACACCTCCTAAACAACTGTACAGCTGTTTTGAACAATCGAAGGCAAAAATTAATTTCGCAATGATGGAAAAAGAAGTTGTAAAGAAACAATATTTCTATTAATCAGTGATAACATATTAAAGGAAGATGAACTTTGATTTATGTTAGTAGTTGTAGGCATGGTCTTAGAGAACTGATATCTATAAAGATGGAACCTATCTTTTTCCATAGGAAGTCATTCAATCCCTCTGCCAGCACTATGATCTCAAATTTAGCATAGAGGTCCACTTGATTAAGTGGAACCACAATCACAAGCAACAAATCCAATTCAGGATCTCAATTTTGAAACCAGATCCTCCTTTTATAAATACTAAATCCATAAATTAAAAGTTCTAAGATATCATTGATACACAAGCTCACCCGACTGAAGGAAAGAACTTTGGTTGGCATTGTTTGGGCATCATACATGTTGAAAGATAGGGAGACGTGAAGGAACATAAACAACACCATTTACATCCTACATAAAATTTGGCCTTTCGACAAAACATTTTTAGTGTCCAACTGATTCCAACAAAAAAAAGAGTGCCCCAGCGATGCATTAAAGTGCTCTTTCAAGTGCACCACAGGTCTTCCTACGACATCTATGACATAGGCCACAACTAGTGAAACAACATTATCATTCTAATTTCACGGGAAAAACTCCAGTTCACTTAACCCAAAAGCAATTCCTACCATAGGTTTCCAAGCAAGATAAAGTGGGACAATTGTGTTATGGCATGCATTTGACACCTGATACATATACCATTCCAAAATTTCATAATTTCCTTGCAAATCTAGAACTAGCAAAGTAAACAGATTACGACATGGTTGAATGGTGGCAAAAAATCCATGCAGCCAACACCAATTGAGAAAAGGCCAACGTTGGAAAAAAAACACAAACAAAAATCAAGGACATCCAGAATCTCTGGGCTTGGAGTACGTAAATAGAAGCCGAATTTCTCAATGGAAACAAAGAGACAAACACATTAAACTCAATCTTTCAAAAATTCTTACCAACATGTAAGTTTATGATTAAGAAAAGTATTCGACAGACTCAATAAAATTCTTATTTAGGAGTCGGATTCAGTGAGTTTGAATTCTATGACATATTCCTATTAAAATACAACTTCCCGCATCAAAGCATAGCGTGATTCGAAGGAATCCAAATCTTACCACCGCACATATATATACATCATAATAAATTTTCTGATGAAAAATTTTTGACAAACGTCGGTTCTTTGATTAGAAAGAACAACCACTAGCAATTGGTTGACAAAAAATACAATTACCGGTATCTCCAATGATGATGTACTTGAACAGGTAAGCGTACGACATCTGTGCGGCGCAGATCTCTTGGTATTCCAAAAGCAACCGATTGGTACAAGATCTCAATTCGCCAACAACGAAAATCTATTCTACTTTTTAATCGATTCTTGAGCGAGTCTTGCAGACAGCTTGGAGAAAAACAAATCCGAACAATTACCTGGCCTATGTAGAAGAATGAAGAACGATCCTAGCGATAACCTAACTACAAAGAGAGAGCATATGATGGCCTTCTTCTTTCCCTTTTAGAAGAAGGAAGCTGTATTTTGCTGGATGCTTCAGGACCATTGCCGTACGTTTAATTTCAATAAATAAATGATTTTTTTTTATCAAATTATAATCCATATACAACTCAATTCTTATATAGACGTGCATTTTTGGGCCTCAAACTCCGAACAAAGGCCCAACGTTTTATAGATGATAAGCCCAAGCCCATTATCAATCCGTTGATTGATCGAAGTTAAAAACAAAAAAAAAAAAAGGATTTTTTCCATAATAAATATTATTTTTAAAAAATTGAAAAGTAATATAAACTTTAGAAATCTATTCAATTTATACGTTTTTATTTACTTTAACCAGAAAGAAGAGTTTATTTAAATAATTAACAAATAATTATTATATGTTTCTTTTTAAATTAATTATAGTAATTTTTCCGTTTCATTTGTCGAGAGCGGATCACAGCGTAGTGATTTTGCTGGAGTTTCCTCTGCTAGTTGCTGATTATGCTTCGTCTTCTTCATTAAACAACTTCAGTGATCCTTCCTTCTCGTCTCCCGTATTTTTACGCATTTTTCTTCCGCGATTGACCTTTGAAGGGAAGGAAAACTCTATCTAGTCGTGGATTTAAAGTAGTCTATTTTTGCTTGCTGCCTCCGGTTAGTTCTTCACACACTAATACAATCCTTATCTGGTCGTATTGTGTGAGATCGTACTTACTCTACGTGAAATTGGGGAGGCTTAACCTCTGCCGCACGCCAGTTGTAATCCCTATACGGGAAATGATTGCTGATATAGCTGGCTTATTAGAAACGATGGTACACTGTTCTGCATATTTACGGTTTGCGAATCATCTTTCTGAGAATGCCATTGGTAGATTGGGAGGGGTTGCACTCTTCTGGCGGAGAAATATGGATGTTCGACACTTCTTCAGATGTCTAGACGGTTAATAGTGGCTGAATTCACTCAGACCACCCTCAACCAACGTTGCCTTGTGGCTTTCATCTACAGAAGCCCTAAAAAAAGTGGCAGGCAGAATTTTTGGTTGGGTCTCCAGGCCGTTTGTTTGGAATTGCGGTAATTTACCTTGGCTCATCCTTTGGTGATTTTAATCGAGTCATGAGTGCTATTGAGAACTATGGGGATCAGTATTGGACAGTCATCAGGATCAGGTTAGTATGGTTTACACGCGATTTGTCCCCCATTGTGGTCTAGTACTCAGTGTTCGGTTTCCTTTTTATAATGTGTGTTGCGTCCTTGGATCTTGGGTACTCGTACGGACGAGGATCCGGCTGAGTTCGCGGATTCTTTCTAAGTATCCGGGCAAGACTCGTGCAACACCAAGGATGAATGAGGAGAGAAGGAGAGTACGAGGACTAATGCACGGAGGATTTTTACATGGAAAGCCTTCTCTTAAATGAAAAGGGAAAGCCACGAGACTTTGGTCCGAGAACTTGTTCCACTATAATGTGTTTGGTTACAAGGAAATTACAGAGTGCACTCAAGTCTTTCTCATTCTTTTCTTTCTCTTTGTAATGGCTAAGCGAGTGTAAATGCTGAGATCTTTTATTTGGTAAACAATTAATGTATTTATAGTAGTGAGATTTCCCTTGAGAGGAGTCCACGTGGGGTTGGTGTGTATATGGGATCCTGCCACCAACTTTGCTAATCTATTTTGCCATGTTAGGAAGGTTGCGTGTATGCCCGCCCTGTTTCGCAGTATGACTTTACTTCTACATGTCCTCTTGCTCTCTTTGGTGCCAAATTTTCCAAACAGGATGGCGTCCGAGGTCCATCTTGAGTCCATGGGCCTGAGTGGATTTTAAGTCCATTGTGCTACGCGGGCTGGCTCTGGCACCTAGACCTTTTGGACTTCTTGGGCCTTTTGGGTCTTTGTGGTATCAGGGCCCAACTCCAGGGAAATGGATCTTAAAGTGGGCCTTGGGTATTAGTATCCATCAATGTGAAACACTATGAATCTTGTAAATTTAAATTAATATGAAAATATGATGTATTTTGTTGGTAAAGAAGATTTGATTACAGTCCCATCCCATTCTAAATCATGTATTTGCCTTATAGATTCCTATTACAGTCACACGAGAAGATGGACATGCTATATATATAGTTCAAGGAGAAGGCGTTGAGCAGCTTAGCTAACAGTCGAGAGATAAACACTCATAAACTACCCTTTAGACCCAAGATCAAACAAGCGAGAAATTTACTCCCTTTGGTGGTGGGTCAAGTGCTGCCCAGGTTCTGAACTGGCCACGGTAGAAGTGGCGTTCTTCCTCCATAACCTTTTCGGACTTTCAGGTAATCAGTCACCATCTCTGTGAGTTCTATGTTTGCAATTCATTTCTCTATATATTTTTGTACTTCATTCAAATCGAATGGCATTTTTTAGTCTTTCTACTCCTATGCAGATAGAGAACTAAAGATGGGAACACTTAGCTGTTGGCTCTTAGGTTTGGCAGCAACCGGCCAATTGCTTATCCTTAGGTTGAATTTCAGAGAGGATTGGTTCTAAATGTGGAAGAAAAATTATCAAATTTTATAAATTATATATTTGTTAAAATGCATATAATTATCAATGAAAAAAGATGAAGCATGATGATCGAATAAAATCACTAGTAGAGAATGGAAATTGGAGACCACGACACCTGGGCTATATCACCAGTCCCCCTCTAGGACTCTCGTCCCCATGAATTCACCCAATCTTCTGCCCCCTTTCAAATAAAAAGAATTTTTGCACAGAAGAGCAGAGTATCAACCCTGACTTGTGGATCTAGTCTATTGATTTTTAAACTTTGAAAAGTCTTTAGCATAGTGTCAGATTATTTTTGGCAAATATTTGATCATAGTTCAATATGGGACAGCCCATATTCTCTTAATATATTCTAGTAGTACTTGGTGAAGGTGGATAAGAACTTAATTTACGCATTAAACATGGAGTATAATGCGGTGAGAGACATGATAGAGGATAAAGATTTGATACTTTTATGTAACAATTTAATGAGCTGGTCACCGACATCATGATGCCTAACAACTGTATATATAGGTGCCAATTTGTGTTGACATGCTGTGTAGAAACATATTTATAATAGACTATATGTCAACACGAATATGATATGATTAAAAATCGTGTCAATAAACTATATACAAGAACAATTCACCAAATTATGTACAAGAACAATTCACCAAATAAACGAATAAATAACACTACACATTGTGCATAGCTCGTTTAATAAATGAGTCATATTCATATCCCATCAAAAAGACAATTTTTTTTTTTACAAGGTGGGCAAAAGTCAACAATATTTGGATAGGTTTTAACCATATTAGTTTGTAATTTTGTTGACCAAACACCTTTATTAATTGTGTCATATTGTGTTGTTTTATGGTTAATGTGCCAACATGAATTGTGACCCAGTTATTTGGCCTTATAAAAGTGCTGATCAGTTAATGATACGAATGCATTTACCTTAAATTCAAATCCTCTTATTTTGTGGCATGCTCCTGTTTAATATTGTCTCCCTTAACTGCATAGATAAATTATCCTAAACTAATTAAAGATATGATATGTTAGTTCTCTCAATATAATTTATAAAAGTAAACCATGTATGTGCTATATATAAGAAAAAAATTCATAACTACACCACAACTTTTTATTAGCAAAAGCATTGACCATTATAAAGAATGTTGTAGAGCTATGTAGCAGAAATAACTTCGCATTCAATTTTCCCTAGCTTTAGGGCAAGTTGTAACATGTATGATGTGATTATAGAGAGGTGTTATGGTTTTCCTACCATCTTGGCTCCCTTGAACACCCAAGGGTCAAGATTAAAATTTAGAAATTGAAGGGTGGAGATAGGAGTAGTTATTATGGAAACTTGATGCATTCTCTACTGTCCATTTTTTAAATTTTTAATCTTGACTTTTGGGTGTACAAGAGAACCAAGATGGTGGGAGGACCATAATAACTCTTGTACCTATTATTACCTAGACAACCTGGATCACAGAGGAACAAAAATATTCAACCTTCTAAGCCAAATGGAATGAATAATCATATGCAAAACATCAAATCTCTTGGGTGGGCTATTCATCATAAAGTGCCTTCTCACTTGCTGCACTCTCCTGTGCATTCTTATGTACTGCCTTGGGGAAATGCCCTTAAGAATGGACTTAATATTAGGGATGTCCTTCACGGCCACTTGGATGGAAAAAGATTGCCAGCTAAGGACATCACTAAATGGGAGGACATAGTTATCTGATATTAATACGGGCACACAGCCTGCATAAATTGCCTCAACAACTCTTGGGCTAGCAACTTCATAGCCACTCGGGCACAAGCAGAACCTGCTCTTCTTCAGTGTGGAGTCGTAGGAGATGTCAGCAGGAAGCTGGTCGTAGACTCGGACATCTCCATCTCTGTCTTTCCAATGCTGCAAGAGGAGATGCCTGATGTGGCCATGCAGACGGCCAGCAAAGAAGGCGAGAATTGTCCGGCGAGAAGGAGGTTGGCCGCCGAGAGGGCCAGAGACTTCTCCGGTTAGGAGATTGATCTCTGGGAAGGAGACATCTTTGGAAGGTTTGAATCCTTCTGAGGTGTTTGCATTGCAAAGAGCTCTGATGGAGTTGTTGTAGAGTTGGGGTGCGTAGGTTGTAGCCCATGGACCCTAATTGACAAAGACATCCCCAATGCATAGCAAAATTGTTAGGGTTGTTAGTGTCAAGGTGAATTTGGCTACTAATTCGAGAACAACTGCCTTTAGCAGTCAACTCGATGATTAAAATGCTCTAAAATGCAAACTTTTCTACTTTTTGGACAACAGAGAATTTCCAGCACCACTTCGATGATTCAGGTTGAATTCAGATTTTATAGCCTCACCGGAAAAGGCCATGTATCATATAACTCGAGGCACACAATAGTAGGAATCAAAGTTGTGACTGTTGATCCAGTCATGACACCTCAAGTTACTCTTGTCAACTAAGCTAGCTGGCACAAGTTAAAACATTCCAGCTTAGCCATGTGCACAAATGAATCGTTTTTTTTCCCTTCAAAAACATGGCCATTGACTATGTGTCAGTTAAGAATGTTTGAAGTTTCTTACCCAATCATGGCAAGAGAGCATGAAATGATCAGCACCAAGACTTCTATTCCAGAAGGGATACTTTTGTGCAATGATTCTAACGTAGTCTGCCACAGTTCTCCCAATTGGGTGAATATCATGGGACCCAGCCACGTGGATATACTGAACCATCATCACTATACTAAATGGCAGGAAATACACATGAGCCTTGTCTGGGTCCCTTGTGGTGAACATTTGCCCCTTTTCCATCTCGTTGATGAACCTTCCTTCTGATGAGTATAAGCTTTTGCAATGGCCATTGTGAAATAATGGAGGTTCTCCTTCTTCATACACATATATCCTGAATCTCTTCTCCATCTCTAGGTAACTCCTAAAGTTTTCACCCAAATAAGACGGAGAAGAAATGAATAATTTTCGTAATGCTTTTTTCAGGTGTAAGATTTTAATTAATGAGAAGTGATGGTTGGTACCTGTGGAAAGCATTGGCATTCCTATATATTGGGCCTCGAGGAGTATAATCAGGGTCTTCGTGTGTCGATATCATGGTCCGATTTTGAGATGCTTCTTTGATACTAGATCGAACTCTTGCCAAATCGGCCTCAAGGCACCCTATTTTGCTAGCTCTAGCAGCCTTATCTGACATTGTTTTCTTCGGAACAATCTTGTCATAGACACAAATTACCCCTTCTTTGAGAAATTATAGACAATAATAATGCTCCAAAGTCAATTAGGCATTCTTTGGTTGGGTCTAAAATTTGGACTTGGAATTAGAATTAATTCTAGGCATAATTTAATTTTATTGTTTGGCGTGGAACAGAATTCTAATTTCATGTTTTAATTCTTTAGGATTGAAAAATAGTATAGGATAACTATTTGTCATTTGTAGAAGCAAAGAATTTTAATTTTGAGGTTAAAATTTATTTTTGATTGTTTGAATCAGGTAGAGGTAGGTTGATCTTAGTTTTATTTTTTTAAAATTTGTTTTTTAAAGAATCATATAGAAGTATTATTTTAAAAAAATATAAAAGTTAATATTTTAAAAAAGAGTACTGTTTAAAAATATTTTAAAATAATATATATCTATAAATATTATCTATCCGAAAATGACATTTTTTAAACAATATTATATTGAATTTCATAATATAAAAATTTAGATTTTATATTTACTACTTATTTTATTTTCATATATGGATTAAAAAATTAATCATATATCAACATTATTTTTTCTCTAAAGATTATAATTACTCATATAATCCAAACAATATAATTTAAATATTACCAAATTTTAATTTTATCAAAATTAAAACTAGGTTTATATTTTCAAATTCTAATACCAATTCCACAATTCAATAGACTTTTAAACCCTAGTTTAGCTTTGCTCATTTTTTCAACACTTGTAGCTCATAACCAACCTTTTTTTATATATAAAAATAGGCGATCCAGTGCGTGAGACTGTTACATTGTTGGCCCGTGGATTATCATATGTATGCAATTTTATTCATTTATAATATTTGGACCGTTTCTGAAGTTTAGACATGCAAATCATGTTTCGTTGTACTATTTTGTCTATGAGTTGCAGAGAGACTAAATCCATTCTGAAGAAGAAGAAGAAGAAAGGTGAAAGAATGAAAATGCACTCACTGAAAGATGAGGATTAGGAAGTGTTTGATTGGCCGCCACAAGGTCTTGAAAGGAGCGATTAGACAGAGAAGAGGCTGTGGAAGCTTGAGCTAACTCAACCAAATGGGCAGACATTTCTGAACTTGAATTGCTGTAATGAGAACCCAAAGGGTCATCCTTCCCAGTCCTCTGAGCTGAAAATGATAGAAATGGTGAATTCCCATGGTTTAAGGCAAAAACCATGATGGATACAACCAAACATGGTGTTATGAATAAGAGGGCTGAGAAGAGTGAATGATGATGAGTTGCTTTTGCAGGCTTCATGGCTGCTGTGATCCGTCTTTTCCACCACCCCTTCCTCCTCCTCCTCTGATGAATGTGATTTTATGTGTAGAGAGGAGGAGGAGGAGGAGGATTATTCATTTCTTGGTGGCAAGTTATTCCTTGCGGCTGATGATGAGTATGATTAGTTTTTTTATATATGTCAATGAAAAGGGGGAACAGAAGATGTCAAAAAGAAAATGTTCATGCTTTGCCTTCCTGAGTTGTAAGCCATGCTCTGCTCTGCTCTCCTCTGTTTCCTTGATGCTGAAGTCTTGTTTCATGGAATGGGACTGTTAACTCCTTATAAAGGATTTCTAGTTTACCAAAAACAATTATAATAAAAAAAATGATTTGTGATTATTTTGGATAGTCATTCAATTTTTGATATAATATTTAATTTGTCTATTTATATTACTAAACTTATATGAAAATAGATGGATAGATTAGATGTTATATTTAACTTGATGGCTAAAGGATGTCCTGAAAATGATAATAATGGGTTTCTTTGCTTCTTCCACCGAATTTTGAGATAAATTAATCAAGTTGATATCAAGATCTTCAAATATGTAAAGAGAAAAAAAAACCCAGTTGTTGATTATTTTTTGCTTTTTTTTTTTTATATTATATGCTTGTTTGGAAAAATGCAACCAATATTTTATTCATAATATAAAATAACTGAAAAAACAAGAATTAAATTGAGGAAAATATCAAATATTCTCCAAATTTTATATTTTTTTCTAATTTTATTCCTAATTCTTAGAAATTTTAAAATCTTATTACCAATTTTATTTTATTTTATTTTTGATTTATGAAAAAAATATATGTTTTTCTCATTTATTTTAATATCTAGTGGTTGAGATGCTTGTCATAAAAGACTTTTATAGAGTATTTTAGACAGTAATTATAATTTTCTTTCCACTAAAAATAAAGTAAAAGGCATTTATTTATTTAATTTTACTTGTTTTGAGTAGAAGCATTATGGATGTGAATGTTAAATCTTCTAAGCCAAATAGAATGCATGATCATATGAAAAACATCATATCTCTTAGGAGGCATGTTAACCTCAGAATGCCTTTGAATATGCTTCATTCTCCCCTTCAACCTCGAGTATTGATCGAGCCATACACGCATCAAGATCTTCTTCATCTCGGGGATTTCCCTAACCCGAACCCTAATAAAAAACGAACACCCTTCGAGAACGTCGCAGAAAGGAGGCACGTAGCCGTCCAAAATCATCACCGGCACACACTCCGCGTAGATGGCTTCAACGATCCGAGGGCTTGCAACTTCGTAGCCGCTTGGACACGGGCAACTTCTCATCATAGATTCGTACGACATCCCCTCCTGAAGGCGCTCGTGAACCACCACGCCTCGGTCTTTGCCTTCCCATTTCTCTAGGAGAAGATATCGGAGTATGGCCATGGAGACGGCCGGCGAAGAAGGCTAACACGGATCGGTATGAAGGCGGAGGCCGCCGCCTATTAGGCTGGTAAGTTCTCCGATCCTGAGGTTGATCTCCGGAAGTGTTGCGTCTTTGGAAGGATCGAATCCTTCTGAGGTATTCGCATTGCAGAGTACTCTTACGGAGTTTCTGGACAGTTTGGTCGCGAAGGTGGCTGCTCGTTGGGCCCTGAATTCATCACACCACACCGACGTTATTTATACTTTGTAGATTTTGGCACTTATATTTTAACTGTATTTATTTTATATTTCTAAAATTAATATCAGAAATATTATTTTTATTTATAAAGATATTATTGTATCAAAAGTTTATATCATAAGAGAATTAATCCAAAATTTTAACTATTACTATATTTTATTTTTTCTAATCTTATTCCTAATTCTTAGAAATTTTAAAATCTTATTACCAATTTTATTTTATTTTATTTTTGATTTATGAAAAAAATATGTTTTTCTCATTTATTTTAATATCTAGTGGTTGAGATGCTTGTCATAAAAGACTTTTATAGAGTATTTTAGACAGTAATTATAATTTTCTTTCCACTAAAAATAAAGTAAAAGGCATTTATTTATTTATTTAATTTTACTTGTTTTGAGTAGAAGCATTATGGATGTGAATGTTAAATCTTCTAAGCCAAATAGAATTCATGATCATATGAAAAACATCATATCTCTTAGAGGCATGTTAACCTCAGAATGCCTTTGAATATGCTTCATTCTCCCCTTCAACCTCGAGTATTGATCGAGCGATACACGCATCAAGATCTTCATCTTATAAGAAAAAAAAACCCAGTTGTTGATTATTTTTGCCTTTTTTTTTTTTTTTGAATTATATGCTTGTTGGAAAATGCAACCAATATTTTATTCATAATATAAAATAACTGAAAAAACAAGAATTAAATTGAGAAAAATATCAAATATACTCCAAATTTTATTTTATTTTTTCTAATCTTATTCCTAATTCTTAGAAATTTTAAAATCTTATTACCAATTTTATTTTTTTTAATTTTGATTTATGAAAAAAAATATGTTTTTCTCATTTATTTTAATATCTAGTGGTTGAGATGCTTGTCATAAAAGACTTTTATAGAGTATTTTAGACAGTAATTATAATTTTCTTTCCACTAAAAATAAAGTAAAAGGCATTTATTTATTTATTTAATTTTACTTGTTTTGAGTAGAAGCATTGTGGATGTGAATGTTTAATCTTCTAAGCCAAATAGAATTCATGATCATATGAAAAACATCATATCTCTTAGGAGGCATGTTAACCTCAGAATGCCTTTGAATATGCTTCATTCTCCCCTTCAACCTCGAGTATTGATCGAGCGATACACGCATCAAGATCTTCTTCATCTCGGGGATTTCCCTAACCCGAACCCTAATAAAAAACGAACACCCTTCGAGAACGTCGCAGAAAGGAGGTACGTAGCCATCCAAAATCATCACCGGCACACACTCCGCGTAGATGGCTTCAACGATCCGAGGGCTTGCAACTTCGTAGCCGCTTGGACACAGGCAACTTCTCATCATAGATTCGTACGACATCCCCTCCTGAAGGCGCTCGTGAACCACCACGCCTCGGTCTTTGCCTTCCCATTTCTCTAGGAGAAGATATCGGAATATGGCCATGGAGACGGCCGGCGAAGAAGGCTAACACGGATCGGTATGAAGGCGGAGGCCGCCGCCTATTAGGCTGGTAAGTTCTCCGATCCTGAGGTTGATCTCCGGAAGTGTTGCGTCTTTGGAAGGATCGAATCCTTCTGAGGTATTCGCATTGCAGAGTACTCTTACGGAGTTTCTGGACAGTTTGGTCGCGAAGGTGGCTGCTCGTTGGGCCCTGAATTCATCACACCACACCGACGTTATTTATACTTTGTAGATTTTGGCACTTATATTTTAACTGTATTTATTTTATATTTCTAAAATTAATATCAGAAATATTATTTTTATTTATAAAGATATTATTGTATCAAAAGTTTATATCATAAGAGAATTAATCCAAAATTTTAACTATTACTATATTTTTGAATTTTTCAAAAAAAAATTATAAAATAATATAATTACATATGGTAACATATTAACTAACAGTCCAAATAATTTTTTTTTCTTTTACTTTTCTTGACTCTTAAAAGCCTAAACTAATATTATTAAATTTGCTATTAATTTTTAATAAGTTTAAATCCACACATTTTATAAAAATATAAATATACATAGATTAAAATATATGATTTGTTTGTTCAATGACCCAAAAAGTTATCTATCAAGTTTAATTAAAAAAATTAATTAAAAAATTTTAAATGTGTAAAAATATCATTTTTTTTGGGTATGTAGTGTAAATATATCATTGAATACCTACCCATTTCAATGTATCTCTCTTTTGGCATACTTCCAAGAGAAATATTATAATTTGCAATATCTATAATGGATAAGTATCATTTGGTACAGTTAATCAATTCAATATAGTTATGACCGATATCAATATCAATATTTTAATCTATGATCCCAGTGACATTGCACCCTTAATCCCCGGTCTAATAACAAAATTGTTCATAAAATTTATCAGTGTTAATTAAAAATCATCATGAAGATAGCTGCAGCATAGGTAGCAAGATACTTCTCCCAATCATGGCAAGCAACCATGATATGATCAGCACCATTGCTTTGGTTCCAGTAAGGGTGTTTGTGTGATATAACGGCGAGGGTGAGGCCGACCTCAGGGATCTCATGAGCACGGGGAACGTAGAGGTTGTTGGTGCAAAATAGAAGACACAGTGATCGGAAGGACAAAACACTCGGACAGCAAAAGAGTAGAGCTTTCGGACGGATGACCAAAAGTAGAGATAGAAAAATGAGAGAAACACACACAAGATTTTTAACGTGGAAAGACCCTTCTTCAACTAAGGGAAAAACCACCAAAGAATACACTATAAAATATAGATTGTTAACAAGAATGTTAGCTACACAAAGCCCAAACAAAAGAAAACAATCACAAGTGTATATCACTCAATCTCTCTCAAAAGAAGTATCTATCTCTCTATCTTTACAATAAGGCTTGCCCACAGTTCTCTCAAAGCTTACTCCAATACTGCTCTCCAAGACATGGCACAACAAAAAATTGCCGAAGACAAACAAGAGCACAAGCCTTTATATACACAGGAGGCCTAGTGGTCGGCCACCCTACCGGCAGTAGGGTGGCAGGACCACGCCTCCTAGGCCTGCCATGGTAGGCGCAAGCCAGACGTGCCAGAATGGCAGGCTTGACACTCTAAAAAATTGTAGCCGCCTCAACTTCCAATCATAGTGAGTCAACTGCCCACCTACAAAATACGACTACAGCAGGCCTACGGAGAGAAAGAGTCAACGCCTAGGCTTCCAGCGTCCTTGTCCATGTCCTCAACTACCCCTCGGACATGACGCCTCTAATGAGCCATTGTCCGTCATGACAGGCTTCTCGAACCACTCAAAAAGTCTGCGTCTATTTTCCTCCTTTGAGTCTGCAGACAAAAAATATCATGAGGGAGTGACCCCAACAGAGGTAGAGAACCATGAGGACGATGCTGAAGGGAAGGAAATAACCGAGAGCCTTGTCCAGGTCTGCAGTTCGGTAGTGGTTGCCCCTTTTTATTTCATGGATGAATATCCCCTCTGTGGAGTATACTGTCTTCAAAAATGGGCGCACTCCTTCTTTGTATACAGATATCTTAAAGGACTTTTCCATTTCTAGGAAACTCCTGAAATTGATTAAACATCATTAAGTAAAAAAGCTAGAATTTCATACCTTTTCAAATCATACACATATGCATGCGAAGTCACCATGCACCATTTATGATTTCTTAATAACTTATTTTCTCATACAAAAAGTAATTAACACGACGAGAAACTTTGGCAGTTTCGATCGAGATATTACTTTCTTAGATGTATGACCCATAAGGGGTTCGTGTGACACAGACCATCCTAGTCTTTTAATGGGTCATTGGCATAGATAGGCTAGACTCCTAAAATTAGAATAAGAACCATAGATTGTAGGTATTACTTTTAAATTAGACATGCCATTATGTTCATGGGTTCTTACAAAGCTCAAGGATCGATAGGTATAATGTTGTCTTTTACCAAAGAAAGACCGGAAACTAGTGAGGCGTTCTTTATGCCACATGGTTAAGCAAACTTTCCAGGAGAAAAAAACTTTTTGACGGTATTAACAATACATTAATTTAATTAATTTTGAGGGTCCAAAGTCCTCAACCCATTACTCAATTTAGGCCGATTAGCTTGTAATGTGACTTTTAAGGTTATTACCAAGATTTTTGTCAATTGGTTGAAGATTTCATTGCCCTCCTTGTGTAAGGATTGGTTTTATGTGATAGGAAAAAAGTACACTAATAATTATGTCATTCTTTAGGAGAAAATAACTATAGAAAATGAAAAGTGTTAGTATCTCACAGCTCAAGATAAGATCATAATTAGAAAGTATATCTATAAAACTCTCCGAAAATCCCAAAAGCTGGTTCTCTTTACTATGAACAAGTTAACAAGATCCTAGTTCACATGCACAGTACACCACCGATCTATCTAAATGAAAAGTAAATATCAATGGCAAGGCAACGGGAGGAAAGGCAAAAAGTACGACAATTATGAATGTAAATCAGATAGTTAATAAAAAAAAAGGTACAGAACATAAAAATGAAATGAAAATTCAGATTGGCAAGAACGCTTGCTGCCCTAACCTCATCAGTGCCTTCACTTCTGTCCGCTTAGAGCAGACTCTACCTGAATGGGAAAGTAGGAAAAATAAGAGATTCCTCAAAGACTAGCAAGACTTACTCTAATGGTGGAAAGAGTTCCATGTAACTAGATTAATTCCGTTCCTACTTCTATATATTTAAACGGTCCTACTCTCATTCCAGCACGTAGCAACTAATTGGATTGAATTGAAACTAATATTAGTTGACAAAAGGGGGAAAAAAGGATTTAGAATCTCTATAAATTTAAAATTGTGATATCAACTAATTTTTAAAGAATATTAAATCATCACACATTTTAATGATCAATAATAATTCAATATATATTTTTGATGGGTACAGTTATTAATGGGCCCACATAAAGAAAAGCCATCAAGACCATAATGAGAAGTGGATTGGACAGCATTGAGGCCTAATAACATACAGGCCCAACATTTCATTCTTTGAACTACTCCATTCATTGAACTATTGAGTCAGGTGTATAATCCCCGGAGATCATAATTGTTCAAAATAATTCCGAAGGTCTTTAATTGCTTCAGTTGGATTCCTAAAACATTAACTACAACAGTTGATTCTATCCAATATGACGTCACAAGTTATAAAAAAACGGACATCTAAACATCATATAAAAGGGAAGAATGTCCAAGATAAAGGATAGACCGAAAAAAGAGGCACTAGACCACTTTCCCATGAAAATTCCTTTACTTAGACTGATGCATATATATGGACTACACTAAAAACACTTAAAACGAAAAACTCATTTTTACTTTTTTCATAAAAAATTCTCTCTATTATTTGGACGAGAACTAACTTGAATGTCGGAATACCTTTCGGAGAGCAAGCCCCGATTGTACTCTAATTCTTGGCTTAGTTGTGGTGTGCAAGTCTTGAATTGTCAAAGACAAAATAGAAATCCAATTTAAAAACAAGACGTGATTGAAATCTGTTACGAATCCAGAGCCCTTGTACGTATTAATTTTAAAAATAAAAATATGTTTTTTAAATAATTAATAATAATATAATATAATATAGCAGTCTCAATATTAGTATCTTAAGTGATTAGTGAGTGATCCAAGAGGCATAACCTATGAGCAAATCAGTGGAGATGTCCCGAGTTTGCAAGGCACGAATAAAATTATATCACTACTTGATAATTTCAAAAGTTAATAATAAATTTCAGGGACCTTCAACTTCACGTATACGAAATGCATGAATTTTATTTTATTGAGTATAATGAAATCTTCAACTTGCAAAAATTTTGTTGAGCTTACAAAAATAAGAGACCTTCTTTTGGGGAAGCCTAGGAAGAAGAAAATCGTGACTATACAGGTCTGTACTTATAGCCTAAAATGAATAATATATTATCGTTTGGACTAAACGTATTTGAACGTGAGCCGAGCAAGTTTCGCCAAATATATATTTCTTTATTCTTAAATTTGAATTTTGTTTCTAACCTGAAGAGGTTAAATACAACATTAAAGTCAACTAGCAACTACCATAATTAAGTCTGACAAATTTTTAATGCAACATATTCCTATAGAATCAATTAATACAAATATACTCCAAAAAGACAACTATCAATCAGAATGCCTCTTTTCCAAAAAAAACATTGTCAACTAATTGATAAGTAGAATACAACAAAATGCCTCCTTACATAGTAAAAGTGGGCGGGCCATGTACTCAGTAGATTGCTTCAGTGATGCGTAGTGCACTGCGCCATCTATAGATTTTTCTTCTGTTTTAATGACCCAAAACTTGGTTGATAAAATTTGGGCTTCATGATGTTGCACAAGCAGCACAGTACCTGAAAAGCAACACATAAGATCACATGAAATCCTGAGCAACCCCAGCTGGTAGTCGATCGCTGCTAATAACTTAACGTTTAATTTATCCGAAATAAATGATCTATATACCTGATAATACTGAGTACTGAGCAAAAGACATGAATATTTTCAAACATCTATTTATCATCATAAGATCTCTATGGAAATGTCCAGCACACAACAAGGCAAAACGTAGCAACAGGTAAGATTCATATAAAACAATTGACTAAGATACCATCATTAAGTCATAAACATTAACAAGTGTCCAACATAGTTCAACCTACTCGGAGATCGACCACAAAAATTTTACTTGTTCATTCATTTATTCTTGGAGTCAAACACAACCGATCAGGAACTTAATTTTATTAGCAAATGACCAAATCCTGTGCTCCTGAACAGAAACATTTAATCAAGTTACTTTAGAGCAGACTTTCGATGCAATGTGTTGACAAAAGGTTTCTTCAATGCCCATAATTTTTTTCTGTCTTTTCATTCAGATTCTACATGGTGACTTCGTTTGCATATGAAAAAAAATGTGACAGGTGCTTTATATAAGTGAAAAATGCAGCAGGAAAACTAGATGCAAAAACAAATTAAGTACATGAATGTTGTATAATATATTACTCGAGACCTTCTGCTGAAAACAACCATTACAACTCGGCGCACAGCTCAAGACACTTTCCACATCATTACAACAATAAAAAAAAACAGCATAGGTCAGAGGAACCGGTCTGAGGGCACATCAGAGGCAAAGTCCCCATCGTCAAAGAATGGTCAACTAGCACCAGTTACCAGCCAAGGAATCATGTATAACTTGTCCCAAATGCATTGAAAAATCTGCTTGGTGATTTGCTTCAGATTTGGAACCAGCCCCCCCCATTAAACACAACATTGCTGGTAGTGCATCGTAAAAAGTTAACAGCCGCAGCAAGCAACAATTTGAAGACTGCTGAATCTTGGTCCGTCCCCTTCCACCTAGCAACAGCCCATGGAATACCAAGAGGCCAAACCTCGTAAGGCTAGGAACATCCACTCCTGTGGCAAAGCGAGCTTTTCCATATAGTTGGGAAGGGGGTGTCAGCAACTCTTTTTTTTTTGGCAACTAGCAGCTGCTACAGCATCTCCTGCAAAGAGCTAGAAGTTATTAGAGAATAGCTTTCCTTTCTGGCAATTGTTGTTGGTCTTAAAATTCTACTTTTGCAAAAAGTAGGCTAAGAGCTTATTTTCTACACACAGTTCTTATTCACGGCTTCACTACGGCAAAAATTTAAGAAAAACTATACCAACTTCTCTGCATGGCCACAACACAGTCATGGCACAGACCAGCTACAATCGATCAAACAGAATGCTGAAAGCTTAGTACAATGTAATCTCCTGCATCAATGAGCTTAGTGCTACCAGTTATGTCTTATATATATTACTGTCCAAAGATTGACTAGTTATTCACTCTCAGTCTTTCCATTCATCAACCACGGGTCACACAGACCATATGAAACAGAACAACCTGGGAGACCTGACAATGTGTTCTACTAAGGATTGTCTAAGCATGCTTCGATGCTATCTAGTAGTCCGGTTCTTTAATCACTTGTTGGGACGTATTGTGTGTGGGAATGTTTAATCTGTGCATATGTGCATACTTAAAAAAAGTTATCGTGATTAAAGTTAGTCCAGATCCAAATATTTGTAGATAAAGCTAATCCATTAGTTTCAACAATATGGTGACTGGAATCTGACACATAAAAAAGTTGAATTCTCAAATTGATTAATGTAATATGAACCCAAATATCTGGTAACTAGTGTTTTGACATGTTTATCGCATATATTAATTATCAGCAACAAATTTACAAAATCCTGTTTATTGCTGAAAGTTTTCCAAGCTTACAACTTGGTAAGTAATGTTCAGTAAAGAATCAGCCGTTTCCAGAGACTAGTTAAACATGAGAGTAGAACTAACTCCTAGAATTTGACCTAATCATGTAAAAACTAAAAGGAAAATGGAAGAGGAAAAATAAGTTATTGAAGTAATACCAAAAGTTTCCCCCTTCCATCGGTGAAGAGAATGATGCCACCAAATGCCTTGTGATTCTAGATTCCGTATCACTCTAAGAACAGCTCAAATTAGCCGACTCAGTTTAAAGGTCATGGGTCCAATTAGAAAAGGAAAAATTCAAACCCAATTTAGACTGTCAAACAAGTAGAGTTGTCAAAGTTGAGAACCGTCTTGTCAGGAGGGCAAAGCACCAAAAGGCTGACCATGCAAAAGGCTGTAATGTCAGAGACCCGATTTGTCAGTCCGGACGAAACCGCCAAATTGGCCTAAGCCGTTGACCAAAATCAAAGAGGCCCATGCTAATCTCCGCGCCACGTTCTCCACGATCAAATGAGTCCACCCTCTATATATGGCTCCCTTGGCGTAGAAAAGGTCATCTTTGCCATCTTCTGCCTCACAGATTACTCACTCTTATCCGAAGATTCCAGTAACATTTGTTCAAGCACAAGTCTCACAGCACTTAGCCTACATGAAAAAAAAGTTCGGAGTCTATCCTCCGTATTACATTCTCCGCCGGAAAAAAAAAAAAACTCTCAAAGTATAGAGCACTGCACGCCATATCCACGATTACTCTCCTACCCTCATACGATAAATTAGGAGTTATTTTCGTACCATAAAAGTCCTAGTTTGGTTTGTGCTGTGCAAATTCGGGATAGAAGACCCAAAAAACTCAATTCAAAATCCCTCTGGTCAAACCCCGACTCACATGTCATTAAAAAGTCATTAACAAGGAATTTGGATAACAGGAATCAGAAGGAAGAGACCATTCTTGAAGGAAACTTACAATCTATGAATAAGGAATTAGGGTTCAGTTGGAAGGCGTCCTGAATTGCAGCGCCAAACCCTCGGTGTCCTTGAAGCAGAATATCAGCTTTGGAGCTACCACATTTATGTCTTCCACACCGTCCACCCTCATTTATGTCTTCCACAAACCCTCTCTCTGTCTCTCCCTCTCCTCCCGATCCACACCCGTGTCTCTCTCCACGGCCACTGCACAGGAGGAAGGAGCAGCGAACGGACTGCTGGTATGTTTTCAGTCGACGATTGCTACGCCGTTCAGATGCATTAATAGTAAGTGTTTGGTGTCATTAGAATATTGTGGATTATTTTATTTATTCAATAATAAAGATAGACGGATTAACCTAATATAATTTTTAAATTAGTAATTTTAAATAATTAAAAAATATTTTTAAATATTTTTTAAACTGCATTTTTATTAGATAAATTTTTGAAGAAAATTTTAAACCCCCTTAAAACCGGATCCTGGGGGCGTCCTTCTTCCCTGTGGAGAAGGACCGTCCTTCTCCTCATCTGAACCGTCGGATATAAAATCCGATAGGCCACACGTTTTGAATGGATAATATAATGTAAACCGTTCGATTTTAAATTTAATCATCCAAAATACGTAATAGTCGGATTTTACATCCGACGGTTTAGATTAAGAGAAGGACAGTCCTTCTCCACAGGGAAGAAGGACGCCCCCTCAATCCCTTAAAACCTGCCTTTCATTCTTTCTCTTTTTCTTTTTTTCTGTGCAATTGATCCCGTTAAGACTTACTTTATTAGTTTATAATAATTAATATATATATATATAATATTATATTAATTTAAATATTCAAAATATGGTACCATAGCATCTATAATAATAATGTTAACTTAATTTGACTTTAATAAAAAAACTAAATAAAATTAACTTAAATAAAAAATGATGGGAATAAAATAAATTCGCCATTGACTCCAAATACAAGTAAACAGCAAATTGCACGTGACTAATTATTATTCCTACAAATAATTTTCCATGGTTTGTTCTTTATACAAGTGAGTCCTAATTCATCAACTAAATAAATAAATAAATAATAATAATAATAATAATAATAAATTCTTCACTTTGGAAATTGACTTTTCTAATTTGAATGTCATTGGGTAAAAACTAAAAATTTTCTAATTATTTTAAATTTAGTTTCACCAATATGATATATTAAGATATTCATATTTTTAATAAATAATATTTTTTTATTTTATTATTATTTTTTCTTTCTATACAAGTTTTATTATAAGCATACAAATTTATTTGGATTATATATGTTCGAACTCTGACATGATAAAAAAAAAAAAAAACAAAAAAGATCTAAGAGTTTATTTGGTCACTACACTTTTAAGTGTTTTAGCGATGTTCTATTCTAACTCGCTGATAGTACTAAAAAAGTTCTACATAAAATGATTAAGATAATCAGATCTTAACCGCATGATGTATTCTATTGATAAAAAAATGCTATTCATCCTTTTAATTAACAAATAATATGTATTGTCCAACATAAATTACCGTCTATCACACCAAAAAAGATGCCCGTGTGCTAAAAAAATAGAAATATAAATCAAATATTAATCGAATAGTATAGTAGTATTTAATGAGAATTATGAAAATGATTATCTATTTTCTAGCCCAACATGCACAAGGATTATGAATAATCTTCCTTTTAAAGGCTTATTTTAACCATTTACTTATAAATATGTCATTAACTGATCTTCATGAAAAACAGATATTATTACATCAGAGAGAACCTTAGTGCTTGGAGGGGTCTATTTTGCTAAAATGTTGGTTTGAGATTTAATAATTTTTTAGCCACTATAAAAGAGATTTAATCATTCATTTTCATTGAGAATTCAGCCACTCTAATATTAATGTCTGATACTTTCACAGGCAAGTGACTTGTATTCAGAGAAATGTTTCTTTTTACTAAAAAATTTATTTTATTGAAATGTCGCTTTGAGATTTAATTATTTTTCAACCATCACAAAAAAGAAAAATAATCATTTATTCTCGTCGGAAATTTAGCCACCCCAATAATAAAGTCTACTACTTTCATCGGTAAGTAATTTGTGTTTAGAGAAAATTTTCTCATTACTAAAAGATTGGGTTTATCTTGACATCTTAGACCACAATTGATATTTTTTTCATAAGCTATCTCATTTTTACTAACTTCCTTTGACAAGTTTAACTTCTTCGATACCACCTAACACAAAAATCTTATTGTTGGTATTAAATTGTTGCAACTTGATTTTAGATTTGTATCGAATTAAGAATATTAAGGCTAATATCTATACTTTTTAATTTAAAATCTACACAATACAAATAAATATGAGTTAAAAAAATATACAAAAGTTTGACCCTATACTATTCGACGCTCAAATCAGTGACATTTTCTTAAAATGAAGAAAGGGAGATAGTGTTTTATGTTGATATGTGTTTTTTGTTAAAGAAAGTATGATGATATGATTTGAATTTCATGGATTGCGCTTAAAGCATCTTTTTCTTTTCTTCCCCGCACTTTCTCTTGAGAATAAAGTTATTTATACACTTAGAGATCAGTTGATTGTCTTTATCCGTAGATGGCAGTTTATAAAATTATCGGATAAGAATAAAAGGTTGACAATGATTCCTGCCAGTTAGACAATTCATCCGTTTAAATGTAAAATTGGGCCACCAAACTTGTTGTTTTTGGGCCAAACGAATTCTTTGGATTGTAATTTTCAGACTTTACTTCTCAATTTGGATTGAACCCATCACAAGTCGATAAATATCTAACACTTTAATTTTTTTTAAGTAAATAACGACTTAAATATTAGAAAAGATAGTCAAAAATAATATATATTCATTTTATTTTATTATTTGTGATACGTAGAGCCTAAATAGAGCCATTAGGACTCGAATCTTGTGTCGAATTACCACCACTTTGTAAAAACCATAATTTAGGCACACATTAAGACTTTAAATACAATGCCAAAAATGATTTCATCATTTGAGTCCTTTATTTAAAGACCTAAGGTTGTTAGATAATATCTTAATATCCCTTACTCAAAACATACTCAAATGTTGTTCATTCTTAACTAATATTCAAAATTTATTACTTGAGATTAAAACGATCCATAAATTCTGATCAATGATGCGCCTACCTTAAAACAATACATTTCTAAATATTTTATTATTTTTATTTAACATATTAACGAGTCAATATGTAAATAAAAAATAAAAAAATTAATAGAATCTATTAAGAAACCCTTTATTATAATAATTTTCATAATTTTAAAAATAATACACATAAAAGCACAAGTTATATGACAAAAAAAAGAGAAATTATATAATATATTATCATATTATTTATCGATAATATTAACTTTTATATGATAATTTGATTATTTATAAAAACCTAGGATAATTATATATATTTAAATATATATCTCAATAATTTATTAATATCATCTTTCCCCACGAGCGGGGATACCGAACTGACAACTTGAAAATTTTTACTTTCACGAAAGGCCGGGGGACCCACGTTTTTCATGCGCTTTTTTCATCGCTTTTCATGTCAGAGATCCACAAAAAAAGCCAAAACTCCTCACTCGTCATCCATATCGGGAAATCACGTTTTTTTTATATTTTTTTATTTTTATAATAATAAAATTTTCCCACCCTAATTTTATTAAATTTTAATTAATTAATTTTAGTCACGAAACCCATATGATATTTTGGTAAAATAATTAAATTTATAAATTTTATTTTTTTTCAAAATTAATATTATCATAATATATATAATAATTATTTTTTATTTACTAGGCTAAGCATTTATTAATGAAGTTTGATATTTTTCACTTTTGCAAAAGTGATAGGGACCCACCTCTAGGCTGCACTTTTTATCCACTTTATGCCGGAGTTGTTCTTCCCCACCCATTATTATATATATATATATATATATATATATATATATATATATATATATCGACCTTTCCTCTTTTTCTCTATCCTCTCAGCTAAATTCATCGTCTCTCACAACACGGGCTGTGATAGAGAGTACGAAGAAAAGGTAGAACGGAAAGCGGCTATGGAGATTTCATAAAATTTTAGTGGGTTTTAGAATAAACGATCTTACCCGGTTGTTTTCCGCCGTACGTTGTTTGGTAATTTTACGAGCACTTGTCCTATTTTCTGTTTTCTAGTTTGTTTCTGTCTGCTAGTAGATTTTAGGGTATGTTGATTAGTTCTGTGTCGAGTTCGGCTGTTTATGTGGTTTATTTGGTTTCGGTTATCCGGCTGTGTTTGATTTGTTGGCTTTGTTTGAGACGCGAAACAATTGATGTCCTGTGGAAGTTTATGCGGTCATTTTATTACAACTTTTGAAGATTTTAGATGCTCTTTGACTAGAATTATGGATTGATATTTGAAGATGATTTTAGTTATTTTTTCCCTTCTCAAAGTGATGAAAAATGAAAAGAAAAAACCTGTACGCAGATCTATCATCAACATCCGTCATATTTGAATTTTTTTTGCCTTTCTTGGCATCCAAGGCGATCTGTTTCCAATATTTCTTCGGTGTCTTATTTAGGATTGCGAGAGGGCCAAATCTCTTCAATCTTTCTTAACCTGGATCTTTGATTATTTCGTAGTTTATTAAGAACTATTTCCTTCGTCCAATTTCATGAATTCAAATATTACACTGCTTGACAAGGCATGACCCATTTGCCAATTGTTTTTTGTACTGTGGACATGTATACGGCGAAGGAAAAAGTCCATGCAACCTTAGTTAATTAACAGGAACTATTTATTGTTAGCGCTGGATTGATGTTTCTCCCCGCATGATTTTCTTGTAGAGCATGTAGAAGTTTGCTGGATCACAATTTTCGAGCAAAGCTACTTTTGTTCATCAACTGACAAGTTGATTTTTGGGAGAAAAGCTGTGCGTGAAAATGGGATACATCTGTGATTTTTGTGTGGAGCAAAGATCCGTGGTATATTGTCGTTCTGATGCTGCTTCCTTGTGTTTGTCATGTGACCGGAATGTTCACTCTGCGAATGCCCTTTCAAAACGTCACTCCAGGACTCTGGTGTGTGAAAGATGCAATTCTCACCCAGCATTTGTTAGATGTCTTGAAGAGAATGTCTCTCTGTGCCAACACTGTGATTGGATGGGACATGGGGGATCTACATGTTCCCCTTCGCACAAGAAACAATCTATAACCAGTTACTCTGGCTGTCCGTCAGCAGCAGAGCTTTCTACAATCTGGTCATTCATCCTTGATCTTCCCCTTCCCACGGCAGATGATCTCACTTGTGAGCAGGGATTTGGTTTAATGAGTATCGAGGAAAAAAGTGTAAGGACCTCTGCGGACACTGTGGATAAAGACAGTGGGATTGAGACATCTGCTGCAGTTGGCGTGAATCATGAATGGAGCACAGATAAACCTAATGTTTGGACAGAATCTTCATCTATGCCTAAGCTTAGTGTGCCACAGTATCAAGAACAACCAGCTTTATCTGAAAACCGAGCTCCATCCAAGGTGAGCACTGGTTAATATATTGTAAACGGATGATAGCAAATATCAGATACTCGGCATTTTTTCTAGGATGTGAATTCAGTACTAAAATGCAACTTGTAAATTCTTACGTCCAGCTTTGAAGGCGTGTACTGAAATGCAACAAAAACAGGATAAATAAAAAGAAAAGGAAAAAAGACAATGATTATTGAGGTATGATGCAACTTCTGTTATGGAACTTATTGACACAAGATGGAAGGACTTTATTCCTCTACACAGAAAATGGAAAAAGGTAAATGTAGCTTAACGAGGATATTAATATGGATAACTATCAAACTTGAAAAGATCAGAAATGATATAATTTCAAAACTAAGCTAGATGCTTCACCTTCATAGAAGATGAGGGATAGATTTAGAAGGACCTAGGTTAGAAAATGTAAACATGAGGAGAAATTATTTGATTGAGTTTGAAGGCAATAGGCAGAGCGGAGTATGCCTGGAAAATAACTTGTAGCTAGGTATTAAAGTAGTATGCCTGGAAAATAACTTGGAGCTAGGTAGTTAAAGTCGACTGTGGTTCAGGTCTGACATGATATGGCCTTATATCAAGGGGCATGCTGAGAATCAAGGATTTGATTTTGTTGTTGGTTTTGGCATCAGGCTTATTTCTGGCTGCTATCAACATGCGTTATTATTTTCTGGTTCCCTATGACTGTGCATCAATGAACTAGTTTTTGGGTAAAGATAACATGGTGTTCATAAATGCCCAGTGATTTCATCAACAGCTTCATTTTTGTATATTGATTTCCATATCATGTGACATACATTAGAGTGGACTTTCAATTGGAATGCACTATGCTCATTTGTTTTCTGCTGTCCAGTGGGACTAGGAGGTATCTCCACCGGAACTGTTAATGTAATATAATATTCACCTCACACACACCCTGAGCTTGGAAAAGCCAGATTTAGTTAGCCAAATGAAAATCTACATAGACAACAACGAGTTTGGTTTAGTTAACTAGCAAAATATTGCGATTAAAGTTGAGCTGCAAGATAGAAACATTTTCAAATAGTAGGTTTTTTTTGGGTCCTTCTATCACCTCAACATTGGTTTGGTCAATAGATATGATTGGTAGTAGTGGGGAGGAGTGGATTGTTAGCTTTATATGATGTAATAAAGGATTAACAACTGTGTAAAATATATATAATCTATATTTGGATGAGACCAAGCAAAAAAACATATATCACTGTATTAGTAGTAGAAATATAGAATTAATTTGCTGTTTTGGTTGCGCTATTTGCAAGTGTGTTGGTACCTTTCCCCTCTCATTTTTTTCCCATTATATTCCTTTTTTGTTTCCTCTCCATTCCCATTTTTTCAATGCACAGTTAATGGTCCCCAGGAACAGGGTTATTTTGCAGGACGGTGTCTAACTTTTGTACTGTTAAATTTAGATGCAACCATTCTGTCTTGGAAGCAAAGGTGTTGGAATTTTCGAAGATGACCCATATGCGGACTTGGATATGGATGAAATTGACCTAAACTTCGATAACTATGAAGAACTCTTTGGTGTAACTCTTACTCACTGTGAACAGCTCCTTGAGAATGGTGGGATTGATAGCTTGTTTGGGTTGAAAGACTTGTCTACTGATGATTCTAATTGCGAGGGTGTGCTTGGTTTTGAGGTACTCTTCAACCTCAAAAACCCCTCGTGCTTCTGTATTGTTTCATTAATGTTGAGTGTCTCACATGAAAACATTGGTGCGCAATCCTAAGCATTGGTGTTTCTCTCATGAAACTGTAGTGGTCATTTTGTTTCAGATAGTAGCTATTTCCAATCCACACATTTTGATCATGAGAAATATTTTTGACACTTGTGGGGGGATGCAGAGTACTCCCCCTCTCCCAATAAACATAAAATTAAATAACTAAATAATAAATTAATGATTTAACATCAAAAAAACTATAATGGTCATTTTGTCTCAGATAGTAGTTATTCCCAATCCAAGCATCCTAAGGTGCTGAGTCTAACTACGACCTGGTTGGTAGGCTTATCAATTACGTTCTATTATTTTCTACCTACATTTCGATATTGTTCTGGCAATCTGGCTTTTTCGGTAGGCAATAGTTTATCATTGATTTCAGTTGAGGAACCTTTGCTGCCTACCCTCAACACTTATGTACACATACATAAACAAGCAGGAAAATTCTTGTCTATGTACCAGTGTTTCAATGATTTCATAGATATAAACAGAGTTATATTAAACAAGCGAGGATGCTTTAACATCTCCCTTCCTCCCTCCCTCAAAAAAAAAAGAATTTTTTTTTTTTCATTGTCAACGAATTTTTCATTTGAGAGTTCAATGCAAGTATTTTAGATTGAACATTGAGGAGCAATAGGAAGATCGTGTCTGAAGTATTTTGGTGTTGCAAGTATATTTCACTCCTATAATGAGTCTTAGCGAAATGGTAAGGTTGCTCTATTTAACCATGAGGTTACACATTCAAACCACGCAAATCACCAATTGTCTGCAAGAATGTGCTATTTTTTTTGTAGCTGCCTTCCTATTTTTCAAGGATGTGAATGTGTTTTTTAGGTTTATTGTCAACACAGTGTACACATCTTTTTGATCTTGATTTTTTTCTTTCTTTCTGAAGAACCCTTTAGGTTGACATAAATATCTTGGTACCTATATTTTTAAGAAATGCTAAATGTCTCAGTCACCAACAACCCCTTTACAATCCACTCTCTATTTGTAAAGCTAATTTTAATTTTCTAATTTTTTATATAATTCCAATGGCCCCTATGTATAACAAGTGGGGTTGTTGATGGGCAGGACAAGTAACATTACTCTATGTTTTTACATATTATTGTTTTCATTGGCTAGTTAGCTTAGACATCCTACCTTTGATTAGTAATTTAGTGCCTTTAGCCACTTTTATTTTGCCTGTATATGGGAGTCTATGGTGCGTAAATGTTGGACTGTTGTACTGAGACTCTGCTTTTCTGTTATTCAGGGGCCATCTATCGGATCATCCAATGCATTGCTGCCGGCATGCAGCAATGCGGCATCTGCTGATTCAATTATGAGCATTAAAACCGAACCAAACCTTGGTTTTGCATCCAGACAAGCCCATTCTACTGTCTCATTTTCTGGCCTTACAGGGGAGAGTAATGGCGGGGATTATCAGGACTGTGGGGCTTCTTCAATGCTTTTACTTGGGGAGCCCCCCTGGTTTCCACCATGCCCGGAGAGCTTCCTCCCTTCAGTAAGCAGGAAAGATGCTGTCATGCGATATAAGGAAAAGAAAAAAACTCGCAAGTAAGTGTGAGAGATTGCCCGTGAAATTAGGAATCAAGTATGTGGGTATTTTTTATTTTGGGGAATATTTCATGCTTCAAATCTATTTGTTATCAAATTCACCAGTGAAGAATTACTCACTTAGGTTATATTTCTTCTTCATAAAGTGGTTTCCTCTAACAATTTGTTGCCTTTTGGAATTTAGACTTATTCTCACTGGTTCTTTAAAATAAATTTGTTACATTTTTGGTACCTGACCTTGATTTTACATTTATATTTCAAATTAACAAGTCGCATGGCTGCTGGAGAGAAGGATTCGAATTCTTTGTAATTTTTTGTGGACGAATTGAAAACATAGAAGATTCCACTTGTTGCCGGTGAGCAGCATTGCTCCTTGAACCAGAACCTTTATTCATAATCAAGATTAAGTGCTTGATCATCATACTTGTGCCCTAAACAACTCATCTCACACACTGCACTCTTCGGTGTCTGGAAAATGATCTGTAGTAGCTCTGTTCAAGGAAAAGTAAATTAGTTTCATTTGATAAACCAATCAACTTATCTATTGATGTTCAATTCACCTATTCCTGAGATTAGATTATTGTAGCTTCAAAATCACATTCGGTGCTGTTAATTGCTGTTCACAATGAGAGGAACAGATCATAGGCACTTTTATAAGAAATCCCATGTGTTAAGATGGGAGTCAGCTCAAATTTATTGAGAAAAATAGTAGTAGGCCAGTCATTAAGTGTTCTCCACTACCTTATATTTGGCACAATTATTGCAGGCAATAAAACAAAATGTATTATAAATCAGAGAGAGAGGGGAGGGGGGTTTGGATGGTGCAATGTTGAGGAAGGAAGAGTGAGTTACCCTCTCAGGAATTCAAATGACAGGGTTGAGCAAGTCATTTGAAATTTACTTCCTTAAACTTTAGTATTCCTTGTGAAACTACCTCAAATATGAATTGAGGAATTTGTTATCCAAACAATAGGTTTGACTCAAATGGAAACTTTAATTGTTTCTATTTTATTGATGTATTAGTTTAAGGTTCTATTTCGTCCAACAGGAACTGTTTATTGAAAAAACTACCATTCCAGCATGCTTTTCACAAGTTGTACCCTGCTTAATTAGTCGTACTGTGCACCCATAGTCGTGATGTTATATGAAATATTGACTGATATACAAAATATCAATTGAGAAATATCAGTATCAGGGCCTCCTGATACCATGACAAAGTTGCAATATTTGCCCCCCTCTGGTTCTGATATACATAAAAAATTGCGTCTGATATTTCTCATACGAATCGTATCACTCCATACAGCACAACCAATACTAATATTTTGATCCATGCTTAACTCAGTTGACTTCAGTTGATATGTTGATATTTTGTCGATGTTCATTGCCTTCTCCACTTTCTTCCTTTGCAGTTTACAGGGAGATGGGATTATGATTTCTCATTTATCAACTCTGCTAATGGGATTACAAACTATTGTTTTTCGTTTAACCGGAATGTGTGCTGTCTTTACCTGAACAGTTTTATGTACTAATCCGAATTTGCATATTATTTGCCTGTTTGCTAAATTTGACTTTGAATGATTTCATTTCATGGCCTTTTTACTGATTTGATATTATATCGACTTGCCCCTTTGTTTCAATTGTTTTACAGATTTGAGAAAAGAGTGAGGTATGCCTCCCGCAAAGAAAGGGCCGACATCAGAAAACGTGTGAAAGGTCGATTTGTCAAGGCTGGTGATGCTTATGATTATGACCCATTGAGCAAAACTAGAAGCTGCTGAAGAGTAAATTTTAGTCATTCTTTTATGAGGAATGAAACTTTCAGTCTTAAATTGGAAAAAAAAAAGGAATAAATTATTCAGTAGAAATTAGATTGATCAAGGAATATTTACCCCTCTGCAATTACACTTTGTGGTTGTATCACAGGCATCAGAAAGCTAAATATACCGCTCTGATTTCGGATGCATCAGCATTCAAAGTGCTAATGAGAGGATTGATTCACTGGAAAAATCAAAAATCACAAATCACCTGCCACTGTAAATCAAATAGTCATTTGCCCTCGAGGACTCCGTTCCTTTCCTCCGCTTGTTCGGTAGAAAGTAGATCTGCTGCTTCTCGAAGGAGAATTACGTTTCTTACTCTTTCCCATCTTCTTTCTTATGATCCCGGGCTCCATGCACGAAGGTGGCTGTATATATCCATATATATATTCTTAGCGAGGAAACGGTGCTGCACTTCGTAGTTTCTCCCATGTTCGATGTATAGCAACGGATGCGGAACAAGTGCATCTTGCTGCGGTAAAATCTTAATTTTTCCTTTGCATTTGCGAGAGTATAACACAATCTCAAAATACTTTGTAGAAGGGAGGTATTGATAGCAAAATGTATGTTGCTTGTTAGCTCGATGACGATCCTTCGAGTGGTAACTTGTTTTTGTGCAGCTTCTTTGCCATCAAAGATGAGATGCTATCATCATTTGTAATATTTTGTTACTGTTATATTCTCTTGCCGTTGTATGCATAGCTACTGAGTAGAACAAACGGTGGCTGCATGGTGCTCTACTTACCAACTGTGATAAATGCATACAACTATGCATGCTGTTGTCATATCTTAACCTTTTCCAGCAGAAAAAAACCAATAATAATGATGATTTTCTGTGACTTGATAATGGTTGAATTGATTGTATATGGGGATTCGGTGGGCTTTGGGCATCTTAATCCTTTGATTTCTAGCTCTTTAACTATGATTTTTTATGTAAATTTTAGGCTTCATTTATCTATATATGATGATGAGTACATACAAATAGATGAATGAATAAATATTATGTTACTTAATGATATTCTAAATGGTATCTTATGGACAATTTTCTTGTTCCATTTTAACACTTTTTTTCACATTTTAATTTGAATGTCTATGACGAGGGCTTGATTCAACTGTAGAAAATTGGGATTGGGCTTGATTTGATTAGGCTTGTAAAAAAATCCATTACAAGACCGATGATGGATTTACTTTATGATCACATAAATAAATTAGTTTAAAATTTTATCAATAGACTCATTTAAAAGTATAAATTTAGCTAGTTTATCAGCTTAATTTGACAAAAAACTCAACTTAGCTCAACTGGGTGCATGAAAAAATATTCTTATAAGTTGTAGAAAGATACCTAATTTAAATATGTTCATCATAAAAGACAAACTTAAGTTCTCATTTGGTTTATTTATATATAAATGAACTAATTCAAAAGCCAAACCCGAGCCTTATATATATATATATATTTTAACCAAGTTGAGCTTGAACTATGAAAATAAGACTTCTCTTCAATTCAGTTAGAACTTACAACATGTAAAAACTAAGCCTAAACATGTCCAGTCTTGATTTGAATGTGTTCATTTATAACCCTCTCTACACTAATAAAGATTATATCGATGGTTTAGATTCATGTACCAATGAGGCGATATAATTACTTCTATACCACCACCATTGCTTAACATCATGTTAAGCTTGAATCAGCTCGGGTATGAATACTAGTCTCATGCAATACAAGTAGGGATACTTGATCCAGCTCGCCGGATTGGAAGGCCCCACCCATGAAATAAAGCAACCACATTCCTTCATGACCAACAAATTAATGCAACTAACCTCTCCCTCAAATAATTCCAAAACACCCGACCAATTGAATTAACTTCTAAATCACTCAAAGACACTATGGAACTCCGTCAATGGCCTACCACCACCGCCGCCAAAGAACACCATAACTCCCCATCCCTAACAGCTGGGCCATAGGCAGGGTTCAACCCGAGCGGAGTTGCAGCACCTCATGCTTCCCAAGCCATTTTTTTATGTTAAAGAAGGGCATGTGGAGTTGTAATAAAAAATCAAGTAAATCTCCTCAAGAAATTAGGCAATCCCTCTACATACTACCAAAGGTGAGTGAATTCCTTTAAAGAATACACAATTCCCTGACTTTTATTCCTGTAATATAAAAATTAATTACCAATCTACGTTTAATTTTATCTTTCAATTATATGTGAATAATTCTTATTGAAAAGAACGAAATCAAGCCCCAAAAAGCATCAAATATTTCCAATGAAATCCATAAAGCAATTTTAAGATAGCAAACACTAACACCCGATGTAACTTCATAAAAAGCAATACATAATTGAAAAATATTACTATACAATATTTAAAAACTTGCCATAAGGCTTACATGGAAAGGTGTCTTCAAAAAAGCTTATCAAAAGACCACACCCCTAAAGAGCTTATTCAAGCAAGGATATTTTGACAATTAGTTTGTCCCCACTATACGTCATATTACTACCGCACATGATTGAGAGAGTCATGATTGAGAGAGTCATGATGATATTATCAACGAATGTTTCTAAAGGCTCCAATGTGACATTGCTAATAAGATGTTATTGGATAGAGCGAAACTAATAAATGTCTAAATATGGATAATATGGTCAGTCTCCCTTCCTATTATCTGGCATATTTTCAGGTATGACTATTGTCTGTAATGAATATAGAGTCAAATACAATTATCTTATTTATTGACCGAGTCTTCCTAATATTATAGAAGGCTTATTCTTTGTTGAAAATTACTCCCATGTGAAAGTCTTCATAACAAGAAGACTTGAATGAAACACGTATATGCTACTATAATCAAGATAAGCAGAAGGAATTCCGGTCAACTATATTGACCGGAATCTTCTAGACGAACAACCTCAATCAGTTAATATGTTGACCGATTGAGGTCGTAAGCCGCCTAACGTTACTGAAAAATCCCAGACGGATTACTTCGACCGTTCAACAGGGGTGTTGACCAGCCAAAGAAAGAAGACAGTCAACAGGGTTGACCGGCTAGATATAGAAGTTATGAATAACTGTCATATCCTAAGAGGCGTACACTTGACCTACCTGATTGGGTAATTGGAAGATATCTTTCTTGGGACAATAATTGATCAGTCTATAGGAGCAGACATGCGCCGCCTGCTGCAAGGTAGGACGTGCGCATGCACGCATGCAGATTTTGAGAATTGTGCACCAACCACCAGGCTGAGTTATGGTTACTCATATTGTTGGAAGACGTGTATGTATATATATGTATATACATACTCACTGCTAATTGAAAGGGGAGAAAGTGAGAAAGTAGAGTGAAAAAAGGAAAGGAAGTGTAAAAGAGAGAGAGTAGTGAGCGAAAACAAAGTGTTGAAATACTTTATTTACTTTCACTTTATTATTGTTTTTCGTCTCCTGTGGTTTGTATAACAAATATCTTATACTTAGTTATTTTATTGTGGACTCAGTGTCCCGTGATTTTTTCCTTATTTCAGAAGGGTTCTTCATGTAAAATACTTGGTATTTATTTCTCTTCCTTTGCTACAACTGCACAGTATGTGCGTGTGTTGTTCCTGTATCTTTGTCAGACAATCGTCAATTCCGGCCAACATTCTTTATCTAAATGCTTTCCGCAATTATCCATTCTGTACTTAGCTACACAGCATTAACTATGGGCACAATAATGGTCCACCGAAGGTGCATTCTTCCTGGTCCAATTGCTTATTGACTTGTTTTTGTGCCATGCCATAATCGTAAGTGAGAATCATAAGTGGATTCCGGTTAAGTATTTTTATTTGTTCAGCAAGACCCAGGGAGCAGAGATGCTGTGCATATTCCATGATAAGAGCATCCATAGCTAGATGAAAACCTAGATAGAAAGAACTAAAAAAAACCACATACAGCTCGGAAAAAAGTGGCTTCTCCGAAGGATTCCCCGCAAAGCAGCACTGAAGCTCAAAACAGATGCCCACCCTCCTTGCAAATAAAAAGAAAGGGCAGCTCATTGTATGAGATTTCACTGTCACGAAATTTGAGAAAGGTCAAATATACACAACGTCACTCATGCACAGTAAAGAGACAGATTTAGTGATTTAAACCCACGACATCCATATTATAATGGAGTGACTTTCACTTGCGTTAGGGCACATCTTAGTGCATACATAGAATCTCAGAAATTCAACCAACCAATCATCAGTTTCTCATCATTCGTAAGTACATTTGTCAGCATCTATTCCACCAGAAAATGGGGAAAACACAAGTAGAGGTTGAAAAGATGCCAGCGCTGGGAGTTAAAAGATAAAAGAGGTACTTACCTCCATGTGATCCTAGTCCTTCAACTTGGAAATTGCCAGAATGGAAGAACTATCATGCATAGGAGCCTAGGAAGACGGTTCAGTGTTTGCCCGGCCTTTCAGTAGAAGGGTGGCCTTTTGAGATACATTTTAGTTGGGATTAAAGAACAATTATACAACCATGTACACAAAATTACATAATAATATTTAGTGTAAAAAACCTCTTCTCAATTGAAGAAATAACCATGGAATAATTTATGAAAAAATTCATTACGATGCATTCAATTATAAAAATAATCCTATCTGAAATCTATCCGTAACTACCTATGTGAATAATAGTTTAAATACGACTAAATACTATAAAAACCCACTAGAAAAAAATGCACTAAAAAAAGAGCAACTAAATGATAGCATGTCTTACAAAACAAATATCGAGCAACGTACTAGAGTTTGACGAATAATATAATTCAAATTAGACCTCAGCTGATATTAAACTTTTTCCTCTCCTCTCTTTTCCTCCTCTATCTTTATGCGGTTACTTGTACTGAAAATAATATCAAAATTTGACCTAAAAATCAGGTAGGATTTCTATACCCAATATTAACACATGAGCACTATTCGAGCACGCATTAGAATCAACCCCATTGGCAAGCCATGTGCACACTTCAGGTACACCTAAACGAAGTCCATTATGCTACGTGCGAACATGTGTCTCCTCAGGCATTCAGTAGGGATTGATACTTTTGTCCCTACGTTTATACGCATGAGCACTCACTCATGTGTCCACCAGATACCATCTCCTACGCTACTTTAATCCTTCATTTGTGCGAATCTTTGTAACAAAATTGAGTGAACTTGCAAATGACCCGTTTATTAAAAATAAAACTCTAAGGAAATGATCCAAAACCTAACGCTTTTGACACCTTCTGTAATGTGGCACAATCTATTTAATCACATTAGTAGGCCCTAATAAGAATAGATAAATTAATAGAATACCATGCCATTCGAAAGTGTTTCAAAGACATCTATTGGGCATCCTTAAAACATTTCCTTGGTGAAAAATTCTTGCATCACAATTCCTTCGAGTGCAGATTATGCGGAATTTGCAAAACAAGCCGAAGACTATTCAAGCAATGGATCCCTCCCTTGACACAACACAATTTTCTAGTTTGAACCACAAAAAAAACCTCACAAATTGATGTAGGTTACAGATGTTTTTATGATTGTATTAACTACATTTGTTGTTGTAATTGTTTACATCTTACCTTAGAACCAAATTGGATGGTGGGCTATCAAAATTGAAACTGGCGTTACAAGAAAATGCCAAATTATATGCATGATTTGAGATTAGTTTGTTAAATGGTCACAAATAATGAATATTGTCTATACAAGAGAATGATGAGTCAGCCTACAGCTAAAGCTTGGTTAACTTAAACTCCTCAAAATGTAAAATTATTAGCATGCACGCAAAAAAGAAAACTGGATCTGAAATAGAGGAACTAAATTTGTCATAAAGCGGAAATAAAAATGTGTACAAAGCACCATTCCATGGCCAAGCAAACCCTTAAGGACATCTCGTGCAGAGAAGGAAAAATAGGGAAAGGGAAGAAAAAAAAGGTTGGAAAAGGGAAAGAAATAGAAAAGAGAACGGAGAGTACTAGAGAGAGAGAAAATGACAATAATAATTTTTAATATTAATTTAATTTCATCAATAATTCTCCCAATAATGAAATTAAGACCCTTATATAGAGGAACATACTTTTAAGTTAATAAGAAAATAAATATAATTTCTTAATTAATGATATTTTAAAATAAAAAAATAAAAAAATATAATATAATATAAAATTTTAATTAAACTATCTTAAAAATCTCCAAAATATTATAAAACCAATACAAAATAAAATAAGATCTCTTTAATCTGGATGTTTGCAATATCCATATCAACTTTTCCAGGGTGGATGGGATTCAACTTTGTCAAGTGAAACTTCCGTCCATCTAATCATAAGCTAAGTGTTTGTACAATCATCCTCCAATGTCTAAAGACGTGTGAGTGGTAGTTGAAAACTAATAGAACCATCAACTCCTCTTGAGTGAGACGAACTCGGGCTTCATGATAGGTGATTTTACTAATTCTAATAGAACTTTAAAATATCTTGATCTAATTGTTATAAAGTGTTTCTCTAGAAATCTAAGCGTTTTGGAATTCTGGTCGTCCAACCCAATGAATAGGAAAGCGCTAAACCGCTCTATCGCTAAAAAATATAATTTGCACATTTAGAATAGTGTCAATTTTACTTTTGTGTACCGTTGGAATTGAAAATTTTGTAATAGGTGAAAGTTCAATATTTGGCGCATCAGAGAGTACTTCAAAGGTATCACTTGGTAGGTTGAAACTACTTTTGTAAATGATTAAATCCTCGATATTCAAAATATGATGGGAATTGAAATAAGATAGAATATCAATATCAAATACATTTAATCCAACCCATAGTAAAATTTTGAATGAACTAACACTATGGGCTCGCAGTTTAGAAACGGGCCCATGTGGGCACCACTTCAGTTTAATCCGAACTACAATAAATTAACTTTTATTTTATGCATATCTACTGAAAATTTATATGATGTATTACTTATTTTTAATTATTTATTAATCTCGATATGTAGGTTATGAAGATATTGTGCAAAAGCTTTAGCTGAAATAGACACACTAGCATGCGGATATGTCGAATTAAGGTTAAACGTTTTCTACGTTTGTAATCATATACAACCTCAAATGAAATCATACCTATAAACCTATAGATATAGCTATTATATGTAATATATGTAAATTGAGCTATAGGAAGAATTAAGTCCTAGTTCCAAAGATTTTCTTGAATCTAGGAAGAATAAAGTCCTAGTTTAGAATAATTTTTTGAAACCAAAAATCTTAATAAATTTCTTATATTCTGTTTAATAATTTCTGTTTGACCATCTGTTTAAGGATGATAGGCAGTAAAAGAGTTTGAGCTTGATATCAATCATGTGCCATTGGGAAGTTTAAAAATGACTAATAAAACCAAGATTTCTATAAGAGATAATAACATTTAGGAAGACCATATAACTTGACAATCTAATCAAAATAAAATTTAACAACCCAAAAAATATCAAAAGTTTTACTATAAATAATGAAGTGAGCTATTTTAAAAAAATAATCCACAATAAAAAAATGAAGTCATGCTTTTTAGGAAAACGTAGAAGTCCTAACACAAAGTACATACTCACGTCCTACTAAAGACAACTAAGTATAGGCAAAGAAATATCGATGTCAATATTTTGCTTCTTATATTTTGTTAGTTGGCATGTTTGATAAGCACGGACCAACTTGGCTACATTTTTATTAAAACTAGACCAATAAAATTGTCGCTTAAACTCATTTATTATTTTATCAAGTCAAAAATGGCCCAATAGACTGCCGACATGAACCTTACACTATGAAATTACGAACTAATGTCCTAAAGATGTAAAGTTATTGAGTCAAAACAAATATCCACTTTAAATGTGAAAACCCTTTGTGTCCAGTTTTCTGTTTTGTAAAACTAGAAAGTTCTTACTAAAATCAAAGCAAGACTCGTATTTTTCTTTGAGTCTTCCAAATTTAACAATCTTAACTTGAATGACAGATAGCAAAGACACTTGACGCTCAAGGCATCGGCCGCTTAGTCCTTAGCTCCTTTCTTTTGTTTTAAGATAAAAAATAGGCTCGTAAATATTCAACTTATTGATCATAACGATAATTTAATTTCTTTTGGGAGTTAAGAAAATAAAAAATTTCACAATTAGAGTAAATAACAAACTCCTGAGATAACAAGTAATGATACCAATAACGTAAAACCTATACAATTGCATACAATTCATTATCATAAGTAGAGTACTGTTACTTAGTATCATTTAATTTCTCACTAAAGTAAGTAACCAAATGATGCTCTTAGTTAAGAACTCCTCCTGATGCATTACATTCTATTTTAAACATCTTAAAGAAGTCAAAGGGTCACATAATAGGGGCTATTGTCATCCTCTCATCTGTAATATTATAGGTTTTAGCAGTATCTGGAGACTAATTAAATGCGCTTTTCTTCATATACACTCAATGAAAGGAGCCAACCAATGAATCGACGATAAAAAGGACTTAAGCTATGAAAACTTCAAACATCATAGGTGGATTTGCGTTTAGGCCAATTTATGATTGCCTGAATCTTGACAATGTTAGTAAAAATATTGTTAGAAGAAACGATGAAGCTCAAGAAGGTAACCCTATCTAAAAAGAAGGAACATTTAAAATTGGCAAACAAATTTTGTTTCCTAAGGGTAAGACAAATTTGTATCAAATGGTTTAAGTGTTATTACTTGGTTTTACTATAAATAAAAATGTCATCAAAATAAACCATTAGGAATGTCCCGTGAAAGGTCATAAAACTAGCATCATGACCCTTATAAAGGTACTAGGTCTATTAGATAGCTTAAAATGTATGACCAACTACTCATAAAGGCCATTATATCGTAAAAGCTGTCTTCCACTCATCCCCATGATGAATTCTGATCTGATGGTAATCAATATTTAAATATATTTTATAGAAGATTTTGGTATCATCCATCACATCTAACATATCATCAAGCCTATGGATAAGAAAACGATACTTTATAGTGATTTTCTTTATGACTTTACTATCCACATGCATTCTCCACGATCCATCTTTCCTAGGTGTTAAGAAAGCAAGCGCCACACATGGATTCATACTTTTTTGAACAAATCCCTTATAAAGGAGTTTCTCAACTTGCCCCTGAAACTCAGTATGTTCAGTGGGATTCATCCTATAATGATGTAGATTTGGAAGAGGCGCACTTGAAATAAAATCAATGGCATGTTAAATGCTATACAAAAGCGGTAAATGATTGGAACATCCTCAAGAAAGAAATCTTGAAAATTTTAGAAAACCCGATGGGTCTCATTGGGTATCAATATAGGAAAAGTTGAAAGAAATTAGAGAACAACAATAGCAAACACAATAGATTCACCTATAACTACACGTTCCATCGATGTAGGGCTACTAATATGTAATTCTTTTGTTCTTACCACATCCTTTTTCTTATTATGAATCATATGTTTTGGAATTAAAGGACGGAGATGAATTTTCTTAGCATTGTGAACAAAAGAATAGCAGTTGGAGCGACAATGGATTGTTATATCCAAGTCGTATAACCAAGGTCACCTTAGAATGATATTATCTACGTCCATTAAAATAATATCACACCAAAAATACTCTTTGTACTTTAAGAATTGAATGGGTACAAGACAACATTCATTAACTGTTATAGAAGATGTATCGATTCACGAAACATTATATGAATTAGGGTGTATGACAACTTTCAATCTCAGACAAGAAATAGTATTAGTAAAGACAATATTGAAGCAACTATCACTATCTATAATAATTTTACAAACCTTCTCATTTACTTTGTTATAAGTATGAAAGATAGTATGACGAAGCTAACCATCAGCCTCTTTAGATTTAATCAAAATACATTGCATAACACCTAAGAATGGTATTTTGAGGGAGAAAGAACGGGAACCTAGGCTTGAGATAGTTCTAGTACAGTCTAAGAAGATATTATTATTACTATCCAAGTGATCAAGCTCCTATAACTTGAATTCATACACTTGTCTTTTAAGATTTTTCTCATTTGTTCTGGCATGCCCTTCAATAAGTAGGGATTTACTTTGACATTTTAAAGAATTATGTTCAAAATCTTTACAATTAAAACACTGCAGCTGAGAATTTCTTCTGCGACTTCTATACCCTTTCCTCTAGTTATTGTAAACAGAAGAGTTCCTAAGATAGATTTAGAGTTTGTGGTGAAAGCATTCCATGTTTAGGGATGGTTTTCACCATATTTTTCATAATGTACTCTGGTAATTAATTCATAATCTCAGACCAAATTATATGTATAGTTTAGAGTAGTAACACCTCTAAGGACAAGCACTCTCCTAAGGTCCTCATCTAATCCCCGTCCAAATCTATTTAATATCATAATCTCATCCTAAATAATGCGACATCTCATTCAAAAATCATTGAATTAAATCATATACTTAGTTATAGATTAATTATCTTGTCAAAGGACATTCCACTAAGCTAGTAAGTTACTATTGTATGAGCCAAGTAGGTATTTCTCTTAAAGGTTCTTAACACTCATCCAAAACAATTGGACATAATCTATTTAATGTCATAATCTCATTCTCAATAATGTGACATCTCATTCAAAAATCATTGAATTGAATCATACACTCGGTTATAGATTAATTATCCTATCAAAGGACATTCCACTAAGCTAGTAAGTTACTATTGTATGAGCCAAGTAGGTATTTCTCTTAAAGGTTCTTAACACTTATCCAAAATAGTTGGACATTTTCAATCAACTTGAAATTAACAAAAAGAACTCTCCTATATTCAAACATATTGTACCATTCAAAGAAACGATTCATATCTTGAGCCCATTAAGTAAAAACTTGAAGGTCTAAGCGACCATAAGAAATACGGGCATCTAATTTGATATTTTCAAAGAAAAATTACACACTTAAATGATAATAAATACTATTAAAGAAATGCAAAAAAATGTTAATCAAATTAGAATGGAATTAATGCACCTATATATCAAAAAATTAATCTGAACCGATTGTATGATATCATATTGTATATAAACAGTTTGAGCTATGCATGATAGGCCCACTATGGCAATGTGCTCTGTGTCTACTGCTTGCTTCCTCCCCCCCCCCCCCTTTTTTTTGTTTTTTGCCCTTTTTGGTCTATGGCCTACTTTCTTTCCCTTTTTTTTTTTTCCTTTTATTTTCTTTTTTCTTTTGTTATTGGGCCTCAAGCAAACACAAATCAGAAAAGAGTAAGGTCTTGGTTGCCGGATAAGGGTCTAAACTACTTGCTGAGGTGACCTAGGTGGTAGGTTGAGGATTAGATGGCGATGCTAGTGGTGTTGGCTTCACGGGAGGACTTGACAGAGTGACAAGGTATAGGAAAAAGTTTCAAGTTTAATTAATAATACCAAATCTAATGTAAGAAAAGGAAAATAGGAGAAGGGAAGAAAAACAAAGTCGGGGAAGGGAAAGCAACAGAGAAAAGGGACAGGGAGAAGAGAAGCATAAGAGTACTAAAGAAACAAGAAAGGACAATCACAATTTAAATATCAATTCAATCGATGATTCCTCCAATTAAACTAAAGCCCATATACAGAGGTATTTTACTTTTATATTAATTAAAAAATTAATATAATTTTTTAATTAATGATATCTTAAAATAAAAAATAATAATAATATAAAATATGACATAATATTTTATTTTAAAAATTTTAAAAATCTCTAAGATATTATAAAATTAAAAATAAATTAAAATAAAATCAAAATTAAATAAAGCATATGCGATCCTACGTTGTCTTAAGCATTCTGGGTTAAAACATTCCCAGTCTTGCGTAGTTCGGCAATATTATTCTCAATGAGTTAGGTTTGAAACTTGGACATGCGACGCTCATTATCCAAAACTAAACCCGAAAATGAAGGGTTAACATCTTTCAAATTGTTGAAAAGTACCCAATCGAAGGGGACCTCCATGAAAAAGAATTGATTTTTCCAACTTTTCACGCCCCCACTTATTTTAAATCCCTTCCGGAGAGTTAGCGAAATCTAGTCGCTCTCTTAGTTAAACCTAAATACTACTTTAACCACCCGAACATCCAACTACGATTCCGATGACGGAAAAAAGTTTACAAAGATATGATGTATCTAACAGCGTTACAATGAAAACGAATGATTAAGATTTCCAATACTTCCATAATCTCAACGAATTTATGAGCCAAAGGAATTCGAAGGCCATCCTTTAGATAGACATCGTAAACAGTGACGAAGCCGTGCCTAGAAGAACTAGCCCTCTCAACTAGCGAGGAAACTTGAAAAGGAATGGTAGTCGAGATATTATGCCTTTTATATATATTTGACACAAGATCCATAGTGAGGCAACGAGTGATGTCTGCAACTCCTTTGAATGTTTCGTGGAACCATCAAATTCAAAGATCAAAAGATTTAAGGATTTAGATGACAAATAAAGCACAGAAAGTGGTTTAGGGCTAAAAGCAAAGAGAGAGAGAAACAAAATGTTAAAAGATGAATCAGAGCAGAAAATGAAGAAGTTATAATGTCAAGCTTGATTAAAACAAGCGTCCCTCTACACTATTAAGCCTAAATCTTAAGTTTCGGAAGCAAATGCAACTTGACAAAACACTGAAAGAGTCGCGAAATGTTTTTACACTACCAAGATAAGGATGAAATTGGCGTCATCATTTTCAAACAAATAAAGTGTTTATCAACGGTCTAGTTCAGCTTATTCTAAAAGGCCGTTTTAGCTAATTTTGCGTTGTTAAATTAAGGGTTTAGATTTACTTAAAGTGAATCTCATTAGAGAATTAGGCTGTCAGAGAATCTAAACTATCAAATGGTCAAATCGACAAAAGTCATGCACAAAAAGGCAAACTAGTTTTTCGACACAGATAGGCTATCTTTTTGGAACCATAATCCAAAGAACACTAAAGTACCAAAAACCATTAGCAGAAGAAAAATTTTTGTAGATCATAAAAGGAATGGTAGTTGAGTTATTATACCTTTCATACACATCTGACACAAGATCCACTGTGAGGCAAGAAGCGATGTTTGCAACTCTTTTGAATGTTTCGTGGAGCCATCAAGTTCAAAGATCAAAAGATTTAAGGGTTTCGATGAGAAATAAAGCGCAGAAAGCGGTTTAATGCTGAAAGTAGAGAGAGGGAGAAACAAAATGTTAAAAGACAAATCAAAGCAAAAAACAAAGAAGTTATAACGTCAAGCTTGATCAAAACAACACGTCCCTCGACACTATTAAGCCTAAATCTTATGTTTTGGAAGCAAGAACCACCTGACAAAACACTAAACAAGTCGTGAAATGTTTTTTCCACTACCAATATAAGGATGAAGCTGGTGTTATCATTTTCAAACTAATAAAGTGTTTATCAACGGTTCAATTCAGCTTATTCCAAAAGGCCGTTTTAGTTAATTGTGAGTTGTTAAATTAATTGTCTAGATTAAATTAAAGTGAATCTCACCGGAGAACTAAGTTGTCAGAGGATCCAAACTGTTAGATGGTCAGATTGACAAAAGTCATGCATCAAAAGGCGAACCAGTTTTTGGGGATAGATAAACTATCTTTTTTGAGCCATAATCCAAAGAACACTAAAGTACCAAAAACCATTAGCAGAAGAAAAATTTTCATTCAGATGGTTTTATTAATCTAAGTTTTCAACGACACACAATCCTCAACAAGAGAAATACAAGTCCAAAGAAGGAAATAGATTAAAGAATTGCGAATTGAATGTGAATTTTTTTTCCCCCTCATTGATATATTCGCATACATGATCCTGTTAGGCTGAAAGAAAAATTAGCTACACAGAATGGAAACAAAGTCCCGCATCCAACATCCAACGTTCATTATGAGCCGATCCTGTTCCACGAAACATCACATCCGGGTAATCACTTCTACCATGCAGCATTACAAGAGGCTAAGAAGGTAGAAGTGGAAGGGATAGAATCAAACTCATCTTGATTTCAGATGTGATGTAAAAGAAGGAAACTAAAATGGTTTTCCCTATAAAAGAGAGTAACCAAGATGGACTTCATAAACGTCTCCAGAAGGCTGCAGCGACACTTAGAAAACCTATGCTCTTGATCTCGGCAAGCATAGTCTCCATTGGGTGATGGAAAAATAGGTTCGACATGGATCAAATGTCGAACATGAAAGAAAGTGCTATTATAGCTGAAGATGTGAAGAAGAACCCTCAATTTATAGTCAAAATGAAGAAAGGTTACAAAGGAAAATAATGCCAATCAAAGCAATTAAAGAATCTCGGTAAAAAAAAAGCAAAGAATTAAACCTTGATTGACAAAATCAATCACCAACAGAAAATCATTGAAATGCATAGTTGTCTTGGTAGGCATGAGTAGTTGGCTTGGCAAACATGCCCAACTGGCTTTCCATTTCAACATACTTAAGGTTTGAATTCAAACTTCGAGTATGGGGGCTAGTGTTAGCCATGATTCAAATAAAGGCGTTCTATAACCCGACATGAATCCGAGTTGATTAACTAGACATGAAATTAACTCGGAGAACGACTTCACCGAAGGTTCATCCAACTGATAAAATGACCGAAGGCATAGAAGGTCGAGACATTTAATGGCCCGACAAAATAATAAATAAGATATTTAATTCTAACAAACGATTAAATGTAACCAATAGATGATCAACCATGTTAAAGCAAGCAATCACGACCATATGAATACCAAGAATTAACCGTTGAATGGTTACAAAACCTATATAAGTGACAGTTACATAACCAATATAATGGTTAAAATTTAATTCAACGTAACACTTTATACAACAGCCACGTTAATTACAGACATACGGACCGAATGATATTCAAGTTATAAATACAAACCCTCAATCAAGGAGAGAGGCATCAAATACTCTAGCAAACAATCACCTATTGCAAGTATCATTAGATTATCGGAGCCCAGTGCTCCTAACTTACTCAATTTCACACTCATCCCCTTTTTCCTCTTTCCATTTGTTTCTTTCAATTTCAATCAAAAAAATAACTGATTTGAGCGTGGAAAAATATATTAGGGAGCGAGTTCTACATTCCTCTTATCTCACGTTAAACTTATGTGCTGCGCAAGATTTGGTATCATAGTTACGAAGACTCGAGTTGAAATATTTCAAACTAGCTGAAGGTGCTAATAGCTCTCTGATTCATACGACAATTAAGATCTCAGATACGCATCAAACTATTTCTTTATAAAACATTGCTAAATCTTAGCAAATAAAAAAGGAACCAAAAAAACACTGAACAACTTAGTCTCATCAAGATACGTCCTATTTCCAAAATTTATTTTTATTTCAATGGTGAGACAAATAGCCTATATTTTGACCAAATAACTCTCCCTCTACAAATTTGGTCATGGTGTTTGTCACTTTGAAGTCACATCTTGCATGTAATAACAACAAAAACTTAAGTTTTGCATGGAATACATAAGCTAAAATAAAAAGGATTGTATGTATTAATTAGTGTAGTTACTGAAAAGTCATTGATGAAAATATTGACTGATATATTATATTGTATTGGCCAATTCTATCGGTATCAAGGAAACTAATATCGATATTTTTCAATATCGTGACAATATCAAGATATGTTTTTATATCGATTAACAAAGCTGATATATCAGCCGATATGACTTTATTAACTTATGATTTTTAAAATTTTTTTCTATCTGATTTATCTGATACTGATATATACCATTTGATATATACGATAATTGCTTGATGAAGTGAAAGGGGCCTTCGTTTATAAGGGTGAAATAGATTACCCTTATTGTATAATCCCAGGCATAATTAACCTAATTAGACCATAATTAGCTTAATGGACCCAGGTGGAGCAAAAAAGGGGCTGCACTTGGGCCAATCTAGTAGGTGAGTTGGCAAGTGCAAGTCCCATCACAGGACCATAACAGAAAAGCCCAGTCCAAATGCAAGGAGGGCCAAAGTAAAATTACGGATATATGTATAAATATACATACATATATTCATAATTTTATAAGTAATTCATCAAATAACAATATATTAGACGATTGCCACTTCATTTTGTACTTTCTAATTATCTCAATATGTTGAGTTATATGTAAAAATCCTAAACAAGAAATTCATGGAAGACCAATGAGGCAATGGTGGGTTTACAATAATAATAACAGATGTCTTTGTTCACAGGAATAAAAAGGAAAAGAATAGAACTAGAAACAAGCATTTAGTTAGGCTTGTTACTATTCAGACAAAAATAAATATACAAATAAGTAAAGAAAAGTAATCAAAGACCCTCTACCATGACTCAACCGAACAGCTAGGACATATGACAAGCCTTAAAACCCCTTGTAACTAAGAGAGAAAAAAGAGCTAGGAGGACAAAAGAAAGTATTCAAACAACAATTCAATCACAGAGTTGAGGCCTAAACGAAATAGCAACGATTTACATCCACTAATTACAGCAGAGGCAACGTTTATGACAAAATAGAAGAAAAGAACACAATAAAACTAACGCTATGCTCAGAACACAAGGGTAAATTTACAATCAGAGAGCAAATTATACCTTGGCAAGTAGCAAATCTCTATTGCTAGTCACCTTTTGGGGCAACAGAAAAAAATGGATTTTGTTTTGAGCTACAGACGGTTCAAGTGCTATCAAAGCTTCTCTACAACCAACAATCACCCGTGAGCCTTCCTCATTATCAATCCTCCTTTTTCGTGTCAGGTGCTTCTATCTCTCTCCAACTGATTGTGAATGGAAAATGTTTGTTTCTCACATATCATCCTCATGTTCTGAATTTTTTTTTCTAAAAATTAAGTGGCCCTAATAGCTATTTAATTTTCATCAAATATCCTATTTTTCATATTAAGAAAAATTCTAAAAAAATACCTAAATGTGCCTCAAACAAACCCTAAATGTGTTTTTCAGCGTGTCTTAAATATGCCTAAACGTGTCTGAATTAATACGAAAAATATAAAATACCTGCACATCTAGGCATGTCCAACATCCTAGATATGCCTCAATGTGTCTAAATCAACATGAAAAATATAAAATACCTGCACATCTAGGCATGTCCAACACATGTCCATGTCTGGAGAATTTTAGACACTAACACAGCACCCCGAGGGATGTCCTCGTTCTTCATTGGTGTACATACTTCCTTAGGGAATAGAACAGGATACCTGGAAAATATCCGGAACTTTAAATCATTGCATCTGCACAAGAGAAGATCTGAATATTCAGAGATCAGCAATTCCATTGAACAGTTGAGGCGAGTTTTTAAACCATCATCAATAAATCAATTGAAAACTTGCAAGAACAAGACTTGCTCTCACTAACATTGTCACTCCATTAAATCGCTCATTCTCTAATCTATGAAGAGACTAAATGTGCATCTAGTTCTGAACAAGTCTAGAAATCACAGGGGAAACACTAGCAGGACAGTTGTTCTGTAATCAAATAAGACAAAAACCTGAATTGACAACGTAGATGGACCAAAGAATAATGATCACCAGTGTTAAATTGAAGGGATCTTTCTAGGCAAGGCTGAGTGAGATATAGTTGCTCCATGCTATGCAAGCCAAAGGGAATAAAATAATGACCTTGGGTTGTACCAATAGGATAGGAAAGGACAATATAAAAAATTTTAAATTTAAAACGTGTCAGTGAAACCTCATGACACTTTCTTCATCGATAAGTTGGTCACAAGCGGTAGCCAAATATATTAACAAAGTGATTGAAATTAAGGGTAGTGCTGAAACTTTTTCCATTTTTAGAGATTTATCTAAAAGGGAATTTGATCAACAAAAGAGGACTTGCATAGACAGGGGAAAGATAGGCTGGCACACATTTTCACAGTTCCACTCACACAAGTGAGGGAAAGAGGAAGAAAAAAAATAGCAGCATTAAGTGCAAATCAGTTCTAAGAAAGGTCCGTTCTTTATAACTAATTCTCTAAAAAAGTCGATGACAAATTCATCAAGAATTAAAAACAGCTGAAGAAATTTCCAAGTACACAAACATAATTTCCAATGAAGCCAGCAGTGTGCTTCAGGCTTGCTAAACTTCCTAATGAAATTGTTCCCATAGGTTGATAAGAAAAGCTTGGAAAGGTTTTGGATATTCCTGGATAGATTCGTGTGGTTATTGGGATGACCCAAAACTGAGAATTCAAAAATCAGGAAAATGCCTAGAAATGTCATTATATCAATGACATATAGGCCCATACGTATCAGGATTTTTTTTAGCTTTGATTTACTCTTTAAAATTTAAATCCACACATTTTAAATGTACCTAAAATTCTATACCTTTTGAGGAACCAGAATCCACATTTTTTGCAGAAATATATATAAAATATGCATCAAAACGTTTTGAGGTATTTTTTAATAATCTAGAAGGATAAAAAATTACTTTTAATAAAATTGATTAAAATTCATCAAATAGATAAATAAATGATTAAAAAATGGTCAAATTTTAGTATAACCCACCTTTGAGGCGATGAATACAAAAAAAAATTTGTGCCTGTGGCATCCAATAACATTAATACATATCACTTGATACAATTCAACCTGATATTAATATTTTCATCCATGATTTGAACTGACCCAAGCTCTTCATAGATGCTAACGCCAATTTCTGCAGCTTTAAAAACACTAGCTTCCAATTATTAAAGCTATCAGTTTTAAGAAGTTCAGGAAGCCTCTTACATTGGATAGCCTCTATCATTATTATAGTTTTGAACAGCCTCTATCATTATTATAGTTTTAAACTTATTAGCATGGGTCTCGCACCCTCTGATGATCACATCTGGAAACCAAATCTCAAATTGATGCGCCAGCAAAGTCTGGGTATGTCCCCCATTAAGAGAGGACAGCACCTGATTAACATCATGAACTCTATAATGTGCCCTTACTCTGCACTTGCAGGTGAACACATCTGTAAAAATGGTGGGTCAGATGTTTAAGGAGGGTTAGATGTTTGGAATTTTATTCTTACATTGCAGGGATCACGAAAACATTGTTTGAACCCATGGTCTCCATGTCAGAACGAAGTAAAATTATCATCGAACCAAGGCACACCCTCCATATTTGAATCAATTTTGGTAAATTATAATAATGAGGCAACCTAATGATGCCACTTCTTTCAGTATCAAAATTTATAACACTGCAAAGCAGATCCAGCAGTAACTGATTAAGCTCAAGTTTCTTCGGTCAATGTCAAGCAAACAAATTTAGAGTTCCTTCCTGTTCAAGCAGAGTTCAAGGAAAGCTGTGGAACCATCAACCCAAACTTGAATAAGCTAAAAGTTTGCTCAGAATTCAGATTGAATTATAAACACCAATATCTTACACAGAAGAGTGATACACATTGGAAAATTGTCAATAAAGGACATGTGTCACTTTTAGAAACAGAATTATACAAATAAGCAACTATTCCACCAATTAGTTGGAAGAAAGAAAATTCAAGAGCCAGGTCTACACATTATGCAGAATGAATAAATTGGGCTGCTGGGATTATGGTGTCAATTTTCTCTAGGATTTTTCTGCCACATGCGACAAGCTAGATCTGGAAAAATTCACATCCATGGGCAGTAAAGGCCACAGTCATAAACCCATGCCATAGAAGCAAGCAACAACACAGCCCCATATTTTGTAGCTCCCAGGTAAATGATTGAAAATTATTGAAAAAAAAAAAATCTAAAAGCATACCCAAAAGGTAGACGATTCCCAAACTTAATAGATAGTTGATCTTCCTCTGAAACACAAACTTCCCATAAACTATGCAATGCTTAACCAAATGTGACCTCTTGTGAAGAATATGACTCACTGATTCTAAGCTGGCAGTTATTGTTGCATATTACAAAGCAGATTTTTAGTATAACTATATTAGGCAGTAGCATATGACTCACTGATTCTAAACTGGCAGTTATTGTTGCATATTACAAAGCAGATTTGTAGTATAACTATATTAGGCAGTAGCATACCTTTAGGCTGTAGGTTTAACATCATTTCAAGGTCTTCCAAAGTATTTCTGGCACTTGAAGGAACATTTGTAAACACATCTACCATCAGGAAACAGAACCAGCTTAAAGTCATCATCATATGAGGAACAATGTGAGTAGATGCTTAACTTATAAGGAAATGAGAAAAGAAGAATCTTAAGCTGAAGTACAAAACCAGGTATATAACGCAGAGGACAAATGCCATCAACATACTTGTTACTGAACAAAACATCCGTGGAAACAGGCATACAGTTGGCGCAAATATCTTCATCACCTAACCCTATTGTGAGCATCTTGTATTATATGTATTAGGCTGTTCATATCGTTCATATAGAATGTTTTGATCTAAGATTTCAAATCTACCATGTTTTAACAGCAGCATAATGTTCCATGTAGCTGGCACCAAAAATAAGGGGAACAAATTGTTTCCACAACTCAACCAATCAGACAATTCAATTCTATTTAATTTCTCTTTCATGCAACATCTTTTCTTTAAGCCAGATTAATGGATGATCTTCCTCCTATTTCATGAATCGAATTTTCCTTTCACCCTATAAAAACCATGTATTTTTACCATCTAGCAGGTTTCTTCATATGGTTGCAGAGGGGCAGTGAAGTGGTGAACAACGAAATGCTCGACGTCCACTTCAGTTGTAGGTGTAGCCCCACCCGAGCCTATATATTTCTATTCCAATTTTCGCATAATCTTCTCCGTCAAAATCAAACATTCAAATCACATCCAATCATACATGCACATGCAAACTCATTCACATGTGCAGGGGGGAGATGATTTGAGATTTCAGTGCATATGAATCAACCTTTTTAGGAATTACTTCTGGGTACTCGAGTGAATCTTCTTCCATAACTTTCCACTGCAAGTGCAGTGAAGCCTCTGCGTTTCTTCCTACAATCCATAGAGACCACAGTCAAGAAGGAACAGATACAGCAACCCTTTAGGAAAGTCAATTCTCCAATCTTTATACAAACTTAAACTTCTGGAGATACGGCTCTGCATGAAGCTGTATGTGCTCATCTTCTTCCTGCAGCCTTCTATCTCTAATCTGCACTTCATTATAGTTCCTAAGCACCTTCTTGCGCTGGAAAATTAACTAAATTTTAGTGGTGGAACTCCCTCAGCCCACGCCTATTTGATGGTGAACCCGGTAGTAAAGGCCCTGCATCTCTCTTACCTCATTTTCAGCTAGAACTCGGATATGTTTCAGCTTGTCAAGATGTTCAACTTTGGTGCATGATTCTGTCTTTTCCATTCTTGTAATGCATATTGTTGATCTAGAAGAAACGAGGGTTGGAGATAAAAAGTCAGTCTAGCATCAGACATTCTGAATATACTAATTGGTTTAAAGCACCTGGGTGTACAAATAAAGGAACCGTAGTAAAAACCTTAAACTGCACAGCCGCATGGAAGGACGACAAAGAGATGATTCTCCTATGGTGATATTTTAACACTAAATGTTTGCCAGATAGCAAAATTGTCTATATCCAATTGATTCTAATGACATGGATAAGACAACATAATAATCGTAAAGGCATTTAATCTTCTCTTGACATCTTTCACAACCAAAAAAAATACAAAATAAAAAAAACCCTAATGCAACGAAATATTAAACACAGAGAGAGAGAGAGAGAGAGAGAGAGAGAGAGAAATCAGTTTGAACATAAAATATTCAAAATCATACAGCATCAGTGAGAGAAAAAATGTGCTTGAAAACCAAAAAAGAAAACCCGGCGGGGGTGGGGTTGAGACTGAGCAGATCTATTTCAAAAGCAAGAAGTAAATCAAGAAACTAAAAGAGCCCTAAAAAAGAGATCCGTAACAATGAAGTATTCTGTATTCCCAATTATCAAATCGAAGAATCTTGATTAGGAAGATGTTTGAGTCTTCCACCCTAAAGGGGCCAGAAAACTCTGATAATAGAGATATTCAATCTAGCCTTGGTCACTAAAATCGAGTACCTCCAAAAACCAAGACAATCACTATCAGAAATACCGTCTTCGATCCAATCGCCGGCATACCCATTGCGTTGTCTTCTCTTCGCTCTTCCATACAAACTTCTTTTCTTGAACTCTCACACACGAATCTAGGATCTTTTGCCTGAACTGCACTTGAATCTTTGGAATAGATCCTCCAGACATCAAGCACTATCAGGATTCTACCGCTATTTGCTCGAACACCACATTTACCGTACTCGAGAGATCAAAATTCGTCCATGTATTCAAAAACTACTACGCATCTTCGCCCGCAATCGATGCTGCCGTTGTGGGAGAGGGAGAGCGAACGATGCATGTAACAGACTTAAGTCGGTCTAACGGCTTCTTTGACTGTACGCGGATTTGTACCGCCTTGGTCTTTTGTCGTTTTTCCTTTTTTTCCCTTCTTTTTTTTTTTGAAAATAGTAGCGTTAGGAAGTTATTTTTAATATTTGAAATTTTCAAGCAAGGCTATACTTTACTTATTTAAATATATTAATAAATTTATGATAAATGAGTAAACATTATATTAATTAAATACATTTATATAATAATTAATTTCTAATGATAAATTTAAACCTACGAATAAAACCATATTTTACACTCTTTTTCTTGTGAAAGTTTAAAATATCTTAAAAATACTTCTTACAAAATTTACAGCACAATTTAAAATTACTCTTCAAAATTAAAAAAATAACTCTTTTATCATTTATGATAAATTTAATATTAAAATTCTATCCGATTTACTTTTACTTACAAAAAATATATATATTAAAATTATTAACAGCTACAATAGCCGAAATGAGAACAACATGCGACAATCCATCATACGAGACTCCAAAACCTTGATCCAACCAGAGGACCTTTTGCAGACAGCTGAAGGCTGATCAAGTCATCGTCACGGCCAAATATTCAAGCACTCTTGACCCCAAGTTTGCAAAATGACAAGATGGGGTTGATGGCAGGTGGCGGCGAAAAGAGCCAACACTTGCGGTGGTTGGTATCCAATTCTTAAGCAAAAATTATTCAAAAGATTAACCCTTTAAGTAGTTCTTTGTTTATACGCCAAATAACAGACCTTCCAAAACAATGCTCATGAGTATGAAAACTTAAGATATAACGTATCATAGAATTGTTCACAAAGGAGCAAGAGGCGGAAACAAGATCTTCCAGTTGCAATTAGGCTCAAGAAAAACAAATAATAAAAATTAGTCAGAAAAGAGAGCATAACACCCCCATAACAATATAGATAAGCAAAAGAAGATAGCTATACTTACTCTTAAACAGCATTCAGCACAGAGCGTATGAGAAGAAGATAAGAATGTTGAACCTGAGGTGCACCAATTGATAACAGTCATAAGGTTGCTTTACAAAATACAACAGTTGAATACATCCTTCCATAGCTATTAAAAATTCGTTCTACAAAAAACAAGGAACTTGTTATTACTAAAATTAAAAAAAAAAAAAAAAACTTCCTAACCTCTATGCTTGCATTCTTAAAAGGAAACCCTATAAACTTCAATGAAGAAAATAAGGCATCCTCACCGGTTAAAGTAATCCTACATGGGTTTCAGACACCATGAAACTTGAAAATTTTCAGAGGGCAAATATAATAGAAACAATATTTAAAAAAAAAAAAAAAGCAACATGAGTTTTAAAAAATAAAAATACAAAATAAAACCCTTCTCGTACCTACCTCGGGTAGATCAAATTCACCAATCGAGTCATGGATCTTCACCGGTAACCAGAAGACTATTTAGCGAATCTCCCAACTGCCCATTATAAACTTACGAGCCAATGTCCAACCAACGTATCTTCTTGATAATTTGCTTTTCTTCCAAACTCGATCCACTCCCACGAAAAATTCCCAAGATTTGGACTTGAAAGTCATGTTTTTCTTTTCCTTTTTTACTGTATTAGAAGATAATATTAGAAACAAAAAACAGAGACGGCACCGCTGTTTCAGTAGTTATTTGGCCAGTTCATTTGTGCATGTTGAGGTTGTTGGTAGACACCGGTTGCTGGCCCCACCATATCAACAGCCCCGGCCACGGCCTGAGACTTGCAGGAGAGGGTGCACCATTGCTGCTGTCACTGTTTGAGCTGGGTGATAAATACCAGCAGATGTGCCATGGCCCGCCTGTGTGGAAGTGAAAGTCACATGCTGACTTCGAGGACAAAGGTTGTAGAACAAGCTAGCGGGCAAACTGGCAATGTCTCGATTTGATGCGGCAATCCAGACAGCCAAACCTTCACTCTGGCAAAAAAAAAAAAATCAACCCAGCATGTCATCAAATGACTCTTTCAACTCACTAGCAATGCATTGTGATGGGATTATGGAATGAAATCTCGGCCAATATATGCCCATGGGATCCGATTCATGATAAATAATAACAATTTACTCCTGATATCATTAGATATTGTTTAATATAATCATTACCAATATGGCCGTGCCTGATATCGATACTGATATTTTCATCCATGCATGGGTGCATCCCGATGAATCGCCAAAAGAAAATGTAAAGCTGGACCGTTGGAAAAATAAACCAGAGAAACACGAGCACAATATGCACAACTAGGAAAACTCCTTAGAAAGGCCAAAAACCCATAAAAATCCTTATGTTTAGAATACAAACCAAACTGGACCATTATACGCGGTTTGTTGAGTTTAACATATAAACGATCCAGGATGATTACCTATTTTCAAGCAACCAAACTGCACAAAAATTAGAGAATCATTTTTCTCATGTATACTATGCATGAAAACCATATTTTGTGCAGTTTACTACATATAAATATCAAACCCAAAATCAAAACGGAAAGTCTCACAAATTTATGAGCGTGTGCAACTGCACGTGGTCTTTCACACACAACAAACTGTATCAAGGCACATAATTGCGGTTTGGAGCAATCTGGTCTCTTAGATATAAAACTTTGGTCAAAATTGACAAAAGCTTTCTAAATAACCACATATCTGTGTCATGTCTTCTCAGAAGATTTTATCATTATGATTAGTGATGGCTAACAGCATAAGCCAATCAGAAGCACAACCCTTGGGGTATCAATATGGTCAAAGCAAAAAAGAATGAGGCATTAACAAAATCATAATTGTGCTCTGTAATGCAAACAACTGTCACTTATAACAAAAGAGCTTTATGTATCTCATTAAGTGTGGTTGGTATATAAATTCATTTTTATTATTCTATTTTCATTTAGCGCAACATCTCCAAAAGTAGAAGCAATTTCAACTCATTCCTTATCGCTCATCCCAAGTTTTCCCTGGGTTACCTCTCTTTTTTTTCTTTCCTCCAACCACAAGTAGCTCATCTTTCCTCACGGATGCTTCATTTGGCCAACATTTAAGTGTCAGAACTATCTTAAATAGTATTTCCTCAACTCAACTCATCATCCAGAAGACTCTGCAACTGGATATTTGAGACAGCATCAACTATTCATTTATGGGCCTATTTCCCACCGTTCTTCCCCAACATAATACCAAACAAATGAATCTATAACAAAAGCATTTCCTCAATGGAAAAATGAATCTTTTTTACTAACTGATTCTCTCATTGGCCACTGCACAACTCCCAGGTTTAGAGGAACAAATGTAATCAACAAATGTACGAGAATGCAGCTGGAACTTCAGGAATGGAAATAAGATAAAAGATTTTACAAGTTGAACAAGGATGAGCATTGGGGGCAAAGAAAGTCCATTGAGTCTTGAAAGGAGGTATCTACAGAATGTCAACTGGGAGTACGTTCAAAAAACAAACTTATATGATGGAAGTAAATAACAGAACAATCACAAATTAATGAAATGCTGCATTACTTAACAGATCCAATTTCCCTAATCCAGGGAACAGTAATTGAAGAACCTTATCCTTTTTTCCCATTACCCAATACGACAGAGAGTGAGTAAAGAGAAAAGCTCTTGAACTCAGCAGCAGCAAGAGCCTCATTAGCAGCTGAGTTTCCAGCTGTTGCAGCTGAGCCAAGATTATAACCAAATGGTTGTTGGCGCAAAACGGAAGGCATGGTGACCGGGCAGACAAAACACTCGGACAGCAACAGAGCAGAGCTCTCGGACTTACGGCCAAAAGTAGAGATAGAAAAACAAGAAAAAACACACATGAGATTTTAACGTGGAAAGACTCTTCTTCAACTAAGGAAAAAACCACCAAAGAATACACTATAAAGTATAGATTGTTTACAATAATGTTAGCTACACAAAGCCCAAACAAAAAAAAAACAATCACAAGTGTATATTACTCAATCTCTCTCTAAAAAGTGTCTCTCTCTATCTTTACAATAAGGCTTGCCCACAGCTCTCTCAATGCTCACTCCAAGATTGCTCTCCAAGACACATGAGATAAGTAAGGGCACAAGCCTTTATATATACACAAGGGGCCTAGTGGCCGGCCAGCCACCCTACTGGCAGTAGGGTGGCAGGACCACGCCCCCTAGGCCTGCCACGGCAGGCGCACGCCCGGCGTGCCAGAGTGGCAGGCCTGACACCTTGGAAGTCGTAGCCGCCTCTAATCAGAGTGGCTCAATTGCCCACCTGCAAAATGCGGCTGCAATAAGCCTACAGAGAGAGAGAGTCAACGCCTAGGCTTCCAGCGTCCTCGTCCATGTCCTCAGCTATCTCTCGGACATGACGCCTCTAAAGAGTCCTCGTCCGTCATGACAGGCTTCTCGGACCATTCAAAAAGTCTGCGTCCTTTTCCTCCTTTGAGTCCGCGGACAAAGATACCACGAGGGAGTGACCCCAACAAACTTCCCCTCACGACTGAGTGGGAGTAAAGTTAGTCAGACCGACAATGTCACAACAAGCTTCCAACTTTCCCTTTGGCAAAACTTTGGTCAACATGTCCGAGCCATTGTCTTCCGATCGGACCTTTCCAATTGATAGCTGCCCATCATAAAAAACGTCTCTCACCCAATAATATCGCACGTCAATGTACTTTGACCTGGAATGGAATGAGGAGTTTTTATACAAGTGAATGTCACTTTGGCTATCACAGAGGATATCGTACGTTTCTTGCTTTAGACTCAACTCTTGGACAAATCTTTTCATCCAAATCATTTCCTTGCAGGCCTCGGTCACGGCAATGAACTTTGCCTCCGTAGTCGAGAGAGTGACGCACTTCTGCAACTTAGACTGCCAGGAAATTGCCCCTCCGGCAAATTTCACTAAGTATCCGAATGTTGATTTCTGAGAATCAACGTCCCCCGCCATGTCTGCGTCCGTGTACTCAATCAGCTGAGGTTTCTCTCCTCCAAACTGCAAACCCGTCCTGGAGGTCCCACGGAGATATTTGAAAATCCACTTTACCGCGGACCAATACTCCATCCCTAGGTTTGAGAGAAATCGGCTCACAAGGCCAACTGCATGAGCAAAGTCCGACCGCGTACACATGGCCGCGTACATCAGACTACCTATGGCCAAGGAGTAAGGTATCTTACTCATGCGCACCATCTCAATGTCCGAGGACGGACACTGCTGCTTGCTCAGCCTAAAATGGTTTGCTAGAGGGATACTGACATGCTTGGAGCTTTTCATGTTAAATCGCTGAAGCACCTTTTCAATGTAGCCTTCTTGAGACAGCCAGAGCTTCTTGTCCCCTCGATCGCGAAATATTCTCGATACCTGAATGCGCTTCGCGGCCGAGGGTCTTTCATGGCGAAAAGACTGCCTCGGTTGCTCTTTTCACTCCTTGATCCGAAAGACTTGTTTTGTCCGACAACCAAAGATGTCGTCCACATAAAGGAGGAGGATGACGAAGTCGTTTTAGAAAATCTCTCGACAAAGACACAAAGAACTAAGTAGTCTTATGGTATCCTCGTCCAGGCCATGACGATTTCAAATTTCCTAGTACCACTGTCTCAGAGCTTACTTTAGCCCGTATAAGCTCTTCTTCAAAGGACAAACTAGTCCTTCATTCCCCTTGACTTCAAAACCATCTGGTTGCTCCATGTAGATCTCTTCCTCAAGATCTCCATGGAGAAAAGCTGTCCGGACGTCCAGTTGCTCTATCTCCAAATCCAAAGTCGCTGCCAGTTCGAGCACCACACGGACCGAGGACATCTTCACAACGGGTGCGAAAATTTCATCAAAGTCAACACCCTTGTGTTGACTAAAGCCCTTCACCACAAGCCGTGCCTTGTGTCTTAGCTTGCATGTGTCCTCGGTCGCCTTCAGTCGGAAGACCCACTTGTTTTTCAAGGCCTTCTTCCCCTTGGACAACTTAACTAGCTCAAAGGTATGATTTTCATGAAGAGAGGCCATTTCTTCCTTCATGGCCTCAAACCATTTATCCTTCTGAGCGCTACTCATGGCCTCACTGAAATCTTCAGGTTCTCCAGCATTAGTGAGGAGGACGTACTCACTTGCTGGAAGGCGGACAGACGGACGTCTCTCCCTGGACGACCGTCTCACAGGGGCCACCTTGGCCTGTTGAGGGGCCAGATCTTCAAGCTGATTCTCCTAAGGTGCTAGAACCGCCTCATCATGGTTGCCAGCCACTCTTGATCTGCCGACATCGGACTCAAGAGGCACTGGGCGGACAGCATCAACATCAACTCTGTCGGTTCGGAAGTATTGGGTTGAGACTTCTTCTCCTTCCCAATGTCTTCAATGGTCTCTTCCTCAACGAAGACCATATCTCGGGAGCGGACCAGCTTCCTTTCCTTTAGATCATAGAACCTATACCCAAGTTCGTCATCGCCATAGCTCAAAAAGACACATTGCTTTGTCTTTGGCTCTAACTTACTCCTCTCATCTCTCGAAATATAAACAAAGGCCTTATAGCCAAATGTCCGAAAATGGTTATAAGCTGGTTCCTTCCCGTTTCAAATCTTCTCTGGAACTTCCCCGTTTAGAGGCTTATTGGGAGACCGGTTGATCACGTGGGAGACCGCTTTCAAGGCTACAGCCCAAAAAGATCCCGGAAGCCTGGCCTCGGACAACATGCACCTGACCCTTTCCATCAGGGTGCGATTCATCCTCTCGACCACGCCATTTAACTGTGGCGTCTTCGGTGGAGTCCTTTGATGTTTGATGCCGTGAGTTCTGCAATAGGCATCAAGCGTCCCAATGTACTCTCCACCGTTGTCGCTCCGGATGGCCTTCAACCTCCTCCCGGTCTCACCCTCAACGAGGATATGAAACTGCTCAAAGATTCCCGCAACCTGATCCTTGGTCTTCAACGGGAATACCCACAGTTTTCTCGAGCAATCATTAATGAATGAGACAAAGTATTGTGTTCCTCCAAAGGACCTTTCCGGGAGGGGACCACACACATCTGTGTGGACGAGCTCTAGGACCTCGGACCTCCTGAAAGATGCGTCTCTTTAAAAGGAGACTCTCCGTTGCTTTCCTGCCATACAATGAGGGCAAGTCCTCGGCCTTTCTCCATCCATCTTTGGGATGAGACCTTTCTTGGCCAGATGACTCATGCCCCGCTCACTCATGTGTCCGAGCCTTTTGTGCCACAGGTCCGAGGACTCCACACATCTTGTGGCATTCACCTCTGCCACCTCAGCCTTGGCTTTCAGCGCGTAAAGGCCTGAGGTCTTTACTCCTCGGGCAACTACCATGGAACCCTTTGTCAGCTTGAAACCGCTGTCACAGAAGACGCTGTAGTAGCCTTCATCATCAAGCCGTCCTACTGAAATGATATTCATACGAATATCGAGGACATGTCGGACATCCCTCAAAATCAGTCGGGCTCCATTGTTTGTCAGCAAGGAGACGTTGCCACGTCCAATGATCTCGGATGTCTCCATGTTGCCCATCTTCAACACTCCTGGGGCACTCGGAATGTAAGTGGAGAACAGCTTTCTCCTGGAGGTGACGTGTATGGAAGCGCCAGAATCCACCACCCAATCAGAGGTCTGCACGGCCACGGTCACAGAGTCCTAAAACTCGCAGGCCAAAAGGAGGTCACTTCCTGTGACAACAAAGACCGAGAACTCTTCCTCACCACGTCTCTTTTCGCCCCTCTCCTTTCCAGCGTTTTCACACTTTCACTTGTAACAAAATCTCTTGATGTGGCCCTTCTTGCCACAATGGTGGCACTCCATATTCTGATACTGAGAACGTAACTTACTCCGTCCTTTGTCTTAGACTTTGGGCCACGTCCTCGGCTCCTTCCCCTAGATTCGGTGACGAGGACCTCGGAGTGCTGAGAGGTGGACGTACCCTGAGAACGCCGTCTTACTTCCTCGTTCAGCACAGCTCCTTTGGCCATCTCCAAAGTCACCACACCGTTAGGAGCTGTGTTGGCAATGGTGATCCTCATGACCTCCCATGAGTCTGAGAGGGTTGCCAGGAGCCAGAGTCCAAGGACCTCATCCTCAAACTTGATCCCCATGCCATTCAGCATGTCCACGCAGCCCTGAAACTCATTCAGGTGGTCGGCGACAGATGAGTCGTCCTTGTACCGAATCTGCATTAGCCTCATCAAGTGATAGATTTTGTTATTTTCGGTCTTGGAGGCATATAGCTTTTGTAGTTTCTCCCAAAGCTCCTTGGCATTCGTCTCTCCGCAAACGTGGTTGTACACGTCGTCCACGAACTGCCAGATGTAACCGCACACTTGCTTGTGCTCCAATGTCCACTCCTCATCCGTTTTTGCCGCCGACTTTTGTGTGGCAAAAATTGGATTATGCATGGACTTCACAAAGAGCAAGTTTGACATCTTGATCTGCCAAGTGTCAAAGTTGGTTCCGTTTAAGTAAGCCATTTTGCTTCCAACCTCCATAGTAGCCAGCAACAAGATCACCGTTCAAAGAACCAAACTCTCTGATACCACTTATTGGCGCAAAACGAAATGCACGGTAACTAGGCGGACAAAACACTCGGACAGCAACAGAGCAGAGTTCTCGGACAGATGGCCAAAAGTAGAGACAGAAAACGAGAGAAAACACACACGAGATTTTAACATGGAAAGACCCTTCTTCAATTAAGGGAAAAACCACCAAAGAATACACTATAAAGTATAGATTGTTTAGCCTGGATAAATATTGCCCAGCTGACCTTGCTGAGAGAAAGCATTGTTACTTAAAAACTGGTGAATGGCTGGCGGAGGAACATAAAGTGGGGAGAAATAGTGACCATAGGGAAAGTAATTAGGTGGGAAATGAGGTATATGGACCCCCGCTGGCTGTCAAAAGACAGGTACTGCTTGCTGATTGACAGCTATAGGATTCTGCGTAACCCCTGCAGCTCGAGTTGCATGTGGAGCTTGACCTGATGTAGATAAGACCACAGAGTTCCCCCCTGCAATTGGCACACCAAACCATAGGTAGCATGGCATGCATTTAAAGTATGTCATCTTTAACTAGAAACATCACTAGATCAGTGGAACCTATCAAGAAACAGTCCATTTAGAAAATGTAGGATTGTTACTCATTACAAGATGCAGCAACTATCCTCAGCACCTGCTGACCAGAAGCTTCATTATCAGTAGTAAGGCAGGCTTGTTTCCCACACTTTTCATTTCTCAACTCCCTAAGAAAATTTTACAAATAGAATACACTACCATTTCTTGTGGAATTATTGTCTATTCACTTGCATGTTCAAACAAAACAAAGATGCAGCAAGGGTGTGCAATTAGTAACACCTAGCATCTGCTTGATAAAACTAATCACAAATGTTGAGAACACCGAGAACATCTGTATTTCCACATCAGGAGTTCATACATTGTCAAAGAACACAATGGGAGAAGGCACGAATGTAGAGAAGAGGTATGAAACACATCATGCTCATATAAAAGCAATGCCAAATCACGTAAGGATCAATAAAAAAGTGGCCTAGTAAATGTGTCTATTGCATTGCAAAGTTCAGGAAGAGATTCATGCAGCCAGCAGTTTGAATTTCAAAGGCAAGGAAACGAAACTTCCTGAAATTGTTGTGTTATTTGTGGGCGTCCATGTGCACACGTGTGTGCATATAAGGACTCGGACACCACTCAAGAATCTTGAACAGCAAGCGCACACTTCAATAATACTACAACAACGGAAGGGTTGTTATAATAGATGGGAGATTTGTCATCGCCATGGCCCTATCATAGACCAGCAAGTCAAAATTGAATTGATAAGACAATAAGTCCACGCAAGGGACTCCTTATGCCACAACATATAGAAAACTCCAAGAACTGCTCCTTTGAAAATCCCACCAAAGTAAGGCTAACAAAGTTATTGATACCAACAGACCTCATGTGAAGACAGAAAAGTCTGTGTAGCTAAAGTTGCAACATTGTCGCTGTAGTTAGTGGCAACTCCGGCAAAGGAAAACGAAGAAATGTGGCCATCAGTACATGCTCCAGATCAATAAAATTGGGCAAACAAGCTTGCAGGATCTACAGGTCGCTGCACAAGCCAAAGGCAAAAATAAGAACAAGTTAATAAACAAATGAATTAGAAATAACAATAATACACCTAAAACTTAAGGGAAAATGATCGTGTGTACAACCTGTAATTCCAGGCAGATAAAGTACAAGCTGGAACACATGCAACATCTACATCCACGTCTATGTACCATAAATATACAGTAGCTAAAACCACACTTCTAGACTAGATTAAGCCAACTTTAGAAAAAATAAGAATAATCATTCAACTTTCCTAGTCATATATTGAGAAATAACAAAGGAAAAGGTAAACACTTAGCTGCAGAGCCTGGGATCCTATAAACATCATGTCCTTGGGTCTCAGAGCCTTCAAATTGTGCCAGGGGGTTCCCAAGCATCGGTGGCACAGAACCAAAGCTATAGGTAGAAGTATGTCCCATATGTTGCTGTGGGCCACCAGTTGCTTCGTTTGAGTCATTAATGTCTGGAACCAAACTGGATGGAGCATCAACATTCCCGGAAGACATGGTTTCTGAAACTTGCGCTGGTGATTGCAGATGATCAGCATAATCTCCTTCCTCCGAAGTTGCCAATATATTTTGGCTGCTGAACAAAAATGTTGATTTGTTAAAACACAAAAATGCTGGTACTTGGTTTTCAGGGCACATTTCGTCATCGTACAATGTATTGCAGGTGCCAGACATGTTTTGATTTTCAGCCACATGCCACATTCAAATGGCACGTTTGATTGGTGGGAATGAAAATTCTATTCTCACATTATTATTAATGGAATATTTATTTTTACATTTGGTTCCGTTTTTACACAAAATTATTACTCCCGGAGGAACACATATTCCTCTAATTAAAGGGAAAAAAAAATACCAACTTTTCTTTGGTATTATTTATTCATTATATCCAAGGAATAACTATTCTTATAATTATTACCATTTTGCCCCCTCGTCCTTTTATCCTTTGTTGAAATCCTTGGCTGCTTCCTCATTCGTCTTTTGTTTCTCAGCCGTTCGTCACTCTTTTATTTTCCGATTCGATACCGTCCAAATTCGCAACTCATACTCCTCCAACAGTACCGGGTGTATGAGATCAAGGTCTATCGCTGCACCTACAGCCACAATTGGACCGACTACTCGTTCGCCCACCCTAGCGAGAAGGCTCATTGATGGGACCTATAGAAGTACCACCACTCCAGCACCATGTGCCCGGAGTACACCACCGAGGTGGCTGTAACGGGGAAACTATTACGAGTTTTCACATGGGGTGTTTGAATGCCGACTCTACCCGGCACAGTACCGTATAGAGGCGTATAAAGATAGAAAGAACTGCAAGTGGAAGGTTTGTTTCTTTGCACACTTTCCTCATGAGTTGAGGATTTTACCTTCGCAACAAGAAGGCTCCGAAAATTATGGGAAGGGGAACAAGTGCTAGAATCTTTATAATGAGTTGTAGTCATTAATCACACTCTTCAACTTTCAGAATCTTTTTTATTTGAATAAGGATAAAAAATTTATTAATATAAATTTTCACTCTATTTCTCATATTATTATCATGTACTAAATATTAGAATACTAGTTTTCAACTTATTTATATTTATTCCAAATTAGTAACCAAATATGAAAATAGAAATTTCCAACTCTATTTCCATCTTATTCCATTCCCTAAGAATAATTATTCTTTTTTACCTTATTCCATTTTAATAACTAAACATGCCAAAAGTGTTTTAAGTTAATGTGGCAATAAAGATAAGTGCCATGTAAAAAACACCTCCCGTTCACAAATGTCATCAAGGCTTTAGGTTAATTTTCAATAGCATCAACTCATGTAACAGTTTTAATCTAACATATAGGTCAGTCTTACTCCTAACGTGCAAAAACAGTAACCTAATACTTGATCCCCAAATTATATGCCATGTTTGACCAAGGCCAAATGTATTAGTAATAAGCACAAAATTGAAAGGCATGTATAAGCTACTATGCTCATAATTTAGTAGAATAAACATAAAAACCAAATAAATAGCCTCGAGGGATACTCTTTAGCAGCGCACTTGAATTGTTGTCATTTTTTTGTGGGAAAGGTCAGAATAGAGAATGGGGAGGAGGGGAAGATCTTCAAATTGTATGGTAGTTTTAATAAGGAAAATTGTGTGTGGAAGGTGGGGAGGACAAATAATGTATGGCGTAAAATTGTATTAAGGGATTAACAAGTAAAGTCTTAGGAAAATTAAAAAAGAGAAGAGTTGGTGTTAACAATCGTTGGTGGGACGAAGATGTCCAAAAGGTAGAAAAGATGAAAAGAGAGGGTTATAAGCTATGAAACATAGGCATTCTCCAGAGCTTAAAATGTCGATATCTGACATTTATCAAATATAAAGATATCAACTGGGCCATATTAAGCACGGCCTATAATGAACAATGTTGGGCGAGTAGGACACGGTTTGTAATGAACGAGTTGGGTATGCTAGGCACGGCCTGTGATGAAAAATGTTGGGTCGTGCCTGTCACGAATACAAACCGAGCAAGGCAATTCAATAATAATTAAAATCCAATTAACAGATAAATAAATTTTAAACCGGGTGTGACATAAATAGACAAACCATAAAAATCTCGACATCCAAAATAATAATAATAATCATACCCAAAAATCCCTTAGAGGACCTTATTAAACAACCATTCGGATAGAATAATTATGACATACTCTAAACAGTTATAAGGGAGAGATAATCTATATACACATACATAAGCACGACCATCAAATATACAGATCCCACTACCGAATACATATCCAAGGCCACATCGGGCCAGAATGAATATCTGAAATACAACCCAATACATAGCTCTAACCGATCCAACAATAATAAAACAAAAATAATACTCACCAAAATATAAGATGCTGCGCCAGATCTTGTCCAACTCCAACAAAGTGTTCAAGCCTTCTACTCTTAAGGGAGAAAGCAGAAAATGCAAGTCTAAAACTTAACAAGCATCATCATATACATGAATAAAACAATGCATATAAATCAGAGAGATGGTTACGTCATATAACAAATCGTATTAAACAACTCATGGGGTTTGACAATCCACTAAAAGTTTGAGGATAGCCTCATACTTAAATCGTATATCAGATCATACCGTCCTATCGAAATAATACTTGCAACCAATCGCGATCTAGAGTCAAACCTCCTCTGTATAAATAATAGCTATATTTTAGGTCTGCATCTTTTCGGCCATCTATTATGATTATCGACTATATTTTAGGTCTGCATCTTCTCGACCATCTATTATTATTATCGGCTATATTTTAGGCCTAAACTACTCGGCCATCTCTCATCATAATCGGCTATATTTTAAACTTACAACTCTCGGCCAACTTATTATCATTATCAGTTACGGTTTAGGCCAGCAACTCTCGGCCAGCTTATTATCATTATCGGCTACAATTTAGGCTTGCATCTCTCAGCCAACTTGTTATCATTATCAGCTATAGTTTAGGCCTACAACTCTTGGTCATTCCATCTTATCATCGGATCACGAATCGATTCACCACGGTCTCAGACTACCATGGTCCCACACACATATTGACCCACCCGGGCCTTGGACCACCACGGTCCGACACAGTAGCGACTTCGACCCTCGACACAGTAGTGAGTTTTTAATCCATCATCAATAAATCAATTGGAAACTTGCTAGAACAAGACTTGCTCTCAATAACATCATCACTCCATTAAATCGCTCATTCTCTAATCTGGGAAGAGACTAAATGTGCATCTAGTTCTGAACATGTCCAGAAATCACAGGGGGGAAACACTAACAGGACAGTTGTTCTATAATCAAATAAGACAAAAACCTGAATTGACTATGTAGATGGACCAAAGAATAATGATCACCGGTGTTAAATTGAAGGGATCCGTCGAGGCAAGGCTGAGTGAGATATAGTTGCTCCATGCTAAGCAAGCCAAAGGGAAATAAACAATGACCTTGGGTTGTACCAATAGGATAGGAAAGGACAATATAAAAAATTTTAAATTTAAAACGTGTCAATAAAACCTCATGACACTTGCGTCATCAATAAGTTGGTCACAAGCAGTAGCCAAATATATTAACAAAGTGATTGAAATTAAGGGCAGTGCTGAAACTTTTTTTTTTTTTAGAGATTCATCTAAAAGAGGATTTGATCAACAAAAGAGGACTTGCGTAGAGAGGGGAAAGATAAGTTGGCACACATTTTCACAGTTTCACTCACACAAGTGAGGGGAAGAGAGACAAAAAATCTCAGCATTGAGTGCAAATCAGTTCTAAGAAAGGTCTGTTATTTATAACTAATTCTTAAAAAAAAAAAAAAAAAAATCGATGACAAATTCATTAAGAATTCAAAACGGCTGAAGAAATTTCCAAGTACACAAACATAATTTCCAATGAAGCCAGCAGTGTGCTTCAGGTTTGCTAAACTTCCTAATGAAATTGCACCCATAGGTTGATAAGAAGAGCATGGAAAATTTTTGGATAGTCCTGGATAGATTCGATTCGTGCAGTTATTGGGATGACCCAAAACTGAGAATCCAAAAATCAGGAAAACGCCCCGAAATGTCACTGCATCAATGACATATAGGCCGATACGTATCAGGCTTTTTTTGGCCTTGCTTCACTATTCAAAATTTAAATCCACACATTTTAGATATACCTAAAATCATATACCTTTCGAGGAACCGAAATCCACATGTTTTACAGAGATATGTATAAAATATGTATCAAAAAGTTTTAAAATATTTTTAAATGATCTAGAAAGATAAAAATATTACTATTGATAAAATTAATTAAAAATCATCAAATAGATAGACAAATGATTAAAAAATGGTCAAATTTTAATATAACTCACTTTTGAGGCGGTGACTAGAGAAAAAAATTTGTGCCCGTGGCATCTAATACTGACACATATCACTTGATACAATTCAATCCATATTAATATTTTCATCCATGATTTGAACTAATCCAAGCTCTTCATACCTGTTAACCCCAATTTCTGCAGCTTTAAAAACACTAGCTTCCAATTATTAAAGCTATCAGTTTTTAGAAGTTCGGGAAGCCTCATCCAGTGGATAGCCTCTATCATTATTATAGTTTTGAACAGCCTCTATTATTATTACAGTTTTAGACTTATTAGCATGGGTCCGGCACCCTCAGATGATCACATATGGAAACCAAATCTCAAATTGGAATGCCAGCAGAGTCTGGGTATGTCCCCCATTAAGAGAAGGCGGCGCGTGATTAACATCATGAACTCTATAGTGTGCCATTACCCAGGACTTGCCTGTCGAGACATCCGTAAAATTGGTGGGTCAAATGTTTAAGGAGGATTAGATGTTTGGAACTTTATTCTTACACTGCAGGGATGACGAAAACATCGTTTGAACACGTGGTCTCCATGTCACAACAAAGTAAAATTATCATCGAACCAGGGCACACCCTCCATATTTGAATCAATTTTGGTAAATTATAGTAATGAGGCAACTAAATCTGGAAAAATTCACATCCATGGGAGGTAAAGGTAGACAAATCCCAAACTTAATAGACAGTTGAGCTTCCTTTGAAACACAAATTTCCCACAAACTATGCAATGCTTAACCAAATGCGACCTCTTGTGAAGAATATGACTCACTGATTCTGAACTGGCGGTTATTATTCAATATTACAAAGCAGATTTGTAGTATAACTATATTAGGCAGTAGCATACCTTTAGGTTGTAGGTTTAATAGCAATTCACGGTCTTCCAAAACATTTCTGGCACTTGAAGGAACATTTGTAAACACATCTACCATCCGGAAACAGAACCAGCTTAAAGTCATCATCATCTGAGGAATATGTGAGTAGATGCTTAACTCATAAGGAAATGAGAAAAGAAGAATCTTAAGATGAAGTATAAACCGGGTATATAACACAGAGGACATATGCCATCAACATACTTGTCACTGAACAAAAACATCCGTGGAAACAGGCATTCAGTTGGTGCAAATATCTTCATCACCTAACCCTATTGTGAGCATTTCGTATTATATGTATTAAGCTGTTCATATCATTCATATAGAGCATTTTGATCTAAGATTTCAAATCTACCATATTTTAACAGCGGCATAATGTTCCATGCAGCTGGCACCCAAAATAAAGGGAACAAATTGTTTCCACAACTCAACCAATCAGTCAATTCTATTCAATTTAATTTCTCTTTAGTGCAACATCTTTTCTTTAAGCCTGATTAATATATGATCTTTCTCCTATTTCATGAATCGAATTTTCCTTTCACCCTATAAAAACCATGTATTTTTACTTTCTAGCAGGTTTCTTCATATGGTTGCATAGGGGCAGTGAAGTGGTGAACAAGGAAATGCTTGACTTCCACTTTAGTTGTAGGTGTAGCCCCACCTGAGCCAATATATTTCTATTCCAATTTTCGCATAATCTTCTCCGTCAAAATCAAACATTCAAATCACATCCAAGTATACATGCACGTGCAAACTCATTCACACACACAAGGTGGGGGGAGATGATTTGAGATTTCAGTGCATATGAATCAACCTTTTTAGGAATTTCTTATGGGTATTCGAGTGAATCTTCTTCCATAACTTTCCACTGCAAGTGCAGTGAAGCCTCTGCGTTTCTTCCTACAATTCATAGTGACCACAGTCAAGGAGGAACAGATACAGCAACCCTTTAGGAAAGTCAATTCTCCACTCTCCATACAAACTTAGACTTCTGGAGATACAGCTCTTCATGAAGCTGTATGCGCTCATCTTCATGCTGCAGCCTTCTAGCTCTAATCTGCACTTCATTATAGTTCCAAAGCACCTTTTGGCACTGGAAAAGTAACTAAATTTTAGTGGTGGAACTCCCTCTGCCCACGCCTATTTGCTGGTGAACTTGGAAGTAAAGCCCCTGCACCTCTCTCACCTAGAATTTGGATATGTTTCAGCTTGTCAAGATGTTCAACTTTGGTGCATGATTCCGTCTTTTTCATGCTTGTAATGCATATTGTCGATCCAGAAGAAATGAGGGTTGGGGATAAAAAGTCAATCTAGCATCAAACATTCTGAATATATTAACTAATTTAAAACACCTGGGTGTACATATAAAGGAATCGTAGTAAAAACCTTAAACTGCACAGCTGCTTGGAAGGGCGACAAAGAGATGATTCGCCTACGGTGATATTTTAACACTCGATGTTTGCCAAATAGCAAAATTTTCTATATCCAATTGATTGTAATGACATTGTTAAGACAACATAATAATCGTAAAGGCATTAAATCTTCTCTTCACATCTTTCACAACCAAAAAAAATAAAGCCCTAATGCACACAAAGAAATCAGTGTTAACATAAAATAATCAAAACCCTACAGCATCAGTGATAGAAAAAATGTGCTTGAAAATCAAAACAGAAAACCCGGGCCGGGGGTGTGAGACTGAGCAGATCTATTTCAAAAGAAAGAAGTAAATCAAGAAACTAAAAAGAGCCCTGAAAAAGAGATCCGTCACAAATGCAGTATTCTGTATTCCCAATAATCAAATCGAGGAATCTTGATCGTGAAGATGTTTGAGTCTTCCATCCTAATGGGGAGAGAAAACTCTGATAATAGAGATATTCAGTCTAGCCTTGGACACTAAAATCGAGTACCTTCAAAAACCAAGACAATCAGTATCAGAAATACCTCTTCAATCCAATCGCCGGCATACCCGTTGGGTTGTCTCCTCTTCGCTCTTCCACACAAACTTCTTTTCTTGAACTCTCAGACACGAATCTAGGTTCTTTTGCTTGAACTGCACTTGAATCTTTGGACGAGATCCTCCAGACATCAAACACTATTAGGATTCTACCCCTATTTGCTTCAACTCCACATCTACTGTACTCGAGAGATCAAAATCCGTCCATGTTTTCAAAAAAATTCTAAGCATCTTCGCCCGCAATCAATACTACCGTTGCGGGAGAGGGAGAGCGGAGGGATATATATATATATAACAGTCTTAAGTCGGTCTAACGGCTTCTTCGACTGTACGCGGAACTGTACCGCCTTAGTCTTTTGTCGTTTTGCCTTTTTTTTTTTTTTTTTTTGGTTGTCTGAGTAGCGTTGAGATGTAATTTTTAATATTTGAAATTTTCTAGTAAGGTCATAATTTATTTATTTAAATATACTAATGAATTTATGATAAATGAGTAAATATTATTTTAATTAAATGTGTTCCCATAAAAATTATTTTCCAATTTTTTTTTTAGAAGTTAAAAATATCTTAAAAATTCTTCTGACACAATTTACAACCTAATTTAGCATTACTTTCCGAAATTAAAAAATAACCCTTTTATCATTTTTAATAATTTAATATTAAATTTCTGTCCGATTTAATATTACTTACAAAAAAAATATTAAATTTCTTAGTTAAATGAGTTCAAATAATTTAAAAAAAAAAAAGCCAAAATACTCTAAACTTATTCTAATTCTATTGTTCACTTTCACTCTTTCCAAGTTTACTTATTTAATTTTTATATCAATTTTTATTCTATCATATTTTATACAATATTTTGATAGCTGACAATCTATTCTAAAGCCAAGGTATATCAAACGCAGTTATTAACTCACTGTAAAAGAAACCACGAAAACCAAATCGAAGCAGTGCGACAACACATCTTCGCACACTTCCAGCGGTGTGGAAGAGAAGATGGATCGGGAAACAAAAGGTTAGAACATTATACAGATGATGTTTCGGTTTCTGCTTTCAATTCAATGCATGTCTCCCCGTACACTCATCTTCAATATTGTTGCCGATATGTCAAAAATGCTCATTTTCGTTGTCTTTTTTTCGAGATGGAAGATGTCGTAATCTTCTTTTAAATGAGAGGGATCTTCCACAAGTTTCTTCTTGTGAGGTGTTCTTTTTCTGTCTGTGCTTTATTCATAGGTTTTCTGATAAATTTACTCAAGAAAATGGATAAGTTGGTCCGTATTGGCATATTCCCCCTCCCCCTCCGGACTTCATTCCTCAGCTGCTACAGTAGCCAAAATGAGAACAGTGTGTGGCGATCCAGCCAGAGGACCTTTTGCAGACAGCTGAGGGTTCATTAAGTCATCATCACAACCAAATATTCAAGTGCAGGCAGCCACGAGTTTGCCTGATAAATAATTATTTCATTGGACGACAACAGTTGGCGGCAAAAATGCCCAACACTAGGTTGTGGTTGGCATGTCGAGATGTTTATTCCCTAAACTTACTTTATATCCAATTCTTTAGCAATAATTATTCAAAAGAATAACTCTTAGTAGTTCTTTGTTTATACATTAAAAGACATACCCTGCCTCTTTAATGATCTTGCAAAACAATGGTCATGAGTATGAGAACTTTAGATATAATATATCATAGAATTGTTCACAAAGGAGCAAGAAGAGCAAACAAGACCTTCCAGTTGCAACCAGGCTCAATAATGACAAATAACAAGCAAATTAGCCAAGAAGAAGGCCCCAAGACGCCCATAATAATATAGATAAGCAAAAAAAGTTCGCAATACTTACTCTTAAGCAGCATTCGGCACAAAGCATATGAGAAGAAGATAACAACGCTCAACCTGAAGTGCACCAATTGATAACAGTCATAAGGCTGCTTTACCAAATACAACAGTTGAATACATCCTCACATAGCTATCAAAAATTCACTTTACATAAAATAAGGAACTAGTTATTCTTAAAATTAAAAAAAAAAAAAAAAAAGCTTCCTAACCTCCATGCTTACCCTCTTAAAAGGAAACCCTATAAACTTCAATGAAGAAAACAAGGCATCCTTACCGGTTAAAGTAATCCTACCTGAGTTTAAGATACCATGAAGCTTGAGATTTTTCAGAGGGCAAATATAATAGAAACCATATTAAAAAACAAAAAAGCAACATGAGTTTTAAAAATTAAAAATACAAAATAAAGCCCTGCTCATACCTACCTCGGGTAGCTCAAATTCACCAATCAAGTCACGGATCTTCACTTGTCACCAGAAGACTATTTAGAGAAACCCCCAACCACCCATTATAAATTTACGAGCCAACGTCCAACCAATGTATCTTCTTGATAATTTGCTTTTCTTCCAAACTTGTTCCGCTCCCACAAAAAATTCCCAAGATTTGGACTTGAAAGTCTTGTTTTTCTTTTCCTTTTTCACTGGATTACAAGACAATATTAGAAAAAAAATCAGAGATGGCACCACCATTTCAGTAGTTATTTGGCCAGTTCATTTGTGAATGCTGAGGTTGTTGGTAGACACCAGTTGCTGGCCCCACCATATCCACAGGCCCGGCCATGGCCTGAGACTGTTGCAGGAGAGGGTGCACCATTGCTGCTGTCACTGCTTGAGCTGGGTGATAAATACCGGCAAATGTGCCATGGCCTGCCTGTGTGGGAGTGAAAGTCACGTGCTGACTTTGAGGAGGAAGGTTGTAGAACGAGCTAGCGGGCAAACTGGCAATGTCCCGATTTGATGCGGCAATCCAGACAGCCGATCCTTCACTCTGTCAAAAAAAAAAATATCAATCCAGCATGTCATCAAATGACTCTTTCAACTCGCTAGTGATGCATTGTGATGGGATTATGGAATGAAATTTCGCCAAATATATGTCCATGGGATCCAATTCACAATAAATAATAATAATTTATGTTTGATATTGTAACATATTGTTTAATATAGCCCTTACCAACATGGCCGTATATGATATCGATACCGATAAATTCATTCATGCATGGCTGCATCCCGATGAATTGCCAAAAAAAAATGTAAAACCGGACCGATGGAAAAATAAATCAGAGAAACACGAGCACAATATGCACAACAAGGAAAACTCCTTAGAAAGGCAAAAAACCCATAAAAATCTTTATGTTTAGAATACAAACCAAGCTGGACCATTATATGGGGTTTGTTGAGTTTAACATATAAACAATCCAGGATAATTACCTATTTTTAAGCAACCAAACAGCACCAAAACTAGAGAATCATTTTTCTTATGTATACTATGCATGAAAACCATATTTTGTGCAGTTTACCATATATAAATATCAAACCCAAAATGAAAACAGAAAGTCTCACAAATTTATGAACCCATGCAAGTGCATGTGGTCTTACACAAAACAAACCACATCAAACCACATAATTGCAATTTGGAGCAATCTTGTTTCTTAGAAAGATTTGTTCAAATTTGACAAAAGTTTTCTAGATAACCACATATCTGGGTCACATCTTCTCAGAAGATTTTATCATTAAGATTGTAATGGCTAACAGCATAAGCCAATTGGAAGTACAACCCTCAGGGTATCAATAAGGTCAAAGCAAAAAAGAATGCGGCATTAACAAAATCATAATTGTGCTCTATAACGCAAACAACTATCACTTATAACAACAAAGCTTTATATATCTCATTAAATGGTTGGCTATATAAATTCATTTTTATTATTCCATTTTCATTTAGTGGAACATCTCTAAAAGTAGAAGCAATTTCAACTCATTCCTTATCACTTATCCCAAGTTTTGCCCAGTATGCCTCTTTTTTTCTTTCTTCCAACCACAACAAGCTCATCTTTCCTCATGGGTGCTTCATTTGGCCAACATTTAAGTGTCAAAACTATCTTAAATAGTATTTTCCTCAACTCAACTCATCATCCAGATGACTGCAACTGGATATTTGGGACAGCATCAACTATTCATTTATGGGCCTATTTCCCATCGTTCTTCCCCAACATACTACCAAACAAATAAATCTATAACAAAAGCATTTCCTCAATGGCAGAATGAATCTTTTCTACTAACTGATTCTCTCATTGGCCACTTCACAACTCCCAGGTTCAGAGGAATGAATGTAATCAACAAATGGACAAGAATGCAGCCGGAACTTCAGGAATGGAAATAAGATAAAAGATTTTACAAGTTGAACAAGGATGAGCATTGGGGGCAAAGAAAGTCAATTGAGTCTTGAAAGGAGGCATCTACAGAATGTCAACTGGGAGTATGTTCAAAATACAAACTTAAATGATGGAAGTAAATAACAGGAAAATCACAAGTTAATGAAATGCTGTACTACTTAACAGATCCAATTTCCATAATCCAGGGAACAGTAATTGAAGAACCTTATCCTGTTTTCCCATTATCCAATACAGACAGAAAGGAAAGAGAAGAAGCTGTCAAAGAGTGCCCATAATCTTACTCGATTAATATACAAAGTTCATCTTCCATGGCTCATCAAAAATTTTAAAGCACATTCTGTTGTTTATTAAGCTGCCACTCAGCAAGACAATGTCAACCTAAATCAAAGGCAACCAGAAGGCTGAAATAATTTGCTTTAAAAAAAAATTGTACCACAGTCCCCAAAATCAACATCCACTTTGAAAATGGACACAATTTTAAGAGATGCATCAATGAGCATGATCGTATCTTCCAGAGTGTCTCTTTATCCATCAGCTAAGCATGCAGTATCTATAATATCCCGAATTTTGTTCGGATTAATTTAAAATTAATTGTAATTTTGGGTAATTTGGACGTGGTAAAAATTAATTTAATATTATGAAATTTGAAAGGATATTCGGACCAATTGGGTTGGTACTCGAGGTGCGCTTGTGTTATCGCCTGGAAATCGATTTAGATTTTGGAATGAAAAAAACTAAAATAGAAAATATAACAATAATATATAATGACATATAATAATAATCATAATATAATATATATAATAAAAAAACAAAAAAAAAAGAGAAAGGAATAAGGAGGAGGGTTTCGGGGAGAGAGAAGGGGGAAGAAGAGAAGAGAAAGACGGAGGCCGGCGCAGTCACCGCCGCCATCACCAAAGCTCCCGATGTAGGGAATGGAAGCTGGCGAAGCCCTCTCTGTGATGCTATCTTCCATTTTGTCTATCGGTGTTTGTAGAAGACGGAATCGGGAGCCGAAGCCAAACAGCCACCGTCAGTTCGTCGCCGTTATTTGAGAAAATCGGTGAAATCAAGGCAAGTAAATCCTTCCATTCTCTTTGTGGATGTTGATTTTGGGGTTACATATGATGATTTTGTGAAAATCGGCTGATATTTTGGTGGATTTGGGTAAAAGGGACACGGTGGAGAGAGAAAGCCTTTATCGACTGCACTGTGCCATCGTCCACTGCCGTCTGCCGTCAGGTTTTCTGCCACCGTGCTCGCCGCAGTTGCCCGTGCCAGAGCCGAAGCTGTCGCAGGCAACCATGGAGAGAGAGAGAGAGAGAGGCAGAAGCATGCGAACAGAGAGAGGAGGGGAGGAGAGAGATAGGGCCGCGGGTCGGAAGGAGAGAGAGAGGTGCTATTCAGGCACTTCGGAACATCCTTTCTTCAAATCTACGAAGTATGAAGTCCAGACAAATATCTGTAAACCCCCTCTTTGGTCTAATTTAATATATAATATGTTTTGGGTACTGTTTGAAATTTTTACTAACATGCATACATTTTTGTACACCCGATTTATTTATTTTGGACATATATGTGTAGTTCATTGGATAATTTGAGATTTTGGACTAGGTTTTATGATTTTGGAGGATTTAATATTTTTCTGAAAGGCCCGATAATTTATCGAACACTATATATGTTTATATCAGTATTTGTATACGAAAATGTGTACGAAAATTGCATAGGCTGTGCAGTCATATACATGTGCTGAATTGTGGTCATTACATTTGGATTTGGATATTGGATATTCTAGCCAGCTCCCCGAGGAAAAATTTGTTTGGAAATCCCTTTTCACCAGCAGGAAAGGCTTGGAATAGTGACCAATTCCATTTGGATGATTAGATTCGACTTTATAATATATTCGAACGTCCTAATATATCTGACAAACTTAAAATTTACACCAAAATTGCGGGTAGCAAATAATAGTGAGCAGTCTTATCCATGAGTACAGAGTACGTGAATGGCCATACATGCTGGCTTAATTTGCATTTGATTTACTCTAAAGTTACTAGGATTATGTGTAACCCTTCCACAAACTAGTCTTTAAATAATCAAAACCCAAATTTGGTGCATAATTTGTATTTCTGCATTGATTGGTAATTAGACTTTGATTTGGATTTAAAATTCACTGATTTTTTCCCTCAATTGGGCATTGGTATGTCTCATACAAATGATTTTAACTATATGTTTTGATCTAAACCCTTGACTATTTGTCACGATGCTAATTTGGCTTCAACTCAAGCTATTAGATTATCCGGCTATTGAATTCTACCCCAAATCACAAGCTGATCAGGCCTTGGATTGACTCGGACTTAGACTTGAATTAGACTTTGAAATTGGCTAGTTGCTTATTGGAATTGGTCCGGATCACTTATATATATATATATATATGTCCCGATGAGGACTATTTTATGATTTGGACTTTTGTTTTGGATTTGAATATTTGATTTATGTACGAGACTACCATTAGATTTTGAATTCTTGACCTTGGATTTTATTGGATTTGTTATATTGGCAATTTGAACTTATTCTATCATTTAAATAGATTTTATCCATTAAATCTTTTCTCTAATTTATTACACTTCTTTTATTTAAATATGATACTTGTAGAGCATTAGGCTTACTTTTCCTATTTTATCCCTTTAAAATAGAAGTTTCGGATGCATTGCAAAGTGTGGTCGTGATTTGTCAGCCATTCATCCGATTTGGTGAATTCTAATCTCATTATAGCTTAATTTGGTAATTGATGTGATTGTATTATGGAATTGACCGGGTATAGGCCTATAGTGTATTTCGGAAATAGTTCGCATATTATGTTATGATTTTTGATTGAATTTGTTACCTCCCTTACGATAATTGTAGAAGCAGGTTGAATTTATATTGTCCGAACGGTTATCCGATGAGGTTTTGTCAGGATTTTGATTTTGTCGGGTCTTATGTATTTGGTTTGTCATATCCGAATTTTTGGGACTTAATATTATTTGTTGGATTAATTTGGATTTTAAATTTTATAAATTTTAATTATTTATTTAATTGACCTACTTGGTTCGAATTCGTGATAGTATCACCCTTCAAGATATACAAAACAATAGAAAAATTTAACACACAATAGCAAAAAGATAAAAGTAGTTCTGTTAGAGGAGATAATTGCTAAGCCAACCCAAAAAAAAAAAAAAAAACAAAAAGATAATGTGCCCTTTTGAAATGCAAGCCGTTTATAGAAATGAATCAATTACTCTACACTTCCGCCAGGTGTCCACATCAGCTGGATAGATTTAGCATAGTAAAAATGCAGTGTGCACTAAGCACTTTCCACCAAGAATCAAGGCATAAACGCCCAAATTTATTAAGCCTCTAGAAGTGTTTAATGAACAATGACTAAGACAACCAAAATAGACAGGAATTGTTCCAGGGGAGGAAATGCCTATGTACACAACATCAAAGCTGGACCGGAATAACCAGGACACCCGAAGACAGTATTAGCATGAATTAAATTAAATCCAACGGTATAGTGACTAACTAGATCATCAATAAAAATAAGAACAGATTGAAGAAAAATGAAAGCCCACCTGTTGCCCAGTGATGTACACATTACTTTCCTTGAACTGAGCAGCAGCAAGATCCTCATTAGCAGCGGAGTTTCCAGCTGTTGCAGCTGAACCAGGATTATAACCAAATGGGGAGGGTCCATAAGGTCCATAACTTCCAGCCACACCAATATGTGTTGGATTTCCAGTATTATTTCCAGGCTTGTATTGGGCAAGTGAATATTTCATTCCAGGGGCAGTTGCTGCTGGTGGACCTGGATAAATATTGCCCGGCTGACCTTGCTGAGAGAAAGCATTGTTACTTAAAAACTGGTGAATGGCTGGCGGTGGAACATAAAGTGGAGAGAAATAGTGACCATAGGGAAAATAATTAGGTGGGAAATGAGGTATATGGACCCCCGCTGGTTGTCGAAAGACAGGGACTGCTTGCTGATTGACAGCTATAGGATTCTGCATAACCCCTGCAGCTTGACTTGCAAGTGGAGCTTGACCTGATGTAGATAAGACCACAGAGTTCCCCCCCTGCAATTGGCACACCAAACCATTGGTAGCATGGCATGCATTAAAAGTATGTTATCTTTCACAAGAAGCATCATTAGATCAGTAGGACATATCAAGAAACACTCCATTTAGAAAATGGAGGATTGTTACTCATTACAAGGTGCAGCAACTAGCCTCAGCACCTGCTGACCAGAAGCTTCATTATCAATAATAAGGCAGGCTTGCTTCCCACATTTTTCATTTCTAAACTCCCTAAGCAAATTTTACAAATAGAATACACTACTGTTTCTTGTGGAATTATAGTCAATGCACTTGCACGTTCAAACAAAACAAAGATGCAGCAAGGGTGTACGATTAGTAACACCTAGCATATGCTTGATAAAACAAACACAAATGTTGACAACACCGAATACATATGTATTTCCACATCAGGAGTTCATACATTGTCAAAAAACACAATGGGATAAGGCACAAATGTAGAGAAGAGGTGTGAAACTCATCATGCTCATATAAAAGCAACGTCAAACCCCATAAGGATCAATAAAAAAGCGGCTTGGTAAACTTGTCTCTTGCATTGCAATGTTCAGGGAGTAATTCATGCAGCCTTCTCTTTGAATTTCAAAGGCAAGGAAACAAAACTTCCAGAAATTGTTGAGTTGTTTGCAGGCGTCCGTGTGCACGCATGTGTGTGCATATAAAGCCTCAGACACCATTCAAGAATGTTGAACAGCAAGCGCACACTTTAATAATACTAAAACAACAAAAGGGTTGTCATAATAGATGGGAGATTTGTTATCGCCATGGCCCAATCATAGACCAGCAAGTCAAAATTGAGCTGATAAGACAATAAGTACACGCAAGAGACTCCTTATGCCACAACATATAGAAAACTCCAAGAACAGCTCCTTTGAAAATTCAAACAAAGTAAGAGTACCGAAGTTATGGATACCAACAGACCTCATGCGAAGACAGAGAAGTCTGTGTAGCTAAAGTTGCAACATTGCCATTGTAGTTGGTGGCAACTCCGGCCGAGGAAAAAGGAGAAACGCGACCATCAGTACATGCTCCAGATCGATAAAATTGGGCAAACAAGCTTGCAGGATCTACAGGTTGCTGCACAAGACAAAGGCAAAAATAAGAACAAGCTAACAAACAAATGAATTAGAAAAAACTATAATACATGTAAAACTTAAGGGAAAATGATCGTTTGTACAACCTGTAATTCCAGGCAGATAAAGTACAAGCTGGATCACATGCAACATCTACATCCACATCTATGTACCATAAATATACAGTAGCTAAAACCACACTTCTAGACTAGATTAAGCCAACTCAAGAAAAAATAAGAATAATTGTTCAACTTTCCTTGTCATATATTGAGAAATAACAAAGGAAAAGGTAAATACTTACTACAGAGCCTGGGATCCTATAGACATCTTGTCCTTGGGTCTCAGAGCTTTCAAATTGTGCTAGGGGGTTCCCAAGCATCGGTGGCACAGGACCAAAGCTATAGGCAGAAGTATGTCCTATAGATTGCTGTGGGCCACCAGTTGCTTCCTTCGAGTCATTAATGTCTGGAACCAAACTGGATGGAGCATCAACATTCCCAGAAGACATGGTTTCTGGAACTTGTGCTGGTGATTGCAGATGATCAGCATAATCTCCTTCCTCCGAAGTTGCCAATATATTTTGGCTGCTGAACAAAAATGTTGATTTGTTAAAACACAAAAATGCTGGTACTTGGTTTTCAGGGCACATTTTGTCATCGTACAATGTATTGCAGGTGTCAGATGTGTTTTGATTTTTCAGCCACATGCTACACTCAAAAGTGTTTTAAGTTGATGTGGCAATAAAGAGAAGTGCTTTGTAAATAACACCACTCGTTCACAAATGTCATCAAGGCTTTAGGTTTATTTTCAATAGCATCAACTCATGTAACAGTTTTAATCTGACATATTGGTCAGTCTTACTCCTATCATGCGAAAACGGTAACCTAATACTTGGTCCCCAAAATATATATGCCGTGTTTGAACAAGGTCAAATGCACTAGTAATAAGCACAAAACTGAAAGGCATGTATAAGCTAATGTGCTCATAATTTAGTAGAATAAACATAAAAAGGAAATAAATAGCATTGAGGGATACTCTTTAGCAGCACGCTTGTATTGTTGTCATTTTTTTGTGGGAAAGGCCAGAATAGAGAATGGAGAGGAGGGGAAGATTTTCAACTTGTTTGGATGTTTTAATAAGGAAAATTGTGGGGAAGAAGGGGGAGGACAAATAATGTACGGCATAAAATTGTATTAATGTTTTAACAAGTAACGTCTTAGAAAAATCAAATGAGAGAAGAGTGGGTGTTAACAAATGTTGGTGGGACGGAGATATTCAAAAGGTAAAAAAGATGAAAAGAGAGGGTTACAAGCTATGAAGCACAGGCATTCTCTAGAGCTTAAAGTGTCGGTGTCTGACATTTATCAAATATAAAGATATCAACTGGGCCACACTAGGCATGGTCTGTAATGAACAATGTTGGGCAAGCTGGGCACGGTTTGTAATGAACAGTGTTGGGTGTGCTAGGCATGGAATATGATGAAAAGTGTTGGACCGTGCCTCAGTCCATGCCAAGCTGCATTTAGCGAGCCAACATGCTATGCTTTGCCAACACAGCCCTCTTTTAATATATGAACGGTCATGTAACCTTTAGAACGGTTGATTCCCTTGCCCACTTTTTTAAAAAAATAATTAATTAATTACTTAAAATAAATATCTCCAATCTCCTGCTCTACATATCTCATCTCCAATCTCTCACACTCTTGTATTACAAATGATAGTGCGATACTTACTGATATAATTATATTATTTTTATTAATTTTTATCTATAATTTATATATTAATATTATTATTTTACAACTTAATTATTAATTATGACACAATCTTTTAGTTTCATTAGTGAAGGGATATGGAAAATTTGTTCCTAATACTCTCATACTAGCTATACCACATATACATGCTGATAATGGTTCTGAAATACCAGAATCACAACCTATCTCAAATAACACCACTACTACTCCCAGTTCTAGAGGCCCCGAAGAAAACGTTTTAGTAATGTATAATAACTTAATGAAATTAAATTAATTAACGGTTAGAAATACGTCATTTATTAAAAAAAATGTAAAAAATACTATACTAATAAAAGTTCTAAAGGTATCGGACACATCAAGCGACACATTGAAAAACAAGAAAAGCAGCAGTTATCATCAATTCAAATAGAGTTAACATTTTCAGGCAGTATAGGCTTAGAAGTTTTTCGATATAATCAGAGAGTAAATCGAGAAGGATTGCAGAATAGTAATTCGCTTGTAGAGCTCTTTTCTCATGACAAAAGGTTATAAATTTGAAATACACATGCAGAAGTATTTGTAACTCAAATATAAAAAATGTTTCAACTTACTGTTAAAGGTGAAGCTATTTTTCTTTTTTTACAATTTAAACAAGAATTAAGTTCATAATTAATACAAAAGTATTTTTCTAACTAGTGATGTATTATTATTACGTAATAATTTATCATATATAAATTGAAAATTAAAAATTACGAAAAACATTGTTGGTTTTAAAGCATTTGAATACCCACACATTGCTTCCACAATTTTTAAAGCCATTAATACTATTATAAATGAATATAGAATATTAAATAAGACAAGAAATGAATATTTAAACTATTTATCTTTTTAGAACAAAAATAGAAGGCTTATATATAGATTTTAAAATATATGCCAATTTGCTCAACCACTTAAACTGTTTATCTTTTTAGAGCATTAATGGAGTAATTTAGGAGAAAATAAAAAAAAAAGACTTGCATATGATTTTTATTCATTTAGAGAAGGCTTATATAATATGGTGCCTAAACACATCTAATGATGGATGTCTGAAAAGAAAAGATGGTAAAAAAATATATAGATTTATATTTAATCAAAGATATGTATGCAAAGATGACCACTAGTTTTAAAACTATAGAAAGAAAAGATGGTAAGAAAATATATAGATTTATATTTAATCAAAGATATGTATGCAAAGATGACCACTAGTTTTAAAACTATAGAAAGAAATACTAAGGATTTTTCTATTAGAATAGAAGTGCAACAAGGATTTGCTTCGTATGTTTATCTATGTTATGGATGAAGTTACTAGAGATATCAAAATGAGATGCCTTGGTATACATTATTTGTAGGTGTAATTATTTTAATAGATGAAAAGTAGAGGGAGTATAAAAATACAATTAGCATGGCTGACTGAAGTTCTTCTCAAAAGAGTGTGAAATAAGTAGAAGTAACATAATCTATATAAAATATAATTTTAGTAATTCTAGACAAAATAGTAGACAAATCAAAATGGATGATTAAGATATTCGCTAAAAATAATAGATTTTATTTACTTAGATCTATAATTCAAGAAAAATGAAGAGATTAGGGTCGACATAATATATTGATTAATGTCGGCCGGTTAAAATAAAGAATGACATTGAGTGTGCTTTATTATTGAAATGTAACTCTAAAACCTAAAGCAAATTTTTTTATAAGATGACTATTATATCCGTTATATTTCATGAATCAAAATGCCACATATCAAACATGTATAAAAAAATAAGCATTACAAAGATGAAAATACTAAGATGGATGACTAAGGTCACACTAAAAATAAGAAAAAATAATAATATCCATAAATATTTAGATATTTCATGTGTAAAAGATAAGACAATAAAAGATCAGTTGGACATAAGACATATATGAGCATTGATTTAGCTGATACTCGATATATCAGTCAACATATTAGTAAGGGGCCTTTGATGTTTCTTGATACCACAGCAAACTTGCAATATCTTGTACACATTGCAACATATCAGCCGATATTCAAAATATTGGCCAATATACCGATATAATATCGGTTGACATAATTAATATATACCTGTCAGTTTACGATTCTCATAATTTTTTCCTTCTAATATATATGATCCAACAAATATTGTTTGATATTTTTAATGCCAATATAACTATGACTAATACCGAAATCGATCTTTTTATCCATGCCCGTGAGAAAAAATGAGTAAGTTATGGTTGGAAGAAAAAAAAGAGATATATAGAAAAACTTGAAATGATGTGATAAAAATAACTTAAAATTAATAATGCTCTTGGACAATATTGCACTAGATTGTGTGGTATTGTGAAAACGAGTTCACATAGAGAACCCCATTCAATGAGATTTATGGCTTTGTTGTTATTGTTATTGTATTTATGATTTATCTACGACGGCCTATAAAAACATTGTGTGGGTAATGGGAACCAAAGAATAAGTTTTGTGGCTGAACAATTCAAACCTATTATCATTGTAGTAAAAATTTCAGGACAAGGAAACAATCCCCTCATTCCCTAATTCATCCTCACTCCCAAGCAGGCTGTAAACATCAACCAACGACTTTTAAAGACTTTAAAAGAGGAGAATTATTTTGTGACAAACATGATGGACAAAAAGGATAACTATTCTGGGACTGAGTAAAAAGAGATATGTTTCTATGTTGATTAAACAAAGGAAACTCTAGCAGCCTTGTCCAAGGAAGATGAGAAGCATGAATTCACAGTGCCAAATCTATCCTTGTATTGCCAAATCTATCCAAACCTATCCTTTAAAGGCAATACAAGGATAGATTTAGCCAAATGGAAGCCTAACTCAATAAATTGCACTAAGAGCATTCCCTTTATGTCCATGGACAATTGACCTCCGGAACTCTTTGCAAGGAAATTAAATTGGACATGACAATAAATTAATAAAAAGCAAGTACATTAACTAACTATTGAAAGAAAAGTGCAAACCTCATAGCTGGTTCTACAACTGCCTCAACACCTTCAGGAGTCTCAGAAATAGGTTTAGAGTACTTCTCACTCTCAGGGTCATTAACGTTCATTTCACTTATTAAAAAAGCAGCATCAAAGCTACCAAAAGTCAGTCCAGTCCTCACAGCTTCTGGGACATGGATGTGGTTTGGAATAAAAACATGCTGAGTATCTCCGATATTTAGACCCTCCAGCTCCTTCTGCACTTCAGAGGTAGCTACTTCTGGATTGGGGACACTTTGCAGCGGTTGGAAGTGATCACCAGCTTCAACAGAGACAGGGAGTTCTTCAGATAAAGCAGGAGTTTTGGACCCTTGAACAGTATTAAGAATTGTTGCCTTGGGTTTCCACTCCTTGCTCAGACCTATTCAATATGCACAGAAACATGATTGAAAATGAAATGTAAGCAAGTTAACGAGCATCAGCTATCAGACAGACAGATGTGAGATTGTTCAGTTGCATTGCATGACAAGTTTCAATAGCCCTTATTAAGATACAATTAATCAGAATTCTCCCCATTTAACAACCAAGTCATTTTGTGGAATTTCAAAGTCTAGATTAAAGCTGTTTTCAAGACTTTTATAACATCATAGTCAATTAGTTAAAACACACCAAATCCATGAAGCTTCAGCACTTACCAAAGTCTTACTTTTCATCAAAAACAGATAAATAATACCTACCATGTACTACAGTGTTAACTTCCACTCATTGTGAGATGTAAATGGGCAGTACCATAATGATCAAACAATAATATTTTCATCAGAGACAGTTCCTGTTAACATTTATATCATTCATGTATACATTGCTAGAAATTAACAGCACATGTATATAGTAGAAACAAAACATAACAGCAATATTTCCTGTTTTAGACCTTTTTTTTAGCTTGATTTAGCATGAATGTGGTGTTTTTAATACAAATCTAATGGATTTTAGTCCGTAAAACACGATTTAACACATCTTACTTTTTCTTGCAGCTTAACCTTATTTTGCGATACTTTCTTTGTTTTACTACTTGCTAGTGGTTTTTCATTATTAAGGAATGGATACTTGACTCCATCGAATAAAACTGGTAAACTCTTCAAATGTTAAAAAAATATAATAAATGAGTGTCAAATTTTAGTATCTAACTAAGTTTTGGAAGGGTCAACTAAAAGCGAATTTGTGTCTTTGACATCTGACATTAATATGTCTGCAACTGATATAAATACTGATATTTTAATCCTTGGTATGTTTGTGCCTTTGCATACGTTGAGTCCTGCTGTCACCAATCCCATCACGTTTTTGGGGTTTTTTGTATGTGCTTGTGACAGGAAGCTTATGTTGAGATTTTACATTGTGGGGAGATGATTTGAGATCCTCGGTCTGACAGAATACCCAGGCATTTCTGCTTTAAAGACATGGGAGATTGGGTCATTTGCCATTTGATATCCACAAACTTTAAATAATTATGTTTCCAATTGTCTGAATGCATGGCCTTGGCTGGTTCCCGTCAAAGTCGCCTCCCCCTATCTTACCTGCCACAATGAACTTTTTATAGTCTTACAGATGGTCATATCTGATAATGTGAAATGATAGTTCCCTCCTTTAAGGTTATTCCCTGTTCCCCCTTTTTTCTTCTTTTTTTATTTTTACCTTAGCCTGTTGCCAAGATGAATTTCTGCCATTATGTAACTTGTACAGAGCCCTAATAACAGTGGTTTGTGAATTAGATTTTGTTTAAGGAGAGAGAATGGAGTTTCTTGATTAGGTATCTAAGTGATAAGGTGGACGTATTTTGTTACACTCAAGTCCTGTATTGGAGTTCTGAGATGGCTTCTAATTGATTTTTTTTTTTTTTTTTCAGAGGCGGGAATCAGGGGTGGGAGAAAGATGCGGATAGAGGTGTAAACATCTATCTAAGTAGATCATTTCCAATATCTAATTTAAGTTTTTTTCTTATGTAGCGGAAACTCCTTACAATCTAAACTTTACGCTGAAGAAAAATATTCTTGATGGATACAGGACCTGGGACACTGGGAATTTGTATATAAGATGAGCCTATAGGAGTGCCACTCAACCAAGACACCAGCTTTGAGAATATGGTGGATTTTGTATTTTGGCGAGATCACTTATCAAAGAGCATATTCTGTAGAGATTCTTTGCCGATCTAGCGGCCAGTGAATCACTGATCAAAGAGCGAGCTGATGCCAAGTTTGATAATTTGTATATATTAGCTTGATCAGGTTGTTCTTTTCTTTCCTTTCGATCAATATCCATCGTCCTCACTTGTTAGTATTAGTAGTGGTGATGATCAAGTGTAACAGTAGTAGGAGTCCATAGTCCTTACCAATAGAGCGAAACTAATTATTAAATCTAACATTACTGTACTGTTATTTAGCAATTTATACACTAAAAGGCCTTTGTAAAACAGAAACATTGTATATGTTAAAAGCATAGCATGATAATTACAAATTTTAGCTTGACCTGTTCACAAATTCAATGGCATGGATGATCCTCATCCTTATTGTGATTTATTGGTATTTACAACGAACTCTCAAGGATATCAGTTAACAAATTCTTCTCAGAATATCAGTTTGTAAAAATGTGAAATTTTACTTCTCATCCGTTAGGTACCACAAAAAACTCAGCAGAATAGAACTAATAAACCAACCTTGTCCGGAGAAGAAAACCTTTATGATAATTTTCCCAAAGCCAGGAATAATACCTTTCTGGGAGGCCACTACTTGCTGTGAACGACTTCCATAATTAGATGAAGGCCGGCTTGATGAAGAAGAGCCACCATGAGCAGAGAACGATGAAGGCTGTGAAAACTCAGCAAGCTGATTCTTTGCTCCTTGGGACTTGATTCTTCCCTGTGTTGGGAAGTTTTGAAATTCAGATCCTAAATTTCAATTGAGAAAAGACATGTCGGGAGTCAGACAGACACAGGGAAAATGAGTTTGTCAGTGAGTTGTGCACTAGAGTCTGTACCAGTGCTGGGTTTGCTTCCGGTGGAACGACTGGAATTTCGTTCCACGGGGTTCCACTGGCTCTCTACTTCACGTTTAGTAGCACCAACAGCACCAGGAGAGTCATTAAAAGGTGCCCGCACAGGGTCTGAAGCTGAGTAGAGGCAGTCACTTACTGAGGTGCTATCGGAGCTTGGTACCGACTGCCCCCTTCCGTCTCTCTTTGCAACAGCCACACTGAACTTTTTGCTAGCACCAATAGGAGATTGCTTCTGTTCTGACTCTTCAGGCTGCATGATAACACTTCCAGCCGAAGCTTGAGGAATATGCACATCTTTGGTGCCCCCTGAAACTGCACCAATGGGACCATTGGCCATGACAGTCACAGAGCTGTAAAAGACAGAAGAATCTAGGCATGTAAATTTGTAAGAACAACCAACTACACCATCAACCTAGTATGTAATAGGGCACAGCACAAGAAAGTTCTGAGCTAATGAGAACAAAGTACCAAATGCTTCCAACCATCACCTCGCAATAGGAGTTTTTTCCCTGTTCATTGTCTCCTGAACTTCAGGAGATGATGAGATTATGCTTGCTTTATCTGAAGGTTGATTGGGTCCATTTTCCTTCCCTAATGCAGAATTCCTTCCACCCCGAGCATCTAACAAAATTACAGAGATATAGCATTATCTAGAAAAAAATAAAGATTGCTGACTACTTTATCACACATGCTTTAATTTCAACTAAGGAATTAACAACCACATAATTGTTTAAGCAACAAATATGACAATGATCTCAAATAAGAGATCAGATCCTCAAGACGACCAGAAAAACAAACATTAGAAAAAGGTAATGGAATTCTGATTAGTAAATGCTTTCTAAGGGAGTACAAGTAGGGTTTGACGTTAAATAATTTCACAGATTGTTTACAAGAGCAAGATTCTGCAAGATATTAAAGTTAATACAAAGAACATATTGTCAGGCTTGAACACAGTTTCGATGTCTGTCAAAGGACCAAGAAAATTGACTAAAAATTTACCAGGAAACAAAAAAAAGAAAAACTAAGCAGGAGTAACTTTCAACTTACCAGCAGCATAACGAGATGAATAATTTCCCCGATCACCCCAACTACCCCGACCAGGAGGCCGTCCTGTCTTCCACCTTGAATCTGCAGTTTCTTGGTTATTCAGGTTCTGTTATCATAATAATAAGCAGCATGTCAGTGATTGAAGCCAAATGCTCCCACCTCAAGGAGGCAACCAGCAGATGTTTTATTGAAGTAGATAGGCGACAAACTGAAACTCATACTGATTTTAATACTTTAAAAACAAGCAAAAAATGTAACAATAACTCATCTCATTGTATACAGTCCGGACTGTGTTTAATATAGCTTTAGCCTATTTTTCTTATTGCATCACAGGGTTCACTAAATTCATAGTGCTAGAGGTTGCGATGGACATATAGAAGATACAAGAAAATATGTGTTCAAGGTGGAATTGACATCAGACATCACACAGGTTTAAGGGTTATTTGGTTGAGATCAGAGCAAACTCAGAGGCAGAGAAGCCTCCCAAGACAAAGTAGTAAACAGATAGTGAAAAATAGCACTAAAAAATTCATATAGTCAACAGTGATGGGAACAATACATAATAACTATCATTAAAACAAAGTTCCACCTTAACAGAAAAATGCCTTCCATCCAAACCTTCAAACACATGAACACTGACGGTTAAGCTCTAACTAAATTCAGATTTACAGCACAATGTCACACGATGACACTTTCTGTCAATCATCCATGCGGAACTCATCTAGCACACCCTGTGTGATATTGACAAGTCGATATTTCCCGATATTCCCACCCCAAATTATGAAGAAACACAAAACTTTTGGAGGAAACATTCTTTACTATAGAAATCAGTACAAGAGTATAGAGCACCTCTACTACACTCACTCCCACAAACTCCACCATAAGCTACCCCTTGAGCTCTTTAAATCTAGCCAGCCCCGGTTACACACTACTCATTGGCTTCACCTCGCTTAGCTTTGGTTGAATTGCTTGCTCCCTAATTTCTTGAGCTTGTTTAGCTTCTATAGCTTGTCTTCAAATGAGAGGAGTTCATCCGTTTATAAAAGAATGGCACCTTCACAACCAACAGTTAGGATCTTCCATCCTCTCTATAGATGGTAAAGATTCACCTATTAGAATATTTTACATAAATATTCTACTTTTAGAATACTCTAGAATCTCTCACATCCTCTCTACTCTAGAACATTTTAGAATAAATATATGCATTTTTCTAAAATTTTTTAGGTCATTCAAAAGCTATCTAGAATTTTCTAAACAATTAACTACCCTACACATATATTTTTGTACACATGAGCTGTACATAAAGACATCCTCTATTTGTGTGTCATGTATACGTGGCGGATAACCTCTATAATCCTTAGCCATCCATGACAACAAGCCCTCATAATCATCATTATAATAAAAACTATACTCTTTCTCCTATCAAACCAACCAGGCCAAATGAACAAGGTCAACTTGAAAGAACAATAAAAAACTAAAAGTGGAGTCTTATCAAGAAATAACTCCAACAATTTCGAAAGCCGGAAGCAGCGTAGATTCCATATATCCATACAAGTCAAATGCTCCTGCTTAGCAACTTTTTCTCAGGTTCATGTTACAGAGTTCATGGGGCAAAAACAAGGACAGGGTGTCCTTTAAATTAGAAAGTTTAAAAATCCTCCGTTTGACTTTTTAAATGATTGATAATATTAGGCTCTTCAGCAGATTCAACTTCCAATTCTTTTTCAATCCAGAAACTCCTACTCCACTTTATCTTAAAAAAGGCCTCAGCTCATATAGAACTGTTAAATTACAACCCTCTCAAGGCTCTTGACTTCCCACTTAACATGTTCTAATGTATCCCCTTGCTCAGCAAGTTGTATCCCCCTCCCCCTCCATACAACCACAAGAACCTAGAAATGATGTTGAGAAGCTTTAAGCCCCGGGTATTAGGACCTAGAAAAGACTCCGAACCTTTCTTGACCAGCATAATCTTATCCATCTTCATGGATCAATATTTGGTGTTAGACTCCTCCGTTCAAAAATTTTGAACTCTTAGAATCCCTTTACACTTCTCCACGAGGCTATCCATTCTTCAAAGTTTGATTAATATTTTCCTAGAATTCATGCTTTGAACACTACGATGGTCAACAACTTGATTGAGAAAAATTGATACCTCCTCAATGAGCCTCATCCTGTCTTCAAAGGTCAAGTAAGATTTTTTTTCTAAAACCTCTGCTTCGAACTTCTCCCATCTACCTTTGGTACACATTCATTAGTCCTCTGCAAGTCTCCATCAGCATAATAACATTTTTAATGAAACTTAATGGTGATGAGTGATAAGATAAACTGTATTGCTCTATTATCAGATAATAGCCATGTATCCTCAAATTTAGAACAGAATCATGGACCAGTAACTCCAAGTGTAGTTTCCAACTTCAATCGATGAGGAAGAAAGCCACAGGAACAATAGTGCACCAGTTTTCATATGCTATAGTTAACTTCTCCCTGTTTATATCCCAAAGTAAAAAAAGGTTCAAGTAGTCAAGGATAAATTTGAACAAAATGTTCAGCCTCCCTCCTTGCAAGTAAAGCTACGCTGTGCAGCTAAACAGCCACAATGAAGAATACACTAAAGATAACAAGGGTGACACCAAGGGTGCTAGTTAGCATTCTCTAAGGGGGGTGGGGAGCTTTACTGGTTCCAGTAGGGGTGCCATGAAGGATATTTGCAATCGGGGACACAGTTATTGGCAAGAGAGTCTGCCTTTTGTGGTTCTCGTTCAGTGGTGTCAGAGTATGTGGTAAGGGTAGCCAACAGATGGTCTGCCAAATAGTGCTTTTGCATGTGGTGGCATTTAGGCTTCAGATGCAGATTTTGCTTCTTTAATCAATCTCGCAGGGCCTTTTCTATAAATTATACATGGGAATGTTATTAAGCCTCCACAGGTGCCATTGGGTTTCAAAAAACAAGTCATTAAGTGATGACCAAGTCCACCCAACTTCGAATTTTTTCATCCAGTAAAAATGATTTTAACATTTGCAAACACATGCATAAATAAGGAAGCTAACCATTCCTACATATGAGGATTAATTTGCCTCTCTATAAGCATCAATATGTTTAACGCCGCTTTTTTTTTTTTTAATTCATAATAAATTCACAGGGGCAACCATGCACGTTATCTGCTGCACCAATTTGCATCACAAAATTCCATATTGACCTCCTCACTGTATGAAGTTTTCAACATTTGTCAAATTTCTTCAAAAGTTAGTTTTCCCAAGTTGAACTACTATACAAAAATAGAACATTAATTAACAGAAGATCATATCAAATGCTGTAAATGTAGTTTAGTGCTCCTCTTCTACTAACTTAAAAATTAATAAAATCGTTTTCCAACAATTGAATGTTACATGTATCTCATTCCTAAACAAAAAGAAAAATAATGAGCAAGCTGACAAGGGCACGATGGAAAACATAGCACAACCACAAAAAATGACTTCAAGTGGTTACAACATCTAAGCTTAGAACAAACTATCTACAAAAGCTCTCTCTCCAAGAATAGTACATAATAGGCCAAGTGGAAGCCAAATAAACGTTACCACCCCACGTGATATTCTACCCATAACATTTCTTTTTTTTTACAAGAAACATGCATAGAATGCCAACTAATATGAAATGCATGATTGAAGGACCATTAAGAAATAACTGATAGGAAAAATTCATGGAATTACCTCCTTTTTCCTGTCTCGCTTCCTCTTTACTTCATGAAAGGTATCTGCATATCATAAAAGTGAGCCACTAATATAGTCACTGGATAAACTTAACATGATATTGCACAGAAATAAAACAAATTATGATATTAAATACAGCCTGCCTTGTGATTGTGATGCTTGCAATAGCTTGTAGCACCATATAATTCATGATGCTAGTATAACCCCTAGCACCATTTTGCCAAAAACAAATCCAAAACCAGCACTAGCACAAAACGAAGAAACTCTTATGATGGAACATAAGATGTCCCAAACTTTATCAACAACCGCAGGGAAGTTTCCTCTTTTATTGGACAACAATAACAGGAGTAAACTTAATAATTTCTTTTCTGGGATGGAGAGCTGGATGACAGGATAACTATACCAGTTTGACAGCATGTCCATCAAATATTTATGTCGCTTACTAGCATTTGTCACCTAGACATGTATTGATAAGATAAATACAAGGCATCTATACACCTTCTGCAAGATCTGACGGGATAAAATCTCTGCCAAAGCAAACTAAGTCGCATCACCTCATTATCCATCACATCATCTTTGTCATGCACCTTTTTACGTTGTCCTTCACCAGAAATCTCAGAGTCACCCACTTCTCAATTCTCTATCCAAATAACATCAAACAACCTCCTCCATACTTCACATATCCATAAATTGATTGCTAGCGATCAGAACAACGCCAGAGAAGGAAGAATGCAAATGTCGAGTTTGACTAAATCTGAAGATCTGGGAAATAAGAGTAGTCTGATGGCAATCCAAACAACAAGAACGCGGGGCCCTCATTATAAATCCTCTTCCTCCAAACAGCTCTAACAGCATCCTTTAAAAGATAGATGCTGCTTTAAATCCCTTTTTATTGCATTGTTGTAAGTTTTTTAGTCCTCCTTTCCTTCCAGCCTCAACCCAAACCAAACCATGTTTTATCATTAGTGCATCACCTGGCCTGTGTTGTGGTCCGAAATGTTCATTGTGGAAATTTCACAAAAACTCGATTCAAGATAAACAGGTGAACGACGTCCTGAAATCCCACTCCAACCGCCCAGCGAGGTCCTCTTCGCTAGCGAACGGGATCAGAGTTGCGGGGAAAAAAGCCCAGAGTTATCAAAATCAATACAGCACAAATAAGAGAACAAAACACGGAGAAGTTGATATACACCCATTCACCTAATCAATATGGAAGGATTGGAAGAAGGCTGAATTTACCCGACTATTGTTGCGAATAAAAGACACTGACAAGTCTTTCAACAAAGCAAGACAAATGCACACAAATCGAAAACTGAAGAAGAAGAAGAAAGCTTTGATGGGGGAGAGGGAATAATGGTCCAAGTCAACCAAACAGCTAAAATCGAATACCAGTGAAAAAAAAAAAAGGGCACCTTGAGCAAGGAGCCGATTCACGGTTTCGTTAGGATCCATTGAGCATTCTTTAAGCATTGCATAAATTTCCTCCTCACAGTTATTGCCGGTGATCTCCTTTAAGTTCTGGATCGTCTTCCTTACATTGCTAGGGATTGTCGAAACCCTAAAACCACCGCTCATCTTCACACCCCTCCGCCCAAAAGCCCCTCACACCTCTTCGGCCTTTTTAGTTTCTGGGGCAGATAGAGAGCTCTATAAGAAGTTGAATCGATAAAATAATCAAAGCCCTCAGTATGATTGATTTGAGATATTATACTGCAAATCAAAGTTATGCGTTCAAAGCGATCTATGAAATGGCGACATTGATGGAGATTAGGGAAGAGGGAACAATTGGAAGTGCCTTAGGGCTTTATCGGCTTTTACACCAGTATTGTTCCCTTTTCCCCTCCTTTTCCCTTTTACTAAATCTTCATAAAGAGTTTTTATTTATTTATTTATTTATTATTTCTTGAGCCCGTGGATTTCGACCGTGCATGGGTCCCTGAAACACTGTAGATTTTTTAAGCCGTCTGTGGACGATGGCCGCCATTAACAAGCAAGGAAAAGGTAATTTCATATCTACATAAATAATATTTTATGGACATATGTTTAATATTACAAATTTTATTTTTTTGTTTTTATTTTTATTCTATTCAACAAATAAAATCAATTTGATCATACTTCAAATATTATGTATTATGTGATGTTAAAAAAATAACAAATGTCAAAATTTAAAATAAAAGTCATTTTCAAAATTTTTTTATGATTGGTTTAACTTTTCTACATGATAAAATTAGCAATAAAATAAAAATATATAAAAAATGGTGATATGGTCCAAAATCTCAAATTTTGATTGGTCTTATATATTTATTTTATAAACTTTATATGTGAATCTACTTTATTCTTTATTTGCCTCCATAGTTTAAAAAAATCTATAAATTTACATGTATTAACAATATAATGAATGCTTGGAATCTGAAATTGACTCAGAGTTATCAATATTAAATTTTTAAACTTTTTAACTTAAATCTTATAATTTATAAATTTGAATAGAAATATTAAATAAATAAAAATTTATTATTTGAGACATCCTTCAATACTCAATTGAATATTTAAATACCTAACAATCAAGATAGATAAGTGAAAGATAGTGAATGAGTAGGAGAGAAATAATAAATGATAAGACTTTGAATTATATATTATTCTGTGAATAGATTTTTTTTCCATTGATTTCTTGCTCTCAAATAAGATTTGATTCAATTCATATCCCTATTTTTTACGATTAATAAAGTTGTTATTTATAATATATTATTTTTTAAGATATTTTTTTATTTTGTAAACCACTTTCCTCCGTAAGTCAAGTAATAGATTAGTCATCAAACGTTTAAACTAGCAAACATGCACATACATCGTGATTGTAATGAAATACTGAATTGTAGCTAATAATAATGAAATTACAATTATATGAAAAATACGCTATAAGTTAGTGTTATGAGTATATGTGACTTGGTTGATCAGGCTTAAATTTAAATCAGTATTATCTGTTTAAATAAATATGGCGTAATTTTGTTACTAATCATGGCTAATAACCATTAAACCATAACGCATTGGCCCCTAATCTCCTTAAATCCTCTTCCTTATCTTAAATATATTTACCAACTCTGTTCTTATTTTAAATTTTAATTGGACCAAATAATATGTATAACGGTTTATATATCTTTATACCAAATATACTAAATTGTATTTATATATGTATTTTATATGTATAAAATCTATGCTCATAATATATACATATGTATTTTTATAGTAACATGAGTGAGTAATCACTGGCCAATTATAAAGGTCATATTCCTCAAGTAAGCCATAATTGGCTATGAACACACGTGTGACATACCCCATGCCAATTACTCATAAATGCAACTTTTAAGCACACCGTGCACATTTTTTAAAAGGTTTATTTTTATTTTTATTTTTATTTTTTTGTTTATAATTGATTGCCTACTTTATAGACCTAGTTTACATAATAATTACTTCTATTTTTCCACCTTTGGATCAACTCTAATTGATTGATGAAGGAAAAAAATAATATTCATATTTATAAAAAATTAAATTTTGGAAGTTGATTGTAATCTATTCTAGTACTAATTGATGAATTGAGAATTTGTTGGATAATAAAAAAATAAAATTTCATAAATTAACTAAACATAATATGCTTTTACAATTGAAATATTTCCTAAAAATTCATCCACATTTAGGAGTTGAGTTGATCTTATTATTACATTTAACTTGAATTGATTTAATTTAATACCCATAAACTAATTAATTTTTTAAATTAATAATATTTTATCAAGCTAGATATAATTTTCACTAAAATTTATATTTAAGAAGAAAATTAGACATATAATTATCTAATTAAACATATTTAAAATAAAATTTATAAACATTGATGCGTCGCCCCTCAGAGAAACGAGCGTGTATGTATTCGAATGATTTCGGACGATCCTTGTTGTAGTGAATGCCAGGTTAAGATTCGAACAAAGATTGGATCGCATAGACCATAAAGAGAAAGAGGTCAGGTTAGAACATGTTTTAGGATTAGGCGAATGTTAGGGTTGTCCCAGGTGATGAAGTCATTCCACCGTGTGTGTGTGTGTGTGTGTGTAAATCGATAAAGCAATCAATTTTGAGAAAAAGGAGAGAGAGAAAAAAATAGTGTTTGATCCAGATGTAAGAGGCGTGAGGTCTTCTTGGATTTGGGATGTGGGAATACGATGGCGGCCGTGAGGGCACGCTTGTTGCCTTAGGATTTTGGAGAAGGAAGGCGCGGTTTTTGGAGTCTCAAGGAAAGCACGGATACGGTGGATTCTTGAAAGAATCTGAAAGCATGCCTGATCTGGTGAACCTAGGGCTTCTTTTTGCCTCACGTGGATGCTCTCTCTTTGGAATGAGTGATTGCATGCTTGGATTGTGAACCGTTACTAGCCTTTTGATAGAGCGGATTTGCGGTTGCCTCTCTCTTTGGAAACTATTTGATTGTTTCCTTTGTGAGTTCAATAATTAAAATATGCCTTGAATTTGGGCCATAAAATATAAGGTTTCCTTTGTAATCTGTGATTTGGAATAATGCTTTCCAAATCGGTGCAAAGGATTTGGAAAATCTGGTGCCTTGGTAAGGATTTGGAGAAAAAATCCTTTTTGGTGGGAGGGGGCGTGGAATATTGGGGAATATCCTTTTTGGTGCCAAGAGATCGTGAAATATTTCTAGAAAGCCGTTCTTAGCCTTTTGATGATTTGTGAGCTTAAAAACGGATCAAGCCGTTCTTTCCTTATAGAAGGCTCTTAGGCGCCACGTGTAAAAACGCGGATGGTCAAATCTATAACAAGCGTTGACGTATTCCCGTGTCGCATCGTCAAACTTGGCCGTGCGTGTTGGCGCCATCAATGGAGGATGTCGGATCAGGCATTATCATGCTCAAATTGGAGCGATGGCCATGTCGCGTAAGGTCGAGCCGAACGTTGTAGTAAAGCCCCCTTGGGCCCAAGGCGCGTAAGGCGGACGGTCAGCGTTTAAGAGTTGACCAAAGGTCCATGTTTGAATGTTGCCCGCCTATTTGAGAAGTTAGCTGGTTTTAGGACGTGTGTCAGCGTTGGCCCAAGTCCTGGATCGATGCCATTCTGGACAAAGTGCTTGTTTTTTTCTGGATAATTGGGCTTGTTAGAATATTGATAGCAGGTGATGTTGGGCCTGTATTGGGCTTGTGGGCTTGCTTTGTTGGCCCAAGTCCCATTTCCTGTATACCCATCAAACATAAAGCAAAAAATATATATTTCTCAACCATACTTTTTTCTATTACTTATAATCAACTTATATTTCATTTGCACAAAATGACATAACATTATTATTACAGCCTAATATGTCTATGTATTAGTAAAAAAAATAATTATTTGTTATATATGTATATAATATTATAAAATAATCGTAATTTGAAATTAAAAATATTGATTTTTTTTTATAAAATGTATTACTTACCCACCGCTGCGTTGTGGCGGGCAATTCCATGCAAAACTTAACGAGAGAGCGGAGTCGTACTACTCACTGTCGTCTCTCCAGATCTCTTCAAAACCACAATGATTTCGAAGGATTCAGTTTTTTCTGAATTCGACGGAGCCGGCCCTGAGTGCCCCTCTCTCTCTCAACCCACCTCTATTTTTTGATCGATCCGTAATCTGTTGTAAATATTTTAGGCTATGCTAGTGCAATTCTTAACGTGATTTCGTTTTCGTATTGTTATTACATGAAGATTTATATTGGAGGGTTATCTAAAGATACAACCTTACTGAAGTTATCTTTCATTATTTTACTGTCTTTCCATGTTATTCTATTTCATGATGAATAGCGGTTAGGGTAATTTTAAACTGATTGGAAAATTTCGTCGTTGGGGTTAACTAGTTAAATACATTCACCAAGTATTTTGTAAAGTATGGGGAGAGAATAGATTCCGCTATAATGAAAGGTCGGCACACCGGACGTCCTAGAGGTTTTGGGTTTATCATATGCCGATTCTTCTATCGTTGACACTGTCATTCAGGATACCCATGTCACCAATGGCAAACAAGTGAGATTTATGTTCCTTCTTGCTGTTCATTGTATTCTTCTGCTTTTCATCTGGTACCGGGAATCGCTAGAGTGGCAACTCTAAAGAAATATTTATTTTTATTTTCAAAATTGAACCCTCTATGGGTATCATTTGGAATAGTTGTATCGTAAATTCAAGAAAAATAGAACCGGTAAGAGTAAGTTATTTCTTTCTCTATATCGAGTGAAATTTGGTTTGGAATGTTAGATGATGGAATGCTATTTCAAAATCGAGTACACGAAATTTATATGAAGGTCTAAATCCACTGTACTAGAAGTGAATGTTTGTCTGAAAAAAAAAAAAAACTCAAGATATGTATACACTAACAAGTGAATTAGCCTATTCACTCAACATATGACAATTCAAATGTTGTTATGGTTTTCCTAGTCAGGAGTTTGTCATTTCCACTTAATAGTTGGAACTAAAAGTTGGGTGGATTAATAATGAAAATTATATTAGGTGATTCAATTATTATTCAATATTCATCATTCATTCTTCCAATTTTTAATGCTGGCCATTGGATAAAAATGGGAGCATTATCACCTGGAGGATCATAGCATCTCTTTGGCAATACAAACACTTCGTGTTTGCGACAACACATTTGGACCCATACGCACCACCTGCTGACCCAACCCAATCAATGGACACAGCCAACAACCAACCAACCAAATCATCCACTTATCTATAAACAAAGACAAGGATGAAGTTATGTGTTTTAGGAAACACTGTTGAAATTTTATTCAAATCATTCGAGAGGACTCCTCATTCCCATAAGGCTGTTATTCATCTCTTTCCTATGTACCATCTTCACATTGCTTTTGATGTATGGTAACTATACATGAAAGATAGCTTTGTTCAACTATTTTGCTCGTTCCTTTGCCAATATGCGCAATCACCTTTCATCACATTTTTTGCTTTGAATCATATATGACCCGTTCATATAATATCATTTTCACTTCCTCTCCGTTATATGAGTCTTAGCTGATCTCATCAAGAATCTTCATAAAGGATGATTTATTTCTAAAATAAATTTGCTTATTCATCTATGTTGGATGGACGTTCTACTGGAGCATCGACAATTTCTGCTGAGCTTAGTTCCTATTTTATTATATGCTTTCCTCAGCATTGTTAGTTGTATGATATTGTTCCTTTTAATTTTCCTGCTTTTTATGCAAGTTCATGGTGCCTCTTTTTGGTCTGAAGTGAAACATCAATGACACCTATCGGACAAGTGCATCCACCATTGCTTGCTCATGTTTTAGTGATTGGTTTGGTTGGTTTTTTTTCAAGTTATTTATTTAAATAATTGGATCATGCAGTTACTCTACAAAATTCTCAGCCTACATTTAAAGCGAAAGAACTGTATGCTAGCTTCACATGTTTTGTGAACAAGAAAAACATTAACATTGTCTTTATCACCAATTGTATAGCGGGACGAATTCAATGTGTCAGTAAATGACCTTTATGAAGTCTATTGGTGTATCTGTAATTTTTTATCCATGTGCTTTCCTGCTATATGCATGCTGGATTTTCTCTCTCTTAATATTTCAGTTAATTAGGTTTTCCAGAATAGTAGTGTATTGAAGTTTTCTCTCCACTGGTCACTGCAGCAAACTTTTCTTTTTCTCGTGCAAACCTGGTCTATTCTGATTTGCAATCAACATTGTATCCGTTAGATTATTATTTGACATTCACCTTTAGAACTGCATCAGTGTATTTATATGAAAATGAACTTTGAAGGATCTAATTATACCTTTTTTTCTTTTTCCCTGGGACCTGTTGGGGTTGGTGTGTGTGGTTTTCCCTTTTGGATGGGTAAAATTCTGCCTGGGGTGGGTGGCGATTGTTGGAGGCTTGTGGGGTTCAGTTGTGATAGTGATATGGTCGCTTCTTAAAATACACAGTAATGCTTCCTTTCTGGTTATTTATAGAAGAATATTGGAAGAGGAAAAAGTAATTGCTTGGGGCAAATAAATTAGGCGAATTATTGAGTATTTGATGTTATGTCATGATGGAATATTACATATATTTTGAAGAGGTCAATTACGTGTTGTCATATTTGGTTTAGATGGGACAAAGAAACTTAGTAATAACTGACTAGCTGCTAGGCCCAGTAGCTTTGTTGATACAAGAGGAAATATGGTGTAATGATATGATCCGAGGCGATGAGAAGGATACAGGAGAGGAAGTTCAGACCGAGGTGAGAATTAGACCGAGGTTCAAGAGAGATCGAGATCAAGAAAGAGGGAGAGAGGGAGGGAGAGAGAGAGAGAAGTGAGAAAGTAAGGATAGAAACAGACGAGTAATGTCTTTCTTGCTTCTGCCCATCACAGCAATGGACTATTTACAGTAAGTTGGCACATGTGGCCCGTGTTTAGCTATAACGAATTCAGCTATAACAAACAGTGCACGTGTGTCTGGAGAATATTCATTATTAACAAACTCAACAGGAAACTCATATAATCAGTTCATGTGGGTGAAAAATAACAGTTCCGGTCAGGAACTAAATGTAATCGCAGAACTTGAGCGGTGGTTGGATAGTTCAGTTGCTTCTTCGTTTAGTTGTGGTTGGTTTTCAGAGTGTGTCCCTGGGACTATGGAGGAGCCTCGTAACATGATACCTTGTTTTCTGAAAAGGAAGGAGTTATTAGCAGCTTGCTGCTGTTACTGGATATAGCTTTCCTCATGGAAGAAAGGTGCTACTCGTTAAGAAAAGTAATTAACATTTATGAAGATATTTTGTATGTAGCTGTGCAGGCCATGCTTTGTGATTGTTGATTTCACATCTATTATCTTTTTTTTAAATGCGTGCTAGAATCCCCTCTTATGGATGGTATTTTATCCTTTTATTGACCAAAAAAAAAAAAAAAAAGACTCGTGAAGATGTAAATAGTTATGAAATGTGATTTCTAGAGCATCATCAGTTCACCACCCTAATCATTGTCTCTCTGATAAGAGTTATTTAGTGTCTCTCTATCCGTGATGTGGAGGAAATTGAATATATGCGCTGCGCCATTGAGAGCATACTATTTCACTCCTAGCTTTTGAGGTATATTGTCATTAATCTTGATCTAATCCTAAAGACTCATTCTTACTGGCTTGGATGACATGCTGTGAAAGTCTTTTGATGGTCTTCAGGGCTGGTTTATTATTATGCTGTCCAAAAGTGCAATACTATCTCTTGGAAATTATTCCTCTTCAGCTAAAAAATACATTTGCAATATTTATTCTTTAAATCCTTTGAATTATTGTAGAGGGAAAATATTCATTATTTTTCCTAGGGGCTTGTATGTAGCGGGATATGTGGCTCTCTGACTGGATTGCATCCATGGCTGGCCTTTTGAAACAGGGGCTTTTGATGGACTAATTTAAGATGGATGCATAAAAGTGCCTAAGGGAAGCGCCTTACATATGAGCCTTTCATCATTTGAGGGTGTGCGAGGACCTTGAGGCCTTGCAATGACTGCTGTTAGGAAAATACATGCGAAGTATGTTAGGCTTTTAAATATATTGTGGTTACTACATACTATACATGAAGGATCTGTGACATTGTGTCCCAAGTCGTAAGCACCTTTTTTTTTTGGCTGGATTGTTGGAACAATGTTTTTATTCATCACTTAAGGGTTCTTTTTTTTTTTTTTTTCTGGAGGGGTTGTCAAAACTTTTAGCTCATTTGCATTTATTAGATTTCATTGTTTAGATTTAAACATTATATCTATGGTTGTCCTCTTTTCCTTTTTGATGCAAATGTGGGCTCGTGGAATTTATAATATATAGTCGCATTGGAAAATATCAGAAAGTTGAGATGCTTACAAATTCTTGTGGTGGTTGTTATGTTCTTCATTATTTTGTTTTCCAGTTTTTAACGATTTGATCTTATGATAGGGGCTTCACCAAAAATATTTGGTTTCTGATAAACAGAAACTTATCTTAAGGAGTCAAGTCACATCACTCAAAATGTATTAACCAAAGGTTGGGTTTTCTGTTCCATGTTAACTCTCAGCTTTTTAACTTTTATGAAATCTGAATTCGTAGTTCTTTTTGACCATTTATTTGAACTTCTGATACTATGATTCTGTTGCTGAAGTTCTGTCTGTTATATTTTAACTATTAGTGTGATCAGATGAATTCAAGGAATTTTTATTAAAGCATGTCGAGGTTGTAGAGGATAAAATCATTGGTGACTGTGCCACCAAACATTCTCAAGGATTTGGATTTGTTGGGTTTGACGGTGAAAGAGTCGGCGTTGCAGTATGGACTGACAGAAATGTAATTGATATGAATGGGTGCAAGGTGACTTCAGTTAAATGGTTTGTTTACTTACCCAGTACCTACACACACTGTTCAGCTGCATTCAGATCCACCAAACTAGATTACGTGCTTGTTTATCTAATAATAGGCCAGGATCTCATTTGTTGAACAAACGAAAGTCTCAAACCCAGCTTCTGATCCTGCATCTGGTAGTGACATGTGCATGTGGCGGTGGGTTCGGAGCATGGAAGGAAAAATTTGGTTGCTATCCCTGCCATGTTATTATTTACAGAAAATATTTTGCTTCCAATAACCGATATCAATGGCATTGTCTAATATGCACGATTCTGATATTGTCGCGACTAATATTGATATTTTTATCCATGTTTCAAAGGATTTCCTGATTCTTGTAGTGGTTTTGGCAGTGGTTTTAGTCTACCTTCATATAGGGCATATGGATGCTCTGGCTATAGGTTCAGTTGATTACGGTTGGTAAGACGGCAGTGATTTTGGTAGAACTGGACCGGTGGCTTTCTAGGCAAGAATTCATTTGGTGGCTTCTCTGGTCCTGTGGAGGCTGCTTGCGTGGTGGATATGGCGAGAGTCGGCCAGGTGTATGTGGCCAAGGACGTGGTGATGGCTTTGTAGTTCATTGATTTATTAGCATAACTTTCAGTAAAAAATATACCCCCGACCGCATATATAATCAGATCACTTTAGATTTATTTTATATAGTTTTAACTTATATTAATAAAAGAGAATTTTTATGATTCGAACTTATAATTACTTGGCCACATAATAACAAATCTATTATTGTATCAAGGCTTTCTACTTTTAGCATGCTGTATGATTTCATGGCACAAATTTAATTTTTTTTAATTTCTTTTTTCTGTTTTTGCCTAGTTAGAATCCATTTGATGCAGTGAGTGTGGGAACTATATCCATTGATGGTGCTCCTTTTGCGGTCAGGATTAACCATTTGGGCGGTTTCAGCCAACATTTTGGCTTTCTGAATGGATGGTGTGCTTTCTGTTCTAGTCAAAAAGAAAGGTTTGGCACAATCAGTATAGTTGTTGAAGTATGGCTTATTGATCAGAATTAGAACAGTAAGAACCACCGCTTATATAATATAAAGTAAAATTGTATATAATACACCTAAAATGTTCTAATCTTTTCTCAAACTGTGCTCGTAGTATAAGATTGTTGTATCAGATTATTATTTTTTTATTTTTCAGATCATTTTTCTATCAACTTTTTTCCCTAGGCATCAAGAAAACTGCGTTCTCAATTCATTATTTCCCCTTTTTGAAGCTGAATGATTATTGTCAGGACATTAATTAGATGAACGTAGCATGCATTTGGAAGTGCTCAAAGAAGAATATTGATGAGGACTGGTTTTTCAGGTATGAAGATTTGTATCTTTTGATGTTTTGTAGAGTATAAGAAAATTTGCTTAAAAGAGGTTCGGAAGAAAGGTAATCTTTGATTTGTATCTAATTTTATTAAGTTTTATTAATTTTTAAAATTTACCTATTTAATAAAATTTTGATTAATGTTTATAAAAAAAAATAAAGTAAAAATATATTGTTTCAATCTTAATTTTCTAATCTAAATTTAAATATTAAAATAAAGTTAAAAACAATATATTTTTATATTATAATTTTTAAATTATTATTCTTAGTTTATATTATTAATACATCTCTGAGTTCGCGTTGTCGTGTGTATTAGAGAGTCTTTGGATTCTTTACGTTGGATTGATCTCGAATAGGTTCTGTTTTTGCGTCTTTTAACTTGGGATTCCTCGTACCATAAACTACGAATAAAATATTAGAGGACAGCTAGAGATTTTTTTATCGTAAATATTCCAACGCTTAAGTTAGAAATTTTTCTAAGGGATTGAAAATATGTATGTGTGAAGGTAAATATGATAGGGACTGTACGGATTCAAGGGGTGTGAATGATGATGAGATGAGGCTTGGGCTCTTTTGGTGCACTACAGTGAATGGTTTACTAAGGTCTCCGGGTAGAAGTGGCGATTTTTGAGGGAAGAGAGCTAGTTTTATCTCCTCGCATTTTAGTTTTGAAACTTAGCATGAGATGGCTTTGGGTATGCTTTGAACGAGTAAGATCGTTGGGTAGAAGTGGTAGTTTTTGACAGAAGAGAGTTGGTTTTTTCTCCTTGCATTTTAGGTTCGAAATTTAGCATGAAGTGGCTTTGGGTATGCTTCGAGTGAGTATGAATGTTCGATCTCAAGCCTTGGATTGAGTCGAAAAACGGGGGACCCCTTTTTTGCTATGGCAGATGGTATTTGTAAGCTCTTTAGAGGAGACTCTCGGGCGTGGGAACGTGCAACAGAATGCCTGCGTGGGCTCGCCGGCTGCTGAGTGTTGGTGGTGGCCAGCGGTGTCAATTGTCGTCTTGTGATGATGCGGAGACCATTGTCGAGCGTGGTAGGCACAAGCTTGGTTGACTTTGCTGGGATTGATTGAGTTGCTATAGGACGGTAGGCACCGTTGCTTGTCAGGGTTGATCTCATTTTCCATTGGTTAATATTTTTTGAGTCTGCACCTCCTGTATTGCTAATCTATAGCCATTTTCGGAGAGACACAAGTGGATGACGATTTGGCTTGCGTCAAAAGGGTCCAATGGCCTCGCCTCACATCTGCTGGATCCCATCGCCTAACTAAGCGGGCCAACTGGTTGGGCCTCTGCTATTGGTTGGGCCTTATTGGTATTGGCATAAATTCATACTGGATTAATTAATTATATTTTTATTATTTTAATTGGAGAAAAATAGAGGGAGAAATTCCCCTTATATATTAGAGGGAATTAATAAATAAAAATTTAGTTTAAATATGTATTTATTAACACACTATCTTACAATAAGTTTATAAAATATAAACAAATCAATCATCATCTCTTCCATCTTTCCCATCAATTGCTCCTCTCACTCTTTCCCACGCAAGATCTCCCCAGTACGCTGTGAAGTATCAGAAGCAGGATTCCTCCATGAGAAACGCTGATGAAGAAGAAGGATTGTCGCAGCACGAACCAACCTCTATCTTTCCGATCTCCAACGCCCCTTCCACCTCCAGTGCCTCCACGCCGGGCGCCGTCAGTGGGTGGCTGCACAATCCCAGCTTCACCGTAGACCTTTCCGTCGTGCAAGACGCCGTATCCCGTTTCGGCCCCAAAATCGTCGAAGAAGACTACGGGGACGACGACGGAGAACAAAAGGAGGATCTGAAGCCGTCTACTTCCGAGGAATTTCTAGGAACTTCTGAAACGAATAGGGAAGAGAGGGATATATATTACCCGGAGGATGCCGAGCGTCAGAGAGGGAAAAGGAAGAGTGGGAAGAAGAAGAAGAAGCGGAAAATCAACGCTGACTATGACGCGACGCCGTTGGGTTTTGCTTCAAGAAAATCCAGTCTTCGAGCTTGGGCTGGCAGTTCCGAAACGAAACCTTCGAAAGATTATTATTTCGATTCTCGAGGCGATCCTGATAACTTGGCATTCGGCTCCCTGTACAGGTAATTGTTTAATTAGGGTTTCCTAAAAATCTTTACTCAATAATTAGTAGCTGTTGTTTGGGGTTTGGGAATTAGAGTAAAACATTATACTTTGTTAAAATAAATGATTACTTCTCTTCGATTTATAATTCATTGCTCGACCGGGGAAAAGTCCCTTCGCCAATCTCTATTCTTATCTTATTCCACGTTTATTCCCATTTTTTTTTTTTTTTTTGCAAGTATTCCCAATCTTCTTTCCCTGCTGTCAAATGAGCCCCAAAGAGGAAGATATTGAGGCTAAGCTTGCAAATGCTAATTGGCGAGGAAGAGGCTGCTTCAATAAAATTTAATGAAAATTTGCGTACTTCTTGGACAAATTTTCGTTAAAGTAGAGCTTAATTTTGTCATTAAGATGAGCTGGTATTTAGGAAAGTAGTTTGGATATATTTTAAGAGGAGTTGTTGTGCTTATTCCTTTATTTTTATGACACAGGATTGATGTGGCACGGTATAAGCTTTATGATTCAGGGAAACGATCGGAACGTAAACTTCAAGCATATGCACTATCAAGTAGAAGGGGTTTGATTGTGGAAGGAGAGACGGATATTGATGCATTGGACAGTAAACTGAAATCAAGTGGGCGCTACTGGTCTGCAAAGTATGCAGCTTTGGAACGACACAAGAACTTGAAGCGCGTTCGAATTCTTGCATCTGAAAAGCCTCAGCAAGTTGTGCCGGATGATTTTATTTGCTTATCAGATCAAGATAGCAATGTTGGCTCAATTTTGGGGACTACCATAATTGAGGAGTCATGGGAAGATGAGGTGTTGAGAAGGACAAAGGAATTCAATAAATTGACGAGGGAGCATCCCCATAATGTTCAAGGGTGGCTGGATTTTCAGAGTTTCAAGACAAGGTTGCAAGTATGCAACCACAAAAAGGTGCTCGCTTGCAAACGCTTGAAAAGAAAATTAGCATATTGGAGAAAGCAACTGAATTGAACCCAGATAATGAAGATTTATTGCTTTTACTTATGAAAGCTTACCAGGGCAGAGACAATACTGATATCATTATTGGTAGATGGGAGAAGATACTGATCCAGCATCCTGAGAATTGCAAGTTGTGGAGAGAATTTTTGCATGTTCTTCAAGGGGAGTTTTCCACATTTAAGGTCTCTGAACAAAGAAGAATGTACATGCATGCAATCCATGCTCTCTCTGCTGCATGTAGGAAGAGGCAGCGGCAGTATCACCCAGCATTTGAGTCACCTTGCCGAGATACTGCAGTCATTGAGCTTGAACTTGGAGTCGTTGATTTGTTTCTGAGTCTTTGCAGGTTTGAGTGGCAGGCTGGGTATCAAGAGCTGGCCACTGCTTTATTTCAGGCAGAAGTTGAATATAGTTTGTTCTGTCCTTCTTTACAGCTCACTGACCAGAGTAAACGAAGGCTGTTTGAGCATTTCTGGAATAGTGATGGTGCTAGAGTTGGAGAAGACGGTGCCCTTGGCTGGTCCACATGGCTCGAGAAAGAGGAAGAATATAGGCAGGAGGTGATCCACGAAATGCCTGTGGAGAAGGACGAAGAAGGTGGTTGGACCGGCTGGTTTGTACCATCGACAAAAAGCAAGGAAAATTCTGCAAATTCTGAAAGTATACCTGATGATTCTGTGGTTTTAGAAGAAATAACAGAGGAGGCAGAGAATGAGGATGTGAATCAGGAAGATGACAATGTTTTGCTGAAAATGCTAGGAATCGATATTGATGTTGAAGCCAGTGGCGACATTAAAGATTCTGCAACCTGGGCTAGATGGTCAGAAGAGGAGTCTTTGAGAGATCAGGATCAATGGATGCCTCTCCGTGTGAAATCTGCTGTTTCTCATAGCAACAGCGACGTTGCCATGGATGTAGAAGGGGAGCAGCAACTTTCGAGAGCCATATTGTTTGAAGATGTCAGTGAATATCTGTTCTCATTGAGATCATCCCAGGCCAAAGTATCTCTAGTCTCCCAATTCATTGATTTCTTCGGTGGAGAGATTTCTCAGAATATCTGCACAAATAGTGCGAGTTGGACTGAGAAAATACTATGTTTAGAGGATTTTCCCAACTCTTTTCTTCAAGATCTGAGAAGGGTGCGTGATACTTTAACAAAGGGGGACTGTGGGGCAAGTGCTTTCGGCTTGGAACTCCTCTTGCATTCTCCGAATAACAATATTAAGACGAATGGTGTGGCAAAGTTTCTTCGGAATGCTATGCTGTTGTGTTTAACTGTGTTTCCTCGTAACTACAGTTTCGAGGAGGCTGCTCTTATTGCTGAAGAGCAATGCATCATCGGATCGAGTACTTCACTATTTACAGCTACCCCATGTCAAGCTCTAGCAAGGCGCCTTCTGAAGAGTGATCGGCAGAATGTGCTATTATGTGGAGTTTATGCAAGAAGGGAGATTGCTTTTGGGAATATCGAGCATGGAAGGAAAGTTTTCGATATGGCGTTGTCTTCCGTCGACGGGCTGCCACTGGAAAGTCGATCAATTCTTCCTCTTTTATATTTCTGGTATGTGGATACGGAGCGTGCAAACAGTTCCGGCAGCAGCGAGTCAGAGACCCGATTCCGCATACTGCACATTTTATGTTGCCTGGGATGCGGGATCGCCTATACCCCATACAAATGCCAGCCAACGAGCATGCAGCTGCTCAGGGCCCACCAAGGGTTTAAGGAGCGGCTTTTGACTGTACGATCATCTTGGACATGCGGTGCTGTAGATGATAGCTCAATCGCTCTTGTATGCTCGGCCGCTTTGTTTGAAGAGTTGACTGCTGGATGGGCTGCTGGGGTTAAAGTTGTGGCCGAGGCTCTTGCCATGGTGCTTCCTGAAACTAAAAGTCGAAGTTGTCAGTTCGAGTATTTGTTCAGCTACTACGTGAGGATGATTCAGAAACACCACGAGCAAGCAAAGTTGCCAAAAATGTTGCATTCTATCTCACAGGGATTGCTTATTTACCCGTTTAATCCGTTACTTTTTCGTTCATTGATCGAGTTCTGCTCCAAATATACTGTTCCTAACCGGCTTCGGCAGATACTCGACAATCATTGTCGAAAGAAACCGTCTGTAGTCGTTTGGCTTTTTGCCCTGTCATTTGAGGTCGGTAGAGGAAGTTTGCAGCATAGTAGAATCCATGGGCTCTTTGAGAGAGCATTGGCGGACGACAGGCTGCGATCATCTGTAATACTTTGGCGATGCTACATTGCCTATGAAATCGATATCGTCGGCAACCTTTCTGCAGCGAAAAGAATCTTCTTCCGAGCAATTCATGCCTGTCCGTGGTCAAAGAAACTATGGCTTGATGGTTTCCTTAAGCTGAATTCGGTTTTAACAGCAAAAGAGCTTTCAGATCTTCAAGAAGTGATGAGGGACAAAGAACTCAATTTGAGGACGGATATTTATGAAATTCTTTTGCAGGACGACTTCAATCATGGCTGAGACAGGAGCTCGCTCCACTCGTGCACCCACCCCCTATTATTATTTTGTTAGAAATAGAGAGTTCTTCACAATGTACAAATTAACACCAAAGAAAGTTGAAGCATTTCAAATATTTTCAGTTTGTCTTTGCTTACGACAAGAAATGATCGAAGAATTGTGCATGATGAGCAGTGTACTATATATTTATTGTTTTTTGAGAAAATGATTAGTGACATTTTCACTAATTTGTTTTAATTATGTGACAACTTGAGGAAATAGAAAATCAAAATTTGAATTTTAGATAGCACTAAACAATAAGAGTTAAATTAATCATTGAATTTTAATTCCAAAATCTGGTGACTATTTATCTGATCCAAACAGGGCGAAATTGTTTTTTTATGTATAAAAATAAGCTTCACTATGAAAAGATATATAATTTTATTATTGTTTGTAGAAAATAACAGCGGTGGCTGGGTCACGGCGGTTATTGTGCACAGAGGAGGCTGGAGGGAGGGAGGGTTCTACTAAATTTCGAATGTGGTGGTTATGGCGGCGGCGTTGTTTGCTGCTATTGGTGTTTGAGCAGCTTCCGAGGGGCTGTGGGTGGGCTCGATTTGGAGGAGTGAACGTTCGGTGGAGGAGATGATCGAAGGCGGACGGTGTTTCGGCTCGCCGGTGAGGATTGATTTCTGGAAAGCGGGAGATCTTCGGCCATGAAGAACCTTCACACTGGCGGGAGATTCAGCAGCGCAAGTTTTGGATCAAACTGATTTCTTTGGTTAATTCTGCTACAATGGCGGCAACCGTACCGGCGAAGATGGTGACTGATGGAAATTTTCCGAGCCAGGCGCAGTATACTGAGTAATGACATTATATTTCAATTCTTAAAATTAAAAGAAAATACGATATTTATATATAACCTATAAAAAAAGTAATTCTATTTATATTTGTCTAAGTTAATTTTCTCATATTTTTTTTCATTATTTTTAAGTTTTAAGTAAATTATGAATAAATTATAAATAGATAAAATAAATAATATTTCTCAACATTAAGACAAAAGAATGAATAACAACCTTAATATTAGACTAAATACATTAAAAAAATATAAAATCTAACTATTATTAATTCTAAGTGTAGTGGGACTTCCAACTTAAACAGGAGAAAAAACAAGCTCAGCCAGATTAACTATTATTTAAATAAAAAAGAAAATTTTCCTAACTTTTAAACACCATTTCCTTAAAGAAAATCTTATCACTCTAGTGTAAATTGTCTTTATAATGTCATAAAAATGGCAATAGGTTCAGATTATGCTTTATAGAGGACTGAAAATTCAGCATTTTTCCAATTTTATGAGAACATAACTTGATTTCTTAGATGATATCGGATCAAAAAATTTAAATAACTAATATGATTACTCATTTCATAAGTAAAATTTCATATTACATGTCATATAATTTGTTTTGTATTGATTGAGCATCTGCACTGAATTGATCAGTAGAGTTTGTCCCATTTTATGATGGGGTATTGATTATTGAGGAACCTTAACCTTGAATAAGAAGCACCAATGCTCCAGTAAAAGCACAGGTGAAAGTAAATGTATATGGAGAGCAGCAAAGTTTTTATTTTCTCATAATAATTCATGTTCTTTCCTAAATTTTCCGTAATTTCATGTTACAAGTTAAAAATGTTTGATTATTATTATTTTTAAAAATGGTTCAAGGTTTTGAATCTATTGATGATATTTCTGCCATATCTTTAACAATTATTTTGATTAAATATATGTTACTTCTTAATAGTTTGAAATTCTTCAATTCACCATGAATATAAAGCTAAAATACATAATGGAGGCGCTATTATCGAATTCAGAAAGACAATGAGTACTGCTATATCTGGGGTATGTCTTAATCATCATGTAATAGAAACTGAAGTTCATGTAATAATCATCATGTAATATCTACTTTGCCTTTCTTATGATACTTGTGAAGTTACTTTGAGACCTTCGTTTGGAAAATGGACCCGGAGATCATGCAAATACATATTTGTAAACTGCAATTTCTCTTCTATGGCTGGGATTAATAGTCACCTGGCACTATTCCCAACAGAAATCTCCAGCTTAAGTTGCTCAGTTACCTTCACCCATCATAAAATGGTTCATGCCATGGTTTACCCTCTCTAGATTACTTTTGATTGAAGTTGAAACTTTGGTTTACAAGAACAATGTCTTTTTAAAGTTTAGCTGTAAACCCATTGCATTAAATTCATTATTCTATTGTGCTGCCATGAGGATTGTGATATGGCCTTCTGAGAGATTTTTCTGGGATTATGCCAAGAAAACACTTTACTTGTTATGCTTTAGATGAATAGCTATTTGCACTGGTTAAGACTGGTAGACAGGTTCAAATACACCTGCTCATCTAATCAAAAGTCCAGTATTCTATTAAATAAGTGGGTAGTGGTTACAACAAGGGCAACAGCTAATATCAGGAATGTGCCACTTTTATTCAGTTCCAATGAAGAATTTACTTGTAATCTCCTTAAGACTATGACCTGGTAGTTGAATCCAGATGAAAGTACTGCTTTCTGACATGTGATTGGAGGTTGAGCTTAGGCATGAGTTGCCTTATGTTAATGTTAAGGGCTACTGTAATACACTCAATATGCATATTTTCTATTTGATATTATCATTTCCTTGTCTGTATTAGTTTTTGGATAGTATACAGCTTCGAGAAGGACACCGGTTAGATTGTTTGGGAAAATTTCTGTTGAAATTTTAGGATATAAAATTCAGTTATTGAGAATAGATTAGTGATTAGTTTAAACACATTTTTTTGCTTCAAATTCTTTGATTTTCTTTAATACGAAATAAAATGAGCCTTTTTCTGAAATTTCCTAAGTATTCGTTATAACTTGTTAGACTTTATAAATAAGCATACAGTCAAATTGAGATCTAGATTTGGGGTAATAAACTGTGACACAGAACCAACTTTTTGAGTTTATATTTAATGAGTTAGGGTAGATTTTAAGGGCCAAATATTGTTTTGTTTTTCATAAAGATGTTATATTTTCTTTCACTCTTTGTACTGTGCAATTGGTCCTAGTTTAATTCTCAAGCCACAATCAACAGCCCCTCTTTTTAATGCTTTCCACTGATGAGACAATGCCAGACTACTTATCCAGGAATTCCCCTTTCAGAGAAAGAGACAACATGACAATTTTAAGTTGGGTTTGTCGACTTTTTCTTTTTCTTTTTATTCTATTGGCAAGTAAACTTGCCAACACCATTTCTAGTAAGTCTAGGTATCCCATACAAAGTCTAGGGAAGGGTAGATAAGATTTGCTAAACACACACTTTTAAACTGATACTGTTTGAAATGAAAAAAGAGTTTGAAAAAAAATTAAAAAAAATACTGAATTAATTCATCAAAGATTAAATTGACATTTATAATAAAAAAATATAAGATTTAAAATCTATCATATGGAAAAATTAGAGTTATGTTAGGAACTCTTGATTATAAGATGATCATAAAAATAGGAAAGATTATCTAAACAAACTACTAATAATTTATATAAAAAAATAAGATAATTAATTAATTAGTTATATAATAATGCTTATTTTTTAACCTTCATGAACCGTTCATGGAGGCAGTCTAAGACATAAGGATGGGATAACTTTGGGTGATTTGTTCTTAATTGTGGATCCATCTTTCAATTCTATATTTAAGACTTACTAGTGGAGGTGGGCTCTTGAATAATTTTTATTACTTCATAAATATTTATCATATCACTATAAATAATAATCACATCATTAATACAATGATTATCTTCAAATAGGACATGTCATAGGCACATTCTGATTCAATTTTACTTTGTGCACAGTTGTAGTGATATTTATAAACGTTCTGAAATTATAGCTGTAAAAGATAAAATAAGATAATAATATTTCAGATAGTTAAAAAATTTAAAACGTAAGCCAAATGAGTAGTCTGCGAGAATGGTTAAAAGAAAGAAGATAAGAATAAAATTAGAAAAACTTAGAATGAGATAACTGAAATTAATTTAAAATTGTATATATTTTAGCATGATTATACTAACTCGAGTGAAATTATAAAATTAGATTCATAATACCAATCTTATTTATTGAGTTAAAGATTTTGTTATTATTATTGTACAAATTTAATAATGTTTCTACTTCTGATAATGTTGCATAAAACCATTAGTAGCTCCACAAAATTATTATATATCCGTTACAGAATATGATTAAATTTCATCTATTTGACTATCAATTTCTTGTACCTACTTATTTAGTTAATATTAACATACATTTAACCTTAACATATTCTAATACTTCCAACCAAAGTTGCAAAGAAGCCGACCCACCGGCCACATAGTAAAGTTCACAATCAAAATAACACATGCTTGCTACCTACAATAATATATCAAATTGCAGCATAATACATTCTATTCATTAATTCTAAATGCTCAATGAGATATATATAATAATAATACAAATAATAAAGAATAATTCATTATGAATATGTAAAATAATTATAATGAATATCATCTGCTAAAATGTAGAACTTAGAACTAAGGTTTACAGATATATTTCAATGGTAAAGCCCAAAATTGAAGGTTGCTCTATATATTATATCAAATGGATTGGGTCATAAGTTACTATTTAAATGCATATATAAATTGTATATATATTATACTTTATAAATATAATTGAAAATTATTTGTCTAATTTATGAATGCTAGATATATAACCTTCGCAAATAAAAATATAATTACCAATTTTCATACATGATACTTTATGAAAATTAAGTTAGTCTCTATAATGAACACATTTTTAGAATTTAAAAATAAATAACTTAGTATAAATTTTGTTGTAGAGATTTTTTAGAATTCTTGAACAATCTTGAACATGCAAAAGATTCTTTTCAACAATTATAAAACTTCAAGACAAAGTTTACAAGTTAATAAAAAAAATACATTGAAATCTTAGAAAATGAACAAATTGTAACTATACAAGCTAGCAAAATATTTTACAAGTTAATAAAAAATACATCAAAATATTAGAAAATGAACAAATTATAACTATACAAGCTAGCAAAATATAAAATGAAGCAATAATGAGCACACACATGAAGGTTGGAAGTAAAAATCTAAGAAATTAGTAAATCATAAAATAAGATTTTTAAAATTTAGCAACTAATTAAAAAATGAAAGACTTATAATACACTTACTTTTACATTAAAAATCACATTTATTTCATCATCTTCTTCTCTCATCTTTCTTTCTCTTTCTCTATTTTCTTTAAGAATTATGATAAAATAAACTAAAAATAAATACCAAGCTCTCTATATTAATAAAATTAGTATTTGGGCATTATAATCTTATTCTCCACCTTAATTTTGTGGCTTTATCAATAGATACACATGCCTCGTGATTGCACGCGTGTGTGTAATTATTTTTTATATTCTTCTTATCAAAGAATATATCCTCCACTTAAAAATGAAACAAATAACATATTAACACTCTTAATTAAATAAAACTTAGTTCCCTTGATATTTAAAAATACGTAGAACCACCAAATAAATTTCGAACTTTATTCTTAAAATGATTGAATGAAGAGTCAATAAGCATGATTATTATTTTATGAAATTAGTTTTTAAAGAAAAAGTCAAGTTCTATAGATTTTTTTCCCCAAAATTTTTGTCATGTTAACCATGTCCTTGTTCATGGGATCCAAATCGTCAGCAACAATTACACTCTAGACTTTTGAGGAGATATATCTCTCTTATCTCTTAGTATAATATGGCAATGTGTGAATGCATTTTAGATAGCTAAAATATTCATTTTAAAGTGATTGGTCGGTTATGTATAAAATAGATAAAACCTAATAGAAAAATAATTAAATACTTGAATAAAAAATTAAAGACCCAAATCAAAAAAATCAAAAATCCAAATAGAAAATATAAATGTAAAAGAGAAACAAATTTAAAAATCTAGTATAATAAGTCCGAATTTAAGATTAGGCCTAGAAAAAAGAATCCGTGTTGGGACAACCAGACCACTAAACCGTCGATGGGGCTTGCTCGCTGTGTGATCCCAATGCCTAGCTGTGAGGCTGATCCCAATCACTTGAAGATTAAGTCTCTGCCATGTTACGGCTAAAACCCTGCCATGCATTATTCAACATGTTGCCCATGGAAGCAAGAAATACATGTAGCAACCACACCTCAAGATTGGCAAGCATTTTGGTGTCGTCAAAAAAGACCCTAGCGGCGGCACCATGGTCACCTGACCAATCCTTGGCTATATAATTGGCCCGTCACCCATCACCCATCACCAATCCCCTGAGAATCCTCCATGCCGAATGGTGGTCTAATTATAAGCCGTTACCCCTGAGCTCCAATGAAGAGTTGCTTTAGCCTTAAGATTTCGGATTTCTGAGGCACCCTTCTATAAAAGAGGAGCTTGGGCAGACGGATTGTAGGAGTTGCAGTGGGGGTAAAGACAGGCTTTGAGAGAAGGAGATGAAAGCCAAACCTCTACAGAAGGGACTCCTAAGGATAGTTCATGAGAGCTAGGTCTCTATTCCAAATTCTAGGCGGCAACATCTTAAATATTAAAAAGTATATCAGAGAGTCCAGAATAATATATTAAAAAATATCTAATTAAAAAATAATTTTTTAACTATAATTTTAAAGAAATTATCGTTATAGACATATAATATAAACAACTCTACATATTATTATACTATATGACTTGACCTAAGTGGTTTTAGATCTTTTATAAAAATATTAAATTTCTTTTAACGGCTTGTTTATTATTATACTAATCTAATACAAAAGACTTGCATATGTTAGAGAGGGCATAATGCACAAAGCTAGCCCCCTAAGTAAGATCCTCCAAACTCCTCGTAATAAAATCACTTAACCTAGATAAGTATTAATCTTCACGTTTAATGAACCAAGTCTAGAAAAATTTCCTCATTCATGTTAAAAGTTATCTTTATTTTATCAATTATTTGGAATATTTATCATTTTGAGTATTTAAAAAAAAATATTTTTGGCCCATTTTACTAATTAGTTTAGATACTTTAATATTTTAAATCATATTTAAATACAACTTATTATAGAGTTTGGGTCGAATTATTTTTTTAAGTATGCATTATTGACATTTCAATTATGTAGATAGATATTAATAAAGATATAAAGTATCACGAATATTTAAATAGTATTCTTAACCATTTAAATTGAGAAAAAAAAATCAACTAGGCGACGTCGTTTCATGCTAAATTGAGTTAGCCAATGAAAACCTGCCATGTCAATCAAAATGGTAACGTGTAACACAGTTCGCAACGGTACTTGGCCGAGGTAGTAGACAACCACGTATGTTTTGTCAGTTCCTCCGTTCCGCCTGGAAGTTGACAAAAACTCGATCCCTCAGACCAAACCAACGCGAAGAAATCTCTCACAGGTTCGTTATAGCTCCGTTCTTCGGATAGGAATTTCATCTATCAAGGTACAAATCTGGACATGCAAAAATTCTCAGACCTGTCTCCTTTCTGACTTACATGTTTGTGAGATCTGATTGAGCTGTGGATGGTTTCATGCAGATGCTTCAGAATCGGCCTATAGAGTACCGAATAGCGGCAGCAGCAGCAGCATTGTGGATGATTTTGTTGAGCATAAAAGGAGCAGTTGGGTTAAGATTTGTAATTGATAGAGAAGAGTGCTTCTCTCACAATATCCAATACGAAGGAGACAACGTTCATTTCTCCTTCGTTGTCATCAAAGACGACGGCCCTTGGCACTCCGGCGACAATGGCGGCGTAGATCTCATCGTACGTCTTTTGTCTAATAGCTATAGTTTTGTTGTTAATTTTTTACCGGAGCAGCTTTCGTCGAACATTATTTCTGCAACATTAAATAAAAAATAGGGATGTTTATGTCTGCAACACATTTCAAATTTGGACATAGTCGAGGCTGTGGTCCTGAAATTTGAATGCCGTAGTTTTATGGCTTACCGTACATTATTGTTCTGCTAAAAGGCCTTAAAACTGATGATCGGATGCCACCTCTAATTTATCTTGTTCAAAAAAAAAAAAAAAAAAACCCTGAAAGATGGAGGGGAAGACCTTATTAATTTGAGTCCACAATATCTCGGTCAGTTTGGTGTTGGATCCCAATTTATAGCAATCAGTTTTTACAAGTTCAGCAACTTTGTCATTTAGACGCTTCACTTAGCCCTGAAATATGTTTGTGTTAGACTCTTCACATTTGGACATGGCTGTGAAGCTTGTGCTGGGATTCCTTGGGAGCAAAAGCACGCATACAATTAGCATCCCAAAAACGAATCCCGAATCCTTCATCAATCTTTGGTCGCCAAACATCTAACAGTACAATGAATCAAATCAGGTAATCAAGTACACACATGTTCCATAATAAAATTTAATATAGAAAATCCTTTTCAATTAACAAAAAAATATAAAAAAAATTCTAAATAAATCTATAATAAAAGTGACCGGTCATAAATATAATCTCCTTTAAGATCTCTTATTACAATCCGAGTAAATAATAGTTAAACCTAATCCATTAACACACCTAGCAATCTACAAAAGAAGATTTTACTGAGAAAATAAGCAACCAGAGCAAAAATACATCGTAGAAACAACTAGGGCAATGAACTTGGGCTTATTAAAGAATGAAACTTAAATCGGACCTCAAATCGATGATGAAATCCTTCCTCTATTTTTTTCTCTCTTCTTTCTTTTCATACAGTGCCATTGTATTGAAAATGATATCATATGTCGTGTCCTAAATTGTGCAAAGCCTTTTATAGCAGAGTTGGTGTTTGAACGCCAAAGATAAAGGCTGAAATTGGTACTCAGGAATGCATCAGGCGTGCTAATTTTGTCCCAAATATGCACATCTCCCCTTATGTGCCCATCATGAGCAATTTCTTCTGTTTGCTTGAAATGTCTTTCGCTCAAAATTACCTTATGGAAACTTTCAATGAACTCTATCACTCGAACAACCCTCACACGAATATTGGCGACCCTTACCTAACATCTCTGCATGAGCATCTCTTGCATAGATTTCGTGCATCATCCTGAAGACCTGTCATAAGGTGTGGGATTCATAGGAGCAACCTAAAACCTAATAAACTTTCCCTCACGATCTTGTGGAGACCCCTTGGCTCTTCGATAGCCATCATTTTTTGTCCTTTGGAAACTTTCCCTCCACAAGGATCTTCACATCAGCCTGCACAAGTTTGAACAACACTTTTTCCGCTTAATTGAACCCAGAGTATTGCCAATCCCCTTCGACTTCTCCATGGTGCCTTTGCTCCCTCTTGCTCTCCTCCTCGGCCTCCTACTTTCGCCACATTAACTAAGCCTCCTGTTGTTCACCTTCGTATTTCCCTTGGCAATCAAAGCTTATATCAAGTACTGACTTGAACGCTTGCTTTTCCTTGCCACCACTAAGTCACCTTTGGTGAGCTTCCCTTAGTATTTGCCAAATTCCATGCAAAAGCCATCCTTATCAAGCTTCCAAATTGAAATCAAATTCAACAGGACATCCAAAGCTTATCACACGCACCTCAAAAAGAGCTTCGTTCCATTGCTTGTGTGCAAGCTGACGTCCCCGATGTCCGCTACCCTCGACGGGTTATCATTACCCATCTTTAATATCTCAAAGTCCTGGGACATATAAGAGGTGAACAGAGATTTCTTCAATGCTGCTTGGTGTGAAGATTTGCTATCCATCGCCCAACTCGTCTCGTGGCTTGTGAAGCTCTATGCCTTTCTTGTGTCAATGACTAGAATGTTTCCGTTGGTAACGATAGAGACTCGATCGTTGCCATCATGATCCTTCTTCTCTTGTCGCTTCCTAGCACCATCCTCCTCGAGCTCCTTTTTAAAGCATTCTCACTTCATATGGTCCTTCTCATCACATAAGGCCCTTCTCGATGTCCTTGGACCAGCTATTGCTTCTCTACAACCTATCACAATGACACCAAGGCACTCTGTCTCCCTAAAAAACTTTTCACTTTTTTCCACCTATATTTGTTCAAAAGTAAGGAAGCAATGATCTCATTAAGGTTATGCATATCTTTTCTAAACAATAGTGTCGTGGCAATATGATCATAAGACTACTAACGAAAGCAGTAATACCACTTATCTTAATCCTTGATCTTTTTATCAAGTGTAGGCATTTATGTCAAAACCCAATTGAATTCATCCAAGTATTTCTTGTTGCTTCTCCCTTTTAATAGCCGTAGGACATAGAATTGGTTTTTTTATATGCAACTTTGATGTCAGGGACTTAGATTTATATTGGTCCTCCAACTTTATCCATACTTGTGCTGGATCAAAGAAATCAATGACTTCTTGAATTAGCAAGATATAAATTAATTGTACAGTTGGCCAGATTCTTCATATCTTACTACTCCTAAGCCTTCATCTTCTCCGTCTAGGCTTTCTTCTTCCATAGTGCTTTTACCAGTCCTTCTCGAGTCAAAACATTTTTCACTCTTTCTTATCAAAGAATAAAATTAGTTTGTCCAATAAAATTGCTTAATGTAGAATGATGAACCCTTCAACAATGAAGTCATCAACTTGTAGTTTTCACAACCTAGAAAAAATTATGCTCCAATACCACCATTGAGATTCTTTGGGAACAAAAACACACAAACAACTAGTGCAATAGAAATGAACCCTTGAATCCCTCATTAATCGTTAACTACCAAATACTATGAGAGTATAAGAAACCAAATCACACAACTAAATATATACAAGTTACGATAAAATTTAAAATGGAAAATATTTTTCAATCAAGGAGAAAACCATGAGAAAAATTTTGAATAAATTCACTGTAAAAATGACCAGTTATAAGTATAATTCTATCCAAAATTTTTTTACTGTAACCCGAGTGAAAAATGCTTGAACCCAACCCACCAAACACACCATACAACCACAAGAAAATGAGCAACTAAAGCGGAAATATATCCTAGAAATTACTAGAATAACATACTCGAGCTTGGCAAAAAATGGTATTTGAATCGGACTTCAATCGGATACTAAAACCATTCCTCCTCTCTATTTTCTCTCTTCTTTCTCTTCGTATGGCACCTTGATGCTGAAAATGAACTTAGATATGTGCCCTAAAATCATGTCTTAGGTGTGGCCATTCTGTTCCAAATGCGCACATGTGTCCATCAGGTACAATTGCTTCCAGTTCGCTAGAAATGGCTTGTAGTTGAACGCAACTCGCGCGAACCTCTATTAAACTCCATCACTCAAGTATTTCTTGTATGAATAGCACGCAACTCTTGCCTGACACCTCCACTTGACCGTGCCTTGCATGAACATCACGCTTCCTCCTGATGATCCGTTCATTGAGTACAGGACTCCGAAGGAAATAACCAAAAATCCAACAATTTGGGCATTTTAGACCAGTCGCAAAATCTTATGGAAGATAGCTAACTCCAGTATTTGGATACTCACCCATATTTGATACTTCTACCCATATCCGAGTAACACATTTTGATAGAGGTTTATTCTAGCAGCACCATTATTATTACATGAACTTAGCTATGTGAGATCCTTGAAACTGTAATTATTAGTCTTTTTATTAGCAAGCTGAGGACTCTAACCCATTGTTTCTGTCATTGCGAAATTTTCCTATAGATACATAAGGAATACCTCAATGCAGTAGTCATTTAAAACTGTCAGCCTGCCCATGCATACAACTTATCAATGTATTCAGAGATGTGTTTAGCAAGTATCCTGAAGAGTAAGCTAGACAGGACAAACATAGAACTAATTGCTTTAGAGATGTTGAGTAGATTAGTAACATACTTAATCATATCAAGAATATTATGACTCGAGCAACTTCTTGGATAAGTAAATGTGGTTGAAAAATCAGTAACATTATTTCGTTGATAGTGTTCAGTTCCAGTTCTATAGATAAGTTTACATTTCCATTCCCATTGTGGCCATCTAGCAAAGGACAAGATTCAACATTGACTGGAAGAAAGACAGAAAAAAGTGGGTTTTTTATTCTCTCAGTGTTCTTGTTAAGATAAACGTGGCTCTTCTTTAGTGACATGCCTCTGAGGTAACATGCCCTTTATTTGCCTCATTTGAAGCTTACTGGGCACAACATGAATGTGTTTTAGGATAGAAAAGAAATGCATCAAACAATGCTATCCTAAGGCACTTTCATTTAAAGATTCTGTGCCTGTCAAGAGGACATACTAGAACAGAATTCTTTAGAACTCAGCTTGCATAAGACAAAAGTTGATTAGAAGATTAGGAGCATAAACTTTGGAAATCTGATAAAAGATGTATGGGATTAGGTGTTGAGAACCCTCCTTGAATTGTCGAGCTTTTGAACAAGTGATTGTTTTGGCTTTGTTTTGAATTCCACTTGATGAGATCATCTGCAGTAATCACAAATTGTAGCTTTCCTCACTCTGTGAGTGTTGAAGTCAATATCTTCTCCATTACTATAGCACATCCATAGGCATTTTGACTTCTAGGAAATATACCTCGATTTATGTACGGAATGCTACATCAACATGCTACACATATCAGACTTTACTACTTTAAAAAAAATTAATGGATTTTTTCACTGATTTGAAAATTCGAATGTCATAACCACATCCTACCATCAAGTTTTAGGCACATTTGAGACCATCCCCCCTCCCTCATTCTTTTGTGTTGACGTCTACATTGACAAGATGTCAGGTGAAGGGACCTGGTGGTGAGAAAATACATGACACACGTGACAAGACGAGTGAGAAGTTTGAGTTTGTTGCACAGAAGAAAGGACTCCTTCGCTTCTGCTTCATTAATAAGTCTCCTTACCATGAAACCATCGATTTTGATATACATGTCGGCCATTATGATTACCTTGATCAGCATGCAAATGATGGTAAATGGACTGGTGATTTAGTTGATTTTTGTGACTTCATTTAGGTTCTGTGCTGACATGGGATTTGAGGAACAACTAATTTTGTGCTTATGTCACTCTTCAGAGCATTTGAATCCCTTGCTGGAACAAATTGCAAAATTAGAGGAAGCTCTGTACAACATTCAGTTTGAACAGCATTGGTTGGAGGCGCAGACTGACCGTGAATCAATAAGTACTTCCTGTGATCTCACTTTCACTGTCAGAAAAGAGGAGGGGAAAATGATGGATTATCATATCATGATCTTCTTTTGGTTAAACCAGTTTTTTAAATTCAGCTTGATACGAGCACCCTAGCTTTTGGGTAACATGAATATATGTCTAGATAGTTTTCATGTAAAAATCTGTCCGTCAAGGTTAGCATCCAGTGTCAGGTCAAGTGTGATATCTCGGCTAGCTGTTTGGGTTGACTAAATCTGCACCACAGTAATAGGTAGAGGAGAGTTGTTAAAGTCTTTTTATACTTCTAATGGTGAGAACTTCAATCTGACAGCTTAAATGGTTAGAATTATAAAATATACTAAACAAATTTTAGTATGTTTTCATAATCGTAGCTATTTAACTTGTTATGATAATCCACTAAGGTGGGAGTGCGAGGGAGGATAAAAAAAATTAGAATACCCTAACAGGACTGTGGGTAGAGAGAGAAATTGATGACATAATGACAATTGGTATCTGTGGAGAGCATATTTATGGAGGTCTGCACTCAGTAGTCGGGGAAGAGACTGACGGGGTTCCGTTTATCTGGCGATGAGGGGACTTTCTTGGGTGGAGAACAGTCCCTCCATTCTAAGGACGGACATGGGCACCATTTTCACATAAAACCACTAAATAATTTCTGATGATGATAAATCAAAATGGGTGACCATGGACATGCAGAAAAGATGATTATCATGCATATTGGATGGGAAGTAAAACTTTACTGCTGAAAGAAATTTTGGATATTTCTGCATTGCTCCCTTTGTGTTGAATTAGTTTCTTGTTTTGTGGAATAGCAAATGTGGCATGGGCAATTTATGTTGTAATATGGCCTGCAGTTAATGAAGGAATGAGCCGCAGATCAATCTACAAAGCGTCTCTTGAATCAGCTGCACTGGTTGGGGCAAGCGTCCTCCAAGTTTACCTGCTGCAACGCCTCTTCAAGCGCAAGCTCGCCACTTCCAGAGTGTAAGGTCGATCATTGACTGTGTATTACATGCAAAATATCTGAATTTGATTTCTGTAGATTGAATTTTTATCAATTGAGTTTTTTCTCTTTGATCACTTGAAATTTCAGTGGTCGGTCCTTTATGATAACTTATTTGTATTTTTAGGAGTATTTACATCAAGGGAGTGTAATTTTCTTCAAGAAGCTTTGAATAGCATAGTTCTTCAAAGCCTTTCAAAATCCATATTTGAATGAAAGTATATTCTTTTTTGGCCTGAAGGTAAGTAATGAGACAATTGTCAGTGGAAAATCACTAACTCTATTTTCAAATTCTTATTTTTTCCCCCATTTTTTCAGTTGTTTTTAATTTTTACTTTAGTGATAATTTTATGTAATTAAAATTTAAGGCTAAGTTGACATTGTAAATATGTATGCGATTTTGAAGGTAAAAATATTTTTAAAAAATTAGGAGTAGATGATACACAAAAAAATACTTTGGCAAAATCTTTTTTTTTTTTAAATTTTTGAATTTGAGGGGTGTTTAAAGAGCATTGCTATACATTTTTCCCATACTTTATTTATAATCTTTAATTTATTTATTTTTGAAAAAAAATTGTAATATAAAAAATTATAGATGAATTTTAGGTGGATGTGATAAATAATTTTTTTTTTTTTTGTTTCAAAATTAGGTTAATGCTGAAAACATGATCTAATTTTTTTTTTTTTTAAAAAAAAGAGTATTGACGTAAGGCTACCCTCGCAAAACCTTTCAGTTATTTTTCTAATGTGACATGCTTAAAAATAATTGGCTACTTCACTATTGACTCTCTTTTAGTTATTTGGATTTCACCCCAGCTATGTCATCAAGGTAGTTGCGGAGTGGCTAGGAAGAAAACAATGGAGCTCCAAAGGTCTAGATTTAATTTTTTAAAAAAATATATATTTATTTTATATTTTTTTGAATGCTAAAATATCAAAATGTGTATATCATAAAAAATACTATTATTATATTTATTAGATTTGTGTTTAGTATTGATAAATTTTGTTATATTAAATTATATTTTTAATCTATTAATTTGTTGTTATTATTATATTTTATGTTTAGGTATAAATTTTAGGATCGTATTTAGTTAAAAATAAAATATGAGTTTTTCATAAGAACAATATTTTGTATAAAACTAATCAATGAATACACACAATTAAAACTTGAGCAAAAATGAGTTTAACTGGCATTTATAGATTATTCGGCATGTGTCTATAAATTCACGGGATTATATATGAAGCTCATAAGAAACCAACAAGAGACACACTTAAGATAATTGTGTTGAGAGACCAATCAAAAGTAGTCTGTAAGATAATAACTCAAGTTATAAAATTTTAAATTTAAACTACAGATCGTTTACAAATTAAAAATTTAAATGGATTAGTTGACATCTACTTTATGTGACAAATACACAATTGATGATCCAGTGAAAAATTAATTTCTGTTTATTACTTACTCCACTCAATGATTGTGATTGAAAGTTTTTTACTATATTTTTTAATAATCAAGAAAGCCTTGTAATAGAAGTAGATAGAATGAGAGAACTAGTGGAACATGAAAAAACTAAGGTATTGAGTAGCGATGTAAGCTTATCTTTGATAAGTCTCAAGAGAGGATTTGTGAGAATTGATAGAGCTATTTTTTCCTTGAGAAAATTTTGTACTTGTGTAATGTGATCTTTGTCACATTGAAATCACTTACTCAATCTAAACTTAAAAGTTAAATTTATTAGTCTATAATTTACAATTTTTAGTGTATAATTTGGGTAGATTTAAAATTGTATTGGTTAGAGGATTTTAATCAATTAGAGATTCACTCAAAAAAATAATAGAAAATTTTAGTAGCTAAGAATCTACAAAGTTAAGAAGGACTTTATATAGTCACGTGCCTAGAATTAGTTTGTTAATACGTCTAACATATCTTATTGTTATTATATAATTTGACCATTTTGATGTAATAAATTTTTAATTAATAACTCATAACCTAAAGAATTTTTCTATATAAATAAGTTTTTTAAGAGTATTTTATTCGTCACAAAATATATTATACTCTTTTCATTGCTATATTTTATTTATGTCACTTGAATAAGAACTCCAATGATTTAATTTAAACTTTTAGATAAATAATTTCTATACATTTATTGAAGTTTCAAATTATTAATTTATATTTTTACAAATAAGTATCTATTCACCCCTTTATAGTTATTTGTGGGCCCAAAGTTTGTTTTTTTCCTTGGTTTTAATTTTTTTCAAAAAAATTAAATTTGAGCCTTTAATTATTGTATTGAAATGGCCCTTAGACTGGTGGGAGGTAGCCGGATATCAATACTCACAAAAATAAAAATAAAAATAAAAATAAAAAAGAATCTTGGTCCCACCTCCATAACTTCGGGCGACTTCGGCTCTGGTCAGAATACCCAATTATTGGTCTCTTGTTGCAGCCTACACCCCAACCAAAACCATAGAGAATTTATATTATTTATCAAATTAATCTGCTATTTCGTAATATTTGACTATTAAAAACTTTTTTTTTTAAAAAGTGTATTTAATTTAATTAATTATTGAGATAAAAAATTCTAAATTTCTTTTTAAAAAGTTATTAATAGCATAATACAATTAATAAATTGCATTTTTTTTCAACTCGTTCACAATTTATATTATCTTTTTTGTACGGGTAGGTGTGACGCCAGTAGGAATGCGACATGGGTCCACAAAGACAAAGCCAACTGATAAAATTGAGTTAAAAAAGAAAAATCAGACAATTTAAATTAATCTAAACTCCAACGCAGATTAAAAAAATATTTTATTGATGAAAAAATTAATCCTTAATTATATTAGTATAATTTCTAATTAATTAAGTCCAAACACAATATCTATTAAATATAATTTAACTTGTAAAAAAATTTAAAAAATACTTTTAAATATCAAATGAGAACATGAATATCTAAATTATAAATTCATAAGACAATTAAAATTTAATCTATATCATAAATTTTAATATGAAGCTTAGCTTTATATTATGGTAGGATTGATTTTTATTTATACTTATATTTATATTTATATATTTAATTTGAGTCTAAATTATGATATAATAAATTCAAACACAACCAAATCAATTATAAAGCTTCGGATTCTACCCAAATCCAAATCTCCTTAAAGGGAGAAAAGCCCGATCAATCCATGTCGGGTCTTGTCAATTCATCCAGACTCAAGTTACACAGCATGTCATTCATCCAGATCAGTAAATCTATATAAAAATAGATAAAATATATAAATATTATATCATCTAAGAATATTCTAAACATATTTATCAAATATTTTAAAAATATTCATATCTTCTTAGGATAGGCGGCCCATTCCTACAAATTAAATGGAGGTCACATTCATAATATTGTACCACTTTTCCACACGCTTTATCACTTCACCAATCAACCTGCCTTTGAACAGGTACATTAATTATCTCATGCTGTACATGTTGAAAACCAATCTATGATTAAGAATTTAGGTGGCTTCATTAAATATTTAGGTGGTTTGAAATAATTAGGCAAATATTAACTAGCAGATAATACTGTAATTAAAGCAGATAGATAAAAGGGTCTGACCGGGTTGGGCATGTTGTATAAGGTTTCATATTGCATTATGTAAGATGTGATTTTCATAATTCAAACCAGTAATTTATATCGTAATGACTAGCATTCTTTATCTCTAGAGCAAATATTCTTAAGCTGAATGAGATAGGAAATGAATTTATTTAGAGTATAAAAAATGAAGTTTGCTATGGAATTAAGATTGGCCCTTGTCCCATTACCTAAAACGATTGCAGTTCAGGAAATTTCTTCTGAGCGTTGCGCCGTTCAGAATGGCGAAGCAGCAAAGCAGAGAGACTGCAAAAGTCATTAATTCATTAAATAACTATTGACAAATTTGCCAACTTTCTGAAACTTAAAAGATAAGTTAAATTTAATCCATGAAAACTGCAGGGAACCAAATTGAACAACTTAACACAGAAAATTACAAGGAAGTCGGCCAATTTGAGAGAGGCAGCCAAGGGGATGACATGGTTAGCATGGGGCGGTGAAGAAAATTTGATCGATTGATTTATTTTTTTATCTATGGGACCAATGATGCTTATTAAAAGTTATTTTCACAATTATTTTCTAGGTTTGGAATGGAAAACTGATAAATTCTATTTGAGTAAAATATAAATAGAGATCTTCACAGATTTTATTCTTTAATAACAAAGTATAATATACTTTTAAAGTCACTCATTTTTATACAGAATTACTTAATTTTACACATTCTAGAGTGTGTCGGATTCATTAAATTAGGAGACTAACCACACGTGGAACGGCTCACAAAAGCTCCACGACAAGAGCAGATGCACCTCCGCCACCATTACAAACACCACCAACTCCATATTTTCCGTTTTTCTCCCTTAGAACCTGAGAAAGAGCCGATAGAAGTTCAGCTTTAGAGATGAAAGGACAAAATGGGAGCTCTCATCTTGACATCAATGGAGGAGTCAGAAAATACTTAATCAGCATATAAAGGCAAGGAATGGAGACATACTCCCAAAAGCGTGACCAGTATACGAGCTCCACTGCAACCAAGAGGATGCCCTAAAGAAACAGCTCCACCATGCATATTCACTTTTTCCTGCGCACGGTTGTTTAGCAAGGAAATTAATGAAAGAAGTTTAACAGCAACAACATTTGGAATTTTGGGTGGGAAAAAAATGAAGCAAAAATGCTAATGTGATATATCTTTCATCATTGGAATAGAGAGATGTTATAGTACTCCCAACAGATAGGCTCCAATATCTAAGGGTTAAGATTATAAGTTAAAAAATAAATGACACATATTACATCAAGTGATTAAATGAATTTTCAATCTTCAGCATTCATTTTTTAGCTTATAATTCTAGTTATTGGATGAATATTTGAGTCCATCCACCGAAGGACCATAACAGCACCCATTTGAATTGATAGAACAAATCTAGTTCTTGTGATAGACAACTCACTGGGCCAAGTCCAAGCAATTTCATGTTAGCGAGAGAAACTACCTGTAAAGATCACAGAAAAAAGGAAAATTGGATTTAATGAGATTAATCATACAATAACATGAATGTTAACTCCATGAATCAGCTTTTGTCATTTCACTAAGACCACCATGGTTATCAACTACCATCAGGTCAATCAGAGAATTTGATACTTACTGCAAAAGCTTCATTTATCTCATAAAAATCAATTTGGGAGGCATCCAAGCCAGCATTTGCAATAGCTTTTGGGATAGCTAGGGCAGGAGCAGTCGTAAATAACTCAGATGCCTGCACTCAAAATGCGTTTCAGAACCCCAAAAAAAAAAAAGGTAGAAATTGAAATATCATGATTTGACAACTAATTGTGGCATTCAATTAATACATATCACAAATCCATATGCTACCTGGGCAGCATCAGCATATCCAGTGATCTTTGCAATTACCTGCAGCCCAAGCTGCAGTGCCTTCTCTCCACTAACCAAAACTAATGCAGCAGCACCATCACTGTCGATAGAGCAATAGTAATAATCAGAACGACTGTGGGTGCATGAGTCTATAAGACCTAAGACCTTCATATTTGAAAGAATAGTATAGAGATCAACAACATCAAAAAGAAACAAATTCCACCGAGTGGGACAACTACATGTAATTTCTCTTTCACCATTCAGCTTGATACAGAAACACAATGACGTCCTTTAGGAGTTGAAGGCTTCCATATCCTTGCAATAATTCAGTCTCAGCATTTAAGACCCTCACTTTCAATTCTTATTGCCTCCAATCTCAAATGGACCACTGTTGATATCCACATATACACTCACAAGCCTAGATTTCAAGATCTTAATGGACAGAGCACATTTCTATAATATTCCCTTTCTTACTACAGTTTTAGTTTAATCAAGTTTAACATTGAGCTACATCATAGTTTAACCATGACAGCTTTAGTTCCTTTTCTTACTACAGAAGATCTAGAATTATCAACTCTCTCTCTCTCTCTCTCTCTCTCTCTCTCTCTCTCTCAATCACAAGAAAATTATAGATGTTTCAATCTTCACATTAACAATAATGCCTTTTCTTTTGTCACCTTAAATCCATGTTAACATAGGAAATATTTAGTCTTCAACTAATTTTAAGATCTTCCCGCAAATTATGAGAAGTCGAAAATCTCTAATTATAAAACATGGAACCATGTATACACTATAGAAGACAGTCTTACTGGTTGCCAACACAGAAGCTCATTCAAAAAAATAAAAAAAGAAAAACAAAAATCATCTCAAAGGTGCAAGAATACTTCATTTTGTGATGGTTTTTGGTTCTCCATGAAAATGGACAGAGGGTTTTAAATTATGCAATTCAGGGCCATGACTTTATGTGGAGAAGTTGGTATGGAAGTTAACATGAGATCAAACATACCTTATGCTTGAAGCATTTCCTGCAGTAACAGTACCTCCATTCTCCTTGAAACTTGGCCTGAGCTTCCTTAATTTGGCAGGGTCAAACTGCAATGCATAACAGCAAAGACTACCCATTTAGCTAAAAAACAGAAGTTTTGACTATCACTATCACAAAAAGATTTCTTTGTGCGTTGGATAAAAAAAACGCTTAAATGACAACAGTAATAGATAAGAGATTTGTAACTTTTGCATGAGATCATAATAAATGTAAAGCTTAAATTAGTTTGTGCCACAAAGAGAGATCAAAAGTGAAACAACTCTGGACAGCAGGTGTGGCAAACCTGTGTGATATTCGATGGGAGCAATAACTTCTATTATGCAAAACAAATTCCATAATTGTGGAAAGCAATTAGCTAAATGTATGTCAACAATTTAAATTATATTTTATACCTTAGTAGGACCTTCATCTTTGTCGACAACAGTGGATGGTTTTCCTCTACCCCCAGAAACCTCTACCTGCATCCACATATATTCAAATGAAAATTAACACAACATAATGAATGCCTGAGCATAATATAGTAATACATATCTTACTGGTACTATCTCCCATGCAAAGGTACCTCCTTCCTGAGCAGCAATTCCACGCTCAAAGCTTTGGCAAGCATAATTATCCTAGAGAACAAATAAATATTAGTCTACCACACTTACCATTCCCCTTCTCACCCCCATGCCAGAAAAAGCAAGAAGAAACAAATAAAAAGAGGCAATATTTCCGTATGAAGAAAATGAGTAGAGAGGCGGGGCTATATGCACAAACATAGTAAGTATAGAAGGCTATGAGGCTGAGAGGTGAGAACCTTTCAAAACCACACAATTCTCAAGTAGCAATAGATAATGATAAAGTAACAAAATGTTAAGCATTTTGCACACTATCAGTTTACAGGGACAAAAATGAAAAGATGACAAACTGCAAGAATTGTGCTCTGCTAAAATTGAATTCAATTGGCGAGCACAGCAATATATAGAAAAAGAGGGAGGGAGAAGAAAGAGGAAGTGAAGTCATTATTCTTTCAGAAGAAACTTTCACGTGCCGCCTTGTAAAACATAGTTGCTTTCTCCATGCATGGAAGCTACAACATTTGCATGAGGAAGGATGTAGCTAGATATTTCTACGTGCGTAGACAACGAATTGGCAAGATGAATACAAATGTAGTTTCTTGCTAAAGGTCTATGAAGGAATCTATAAATGGAACTTTGTTATAGGATACAATAATTCACAAGCTTACCTGCTCCTCCCTTGTTATTGCATAATGCTCTGCACATAATTCAGCACAAACTCCCATGCCATAATCATTGTAAACATCCCACAGTCCATCCTTCAGCATTCCATCAACAAGTGTATCATGTCCAAGCCGAGATCCCTTCCTAAAGAATTAGAACAAGAAGTAATGCTTGATGCTTCTTGCACTAAATGTGCTCAACAGAGGTTATCACAATATCACTAAGCCACAACACCAAATCTAAGAAAGTCTTAATTTCCAACACTATCAAACCAAGCATTCATATATTCCACTATGACACTGAATAAAGCGTGCATGAAATCAGTAGTGCATGTTGCATTGCCACACAAGTATTGCTCATACTGGCACACTTAAAATTTTGAGAACGTTGAAAAGCTACCAACAAAATAAATAACAAGTAAATGATCACAAAATTTACATATGCCTTTTATTTAATGGAACAATTTTTTCCCCTAAATCACAAAGCAAGTATACAATGCACAACACAACAATATCTTACAGTAGAAAAAAGTTTGGCAGGCTGGTAGAGAATGTCATCAATGGAGATATTTCTTGGGGGTGTGGATGTGGGTGGGTAGGGTAAGTTGACTGGGAAATTGTGGGGAGAGACACATTAGTCATTTGTTATTTGCTGATAACAGATCCTTTGTGCTTTAACAGACTCAAATATCCTCGTCTCCAGTGCAAATTAGTAGACCTCAAAGTCTGGTCAGGTCTTAAAGCTAACTTAAGCAAATCAAAGATAAGGATAATGAACAATGTTGGCACTGCAGCAAGTTTGGCTCCACTTTATGGGTATAAATAAAGCAGCATTCCTAATGTTTACGGGTGGCTTCAAAATTCAAACCAAACTAATGTGATGCATAGTTCCTAAACCATTCCCACTCGGTAGAATTAGCTACAAGGATCTTTGGTGTCCATTCAGCACTATTGTAGGTCATATACTTTTTTAACACCAAATGTGTAAGATTATGTCTGGTGGTTTCCTTTCAATTTCTTCGTTGGCCTTCCTCTGAGCATCTTCCAAGGGCTCACATTTCCCAATGCATTATGTGGTCATCATTTCCCATGACCAAACCACATCAAATGTGTCTCATGCAATTTGTCATCTAATGGAATCAAACCTTGTTCTCTACTTCATAACATCATTAGGAATTTGCATGTACTTCAAATCAACTAAAGCTTACTGCAAAAAGTTGCATGGGATTGGGATGATCCATTGCCATGGCAGCTACTCCTAAGAATTGGAGTACCAATGCCCTAGAGCAATCTACTTGAAAACAGTTGGTAAATGCCATGGCATTATGTGAGGACCATTTTTCAGTTCAACAACGAAGTAGCTCAATGCACGAGGCTCCAACAACGTGAAATCTCTGATGACTTAATAAAAAAAGGAATTGACGTATTAAAATCCATAATGACCACTTTTCAGATACCCACAAAAAAAAAAACATTTCAATTCAAATATGACCTGAAGTGACTGAATTGGTAGACCATGAATAAGAGAATCAACCTGGCTTCTGCAACATATTTGGGGACATTAGACATGCTTTCCATGCCTCCAGCAACAACAACATCATTGATGCCCAACTGGATGCTCTGTGCTGCCAACATTGTCGCTACAACAATGAAAAATAAGAGAAATGTTAATGAAACTTTATACTTCTCGTCTAATAAGACACCAATGCTTGCTGAAGTTGAGGTCCAAGAGTGCACCTTTCATTCCTGATGCACAGACTTTGTTAACTGTGGTGCAGATCACAGCATTAGGTATTCCCGCACCCAATGCTGCTTGTCTTGCTGGGGCCTGCCCCAGATTAGCACTGAGGACATTTCCAAAAAACACTTCTTGAACAAGTGATGGATCAACATTACCCCTCTTCAGTGCACCTGCAAGTTTCAAGAAGACACGGTGAAAAACAGAACTTGCGGAGGAGAATGCAATCCAACAAGAAAGGAGGCTTACTTTCAATAACAATAGACCCAAGCTTGGTGGCTGATAATGATGAAAGTGTACCAAGGAAACTACCCATTGGAGTACGCGCGACACCAACAATATAAACATCTGCAAAGAGCAAACTAAGAAAGCTTACCAAACAAGAAACCATTTGAGATTCACACTTGCCCAAATCCAACTTCTACTACCATTTCCATAAAGAACGGGGCAGAAAAGACAAAAGGAATTCCAAAATTTTTCTTAAAAAAAAAATATGAAGGCTTAGTGCACGAGCCTTTCACGTTGTGGGATTTGGGGATGATCAGATTTATGTAACCTTATCCCTGTATTGCAAAGAGACAATTTTCATGGTTTGAACTTATGATTTTTAAATCACAATGGAGCAACCTTTTCGTTGCACTAACAGCTTCCCTCATTTGTTTTCCAAAAAAAATGGCAAAAAAATTGAAAGGGGGGGGGGGGATTGGTGATGCAAATTAATGGCATAAAAAAATCTGCTGCTATTGAACTATGATTTTCCACAATAAATGCACTATATATATATATAGTGCATTTGTAGAGAAAGGAGAGGAATATAGACCAACAAGACAAGCTTCATGAATTGGCTGGCAAAACGTACTTGCACAAGTCTATGGTTATATAAACTTTAAGATTCGGTTATACTGAATCCAACAGCAATATTGACAAAACACAGTTCACAGAGAATAAATAATGCAAAAGGCTAGCCAAACATTAGAAATTAGTACAATCATCCCCTACCTACCCCTTCAAGTACCATATTGTTGGTAAGGAATATCGAGTAGAATACCTCTGGGTTTTATGGAGTCAGACGACACAGCTGTTGCTGGAGCCATATGATACGTCAACAGATATCTGCAACAAAGTAGACATCACTCAGCACCCCTTTCATTTCCTTTATCTTCAGGTCACTTCTTCTTCTTCTTCTTCTTCTTCTTTTTTTTGTTTTTTTTTTTTTTTTTTTGCCAAAAAAGAGAAAAAGATTAAAGAACTGCATCTACAGATCATAATTCTGAAGATCAAGCTTATCGTATAAGCCGTTAAAACCAAGAGAATTGCGGTTACTGTGAATCTCACAGCAAAACCATGAATTCTCACTAAAGCATCCTTTGATATAATAATTGGCAAGATTGTAAAAAATTAGAATTAAAAAGGATAATTATGTAAAGTAATAGAAACAAAAGGCTAGCGGGAGGAGAAGAAAAGGGCGGCCCTGAGCAATTAATTTCTTTTGAAACCTGACCCTTCTTTGTATAACAAAAGGAAGAAACAGAGTTATTCTTAAGCTTATACACGGCGACACTGTAAGATAAAATAATAATACAAACAATATAAAGAACGATCTCAGAGAAATTCGGAAAGAAACAAATCGAACAGCGTCAGGTGATCAGAATCCAGCCAGACTAAAATTCCATCTGGATCGCGGAAACCTGAGGGAGAAAAAGGAATTGTGCGCTGAAAATTGACCATAATCTCAAGAATTTTTCATTCGGAATTTCGATTTTCCCGGATTCATTGAGCAACGATTTTAAATCTCATAACAAAATGAGAAAGAGTGAGCCGATGAGAGAAGTGCAAATGGAGCCAATCGCTAGAAATGCACAGAATTGCTGCGAAAGTTTGAGCGATAAGCAACGAGAAGATTAATCAACTCAATGCTCCGGAGCAGAAACCATCTCTTACCAGCGTCAATCGTGTACCGCCAGGTTAGCAACCAGAGCGAGCGAGTCAGCACTAAGCAGAGAAATGAAATGAAGACAGAATGCAACTTATACAGAAGAACGGTACGCAGAGGTGGCGCCGAGCCAGCTCATAGGCCGCTCGAGCCCAAGTTTTACTAAAGAGAAACGATCGATGCCGTCTAATTAACATGATTAGGACATATTCAATAAATATTATTGAGACGTATTTTAATAAGATAAATCTTATTTATATACTGTTATTTTGATATTGTTATATAATTAAAGAGCAGAGAGATTTTAATAACTTTATAAATTCAAAATTATAAATATATATATAAATTTTAATTACCATATAATTTTAAAATTTAAGAAAATATATTTTTAAAATATATTTTTCATTAATTCTTCTATAATTAATAAAATTTTTGTGGTAATTATAATCAATAAAATTGGAATTAACGATATACAGTTTATTATTTTCCTCAATAAATTTATTATTGATTTGTTGTTTGTCAGTTGTGGCAGGCAGCTAAAATGCCGGCATTAGAATGGCGATAATTAAATACAAATCCAACGTATTAACTATATTATTTGAACAAATTTTGTTTAAATTAAAAGAAAAGCCAATGGCCATGGTTTGCGTACGTCATGACTTTAGAACACGCATAATTGACTGAAAAAATAAGAAAATTACAATTGTTTTATTTTAATTGTATATATATATTTTTAAAATATATTTCAGTATGATGCTTTTCAAATTTTGAATTATCGTACTAATTAAGAAATCATTTAATCTTGCTCGATCGATTGACTGGAAACGAATCTGATCTTTGTCCCTAAAAATTTAAATTTTACATACCACAATGAATGAATTAGAAGTAAGAGGTATATGAGACTTAATCCCTGATATATTATCCGATACTCAATTAAAAAATTTTTTCTAAATTGAAGATATATTTTTTTGTTAAGTGTTCTAAACTAAAGATAAAGATGGAGGAATATAAATGTGTAAATGCAAGTTGAAAGGAATTGACTATATAGTGGAGAATTAGACTATGTGTGATACGTTTGGTTGAGAGCAGCTTTTAAAATTTTTCATCCTTAAGGAAGAGTGGCTTTTAATGGAGTAGACTTATGGGAAGAGTAACTTAATTTAATCTAGTTGGCCTAAGAGTGTTTGGATGTTTCAGACTAATGATTTTTATCTGAATTTGATTGTGTTTTCTCATCGAGAAGAATGTATATTTAGAGTATAGAATGTCGGTTTGCTAACTGTATCCAAACGTTACGCATTTATAGTTATGAGAAAGTTATTTATGAAACTATCGTATACATTTATCAGTTTTATTATTACGATTTTTAGTTGTTAATTATAGCAATTGACAATAACAGTTCTTTAATTATCCATAAATAATATTTGATGTTGAACAGTTTTAAATCTTGCTTACTGGATCAACCGCCACGTTTGTCAGATCTATGGCTAAGAGGACTTATGTTGGGCTTTTGCTTCATGGGCCTTTCCTCCCGACCCATGTGGAAATGTGTCATTTACAGTAATATATTTGTTTTAATAAAAAAAAAATTAAATTAATATATTATATTTTAAATTATATAATAATATAAGCATAATATAACAAAAATATTTTATAAACAAATGCAAATTATAGAGCTTTTTTTTTATAATAAAATCGAGTTTAACTTAAAAATTAAGAATGCCGTTGATTATTATTTTTTCATAAATAATAAGCAAACGGCTACAAAACTAGAAATCTTACTGTTATGCACTAAATTTCTCTGTCTGAAAAGAAAAATATACTTGATTTTATTCTGATACAAAAAAATATATTTGTATTTTAAACACATAATCTTCCAATTATAATAAATAAATCTTAATATAACCTTAAGTATCGCTCATTAATTTGACTTATGAAATCATTAAAATATCCAATATATAAGTCCAACAAATTTGATGTTTTTATCATCAAAGTCTATTAGTTAAACTACTGATAATACAATATTTGTCTGAAGCTTCATAGATATGATCGAAACCCTGAATGTATTTGACTCAGCTAAGCTCAATTAGTTTTGATCATTTGGGTCAAAATTGTAACTATATTTGTTTATAATTTTTAATATTTTATTTAAAAATTTTAATTTTCGTAAAAATATTTATAATATAAACTATTAGAAAAAAATTTAGATAAAATATTACCAAAAATATGTTAAATAAATAATATTTTCATAAAAAAAGCTATTAATTATGAAAAGAATATATTAAAATAAATTTTCACACAGTATTTATTTGAAATAAAATACTATATTTACCCTCTTCCCTCTCCCCCCCAAACAAAAAAAAAAAAAAATCCGTGGCAGACTAAAAAATTAAATAAATCGTATATAATATTTAAATTGTGCTCATCTATAATATTTATATACCTAAATTATATCTTATAAAATTTTAAATTAAATAAATCAAATGGGCCAAATAATTATATTTTGATAGGAACTAGCAGCCATGGCGGGGTATGTGTCAATTTTAGATCAATGTTGCATTTTTGCATTAATTTTGATTTTTCTTTTTTCTCAATTAATATAATTTTCAACATTTATCATCAACAAACACAATTGTTTGCAAACCATTTTCTACAAAAGCCAAACCCCTCAATTTATTCTTAGTATTTGTTCACTATGGAGGACAATCACCATGCACTACATGATCTTGCCTTCCATTAAATATTCTTTGTTTGATTTTGTTAAAACATAATCAAATATAAATGAATTAATTATGTCATATATGCATTGTACATAGAATCCGTGTTACATATATAGAATTCCCCCAAAAAAAAAAAAAAAAAAAAAAAAAGCCTACTGAGAAAGGATTGAATGGCTAGGCACTTATTCTTTAAGAATCAATCAGATGAAATGTGGGTTATCAAAGTAGTTGAAAACAATGAAAACCTCTCATTTCTGTTTCTCCACTGCTGCTGCCATCCCTTCTGGTGGCTGCCGCCCCTCCTTTCACCAACAAGGCGGTGATTTGCTGATTTCGATATTTGTATAACTCTGATTCAGAAGAACACTAAAATACATGAAGAATCACTTACAGGGGATTGGAAGTCTGGGATCATATCATCTTTTCGAACTTGTCAAGCTTCTTTACCCTTTGCATTGATCTGACGAACAGGGTCAAGAAAACACCTGAAATTGGTGGTATGCAAGTAAATGCGGTTAACCAAAAATAATAATTCATGCAATTTTGTAATTTTTTTCCTCTTTGGATGGGAGGATTTAACACAGGAAGGGTTAATTAAATGGAATTGCTTTGGAAACAGACGATTACCTGCACCGAGAAATGATCCGTTAGCAACAAATTGACTGTCATGATTGCTGAACGTGACCCCCAGATTCAGAAGGGTACCTCCCAAAACAGTGTACATGGTTGCCATTTGAAGTATCGTTGCCTTTCGAGCAGCTCTTTCAGACTGCAAAGCCAGTTTATCATTGACAATGAAGTGGCAGAGCAAAAACTTACGCCTGTTGAAGGCTACATCTATACATTTGTTTCAAATGTCTTAAAACTTTCCAAGTGTTGATAGAGTCAGGTAACAAGCAATTCTACGCTCTTTAAGACTCTGTTTGGCAATGCATTCAACTGCTAACATAGATGAAAATATCATTATTGATTGAGACATATCAATATCAATTAGATCAGATGACATGTATCTGTAGAACGTATATATTGCAATTTTTTTAACAAATCATAACTTAAGAGGCAAATATCGCTGGACATATTGAAAAATATCGGGTGTACGGCCAATATTATGAATAACTCTATGGGTAAGTCCTTTCATATTGGCTAAATCATGCCAGTTAGACATTGGCCATTTTTGGCTTTTCCTATTCTAGTGCTGGTTCCCTCAACAAGTCAGATTGTTAATGAACTTCATCTTGTTTGTTAATGAAATACATCAAGTTTGAACAAGTCAAGATTGTTAGAATTCCTCTATTTGAAATGACATACCATGACCAATACGTCAAATGTAGAGTCAATACTCCTAGTTGACTTTGCAGCCTTACTTCTTTAATAATTGAGCCGTATTCACACTTCTATCCAAAAAATGGATAGGATGTTGCTTGGGAATTTCAATTCTCTTGGATGAGCATAAATCTTCTCTACTCAAAGAAAGGTCGACACATAACCCAAAAGACAGCTACTTGTACATGGAAGGGCATGCAATGAGGTTGACAAATTGAGTCAAAATGCAAATAGACAACCCCTACCTCGAGAACCCGGACTCGTAGTTTTAGATCTCCAGACTCTAGTTGCTTCACAAACTCTTCTATCCGTTGGACACGATATGGCATAGACATGGTATATGTTCTCGCCTGGATATAAAAAATTACTGTAAGTAATAGCTTCATCAGAATAAAATGCGCAGCTCACTTTTATGCAAAGCATCCATAAGCAACTGAACAAGGGGGATATTGCAGAAAAGATACATTACATCATCAGCTTGCTTTCTTATCTCCTCGACAAGTTGTGTTCCGGTACGCTGCTTTTGTTTCAGATCAAGAAGCTCCTGTCGTCAGGATGAATCTTTAGGAATACAATTTGTTGGAAAAAATGCATGAAGACACCATTATAAGTAAATAATTAGGTCACGTTTACAATTACACAACTTACTTGTGCGTAAGGAGCAGCAACCTTTACAAAAGAAAAATCTGGGTCAAGAGTATAGCCAACTCCTATGGAAAAAAAAATAGTCAGGAGGATGAAGCAGTAACATTAGAAGGTTGAGCACATCTATTTGAACTCTGGGCATACAGAAAATGTGAAAAGGAACAATTATGTCTAAGCACATTTTTGAACAATTGAAACAAAACCAAGGTCAGACTGAGTAGTTGCCATGATAAAAAATTTCAAATAATGACAGCGATATCAGATCTTGATATTTTTCAGATCACAAATTCTTGATCAGGAAGCTATACTCTTACCAGGCAGCTTGGAATAATTCTTGTTGGGAACACAATCACTACACTACCTACACAAACTCACCTGTCTGAATCTCCTATAAGTTATATGTATCATAATGGGTGGCCCTATAGCTTCAATGGGTAGGTCATAAAGAGTACGAGTAACAAACGGAACTTTTTATCAATTCTGTTCTTAAATATTATTTTAGTACAAACTCTATTTTACGCAAAAGTTTTGCCCAAATCATCATATAAAAATCCTAAAATTACCTTCATTTATTTTTTACACTTTTAAAGGTTTTTAGCATTACATGTGCAATTGTGCATTAATATATGACTCCATACATAGTCAATTTGACTTAATTTTTCATAGACAATGAATTTAGTACTAAAATAAAATTTGATCTAAATTGGAGTATTACCCCAAACCACACCCCTTCTTGCCAAAGCTGTACATATAGGAGATATTTTAAGAATATGTTAAATACAATTTGACAAAAAATAAAGCAGCAGACAGAATTTTTTAAAAACAATGGTAAAAAGTTGAGTATATGTTTCATATTTTTCCCGGTAACAAATCATTACATAATTAATATTTTTTTTTACATGAAAGAAACCCCCACACAGAGATCAATGAGAATTGCCCTATGGTCTCTCTTCTGAAAAACCAGGCATTTCACCACTTGAAATACCACCATTATGGCACCAATTAAAACAGACCTAGTGTAGCTTTTATTTACTTTTATTGGAGTGGAGGAACATTGGGCCTAGTATGGATCTAATATGGTCAGATGCCATTTTTGAACTGGATGGATCATTATGTGGAAAGGATCAATGCGTAAGGGTGTCAACTAGGGATGTCCAGGTTAGATCCATAAATTTTCAAGCAGGGCTCTTGTAGTAATGGGCCATTTATGGGCTGATTGAATCACCTGGCCCGCTGGATAGACCTAAGTCTGGCTACCAATGCATCTTGATCCGAAAGCATGCTGTCGCAATTTTTTTCCTTTTCTTTGTTGCATGTGGTTGTTAGTTAGATTAGGATGTGCAAAACTGGCATAAAGGGACATGATTAGTGCTTTTTCCCCTTGATCCGTAAGAAAGTATTAATTAGAAGCCAAATGGAATAAAAAATTAAAAGCCACAGCAATTACAATTTTAAAGAGTCAACAAAATCCATAAAAAATAATTGCCAAAAAGTATAGATAAGACCTTTCCTCCATAATAATGAAAGGGCAATGATCAGCTTTAGATACAACAGAACTACTCCGAGTCCTAGACACAGGCTTGGGTACCTGTTTGGTGCAGCCAAAAGCCTTCCATTATGGTAGTGTAGGCCAAACAGGGCCAAGGTAGGCTTTTGAGCCAAGAAAGTACCAGGGATTTTAATTAGATAAGACTTAGGTAACTATTATTCATGCTATATGGGCATGGATATGGTCATGTACTGGCCAAACTTGGCTTGGTAACCAGCAATTGCAGGTCAAGCCGAGCAGTGTGAAAGGGATATGCAAGCACATAGCCAACTTTAGTAAGAAGGTTATCTGTGTAACTTGACATAAAAACCTACAATTCACGATTTGCCAAATGAGGGTAAAAGAGTGTCGACATCTACTTGCCATTTACCTAGAGTAGTCAAAGCCTGTGTCCCTCTAGATGGTCAAGGGATATTATCAGCTAAGAACCCTAATGTGTGTCCATTTAAAAAATATGACTTGGTTACTAATCCTACTTAATCTGAGAAGGGCCCATTTGAAAAACATCCACAATGTTGTCTAGGCTACCAAGCCCAAATTATAGCCGAGTCAACACCCGGGTACTACATGTCTGTGGAATAGACAGAGATAATAAGGGTATTTTGATTAAACACTATTGAATCGTCAAATGGTAAGATTATGTTCATTAGGGGATACATTGGTATTGATATCCATTTGGTTTATAAATAGATGTAAGTGTGATGTTGGTTAACAATAAATTAATGACTTTGTTTCATCACTCTTAAATTTACTGTAAAATAATCAAAATTTTAATTAATATAGAAGATCTAAATATAATTATAATGAAATCCGCACATGTTAGTTCTGTTAGCAAGGATAATATGGGAGAATAGACTCAGGTCCAAGGTCATTGAATTCAATTTCAGCAACTGCGCACTTAAAATTATCTAGTTCATGGTTTATGCAAGAGAGGTTATGCACCCGAAGTTTGCTTCAAATCCTTGTGTTGGATAATAATGATGGCGGAGGAGATTCTCCCTCGTATAAAAAATATATAGCGATCAACAGGATTCCATATAATTAATTATTGGGAAATATCAAAAATAAGTGTCAATATCCCTTCCCGATCATCACAATCACAAATATATTAAAAACAAGAATGATAGAGCACTAGATTCTTGAAGAATAGTCTTAGTGCTTCTCTTGGGATATGAGGATAAACATTCTCTATGATGCACGAGAATAACAAGAAATTTCCTAAAGAAACATATTCGATTCCAAACAACAGAACATTCCCCTTCCAAAAGAAGTAAATTTGCACCACTTGGTCAGCTACTTTGTGTTCTCTTACATGTGTGCACATCAATGTGAGTATGAGCAAGAGTACTCCCATAAAAAAGAGCATGATCAAGAGATGAATGCATACCTTCAAGTGTTGAAAATGCCCTTATGACAAACGTAAAGGTGGATGGAAACCGGAATGGCTGATCTTGTGCTATAGAAAAGAGATCCTGGAATAACGAAATTTACATAAGTGCAAGAGGAAAGGTTAATTGGCAGTAGATCACATAAAGGGTAATTCAACAAATGAAGATACCGATGTAGTCCCCTTAAGAGAAACCAAAAAAATCTTTAAAAAATAAGAAAAAGAAAGAAAAAACAATTATGAAAATAGTTATCATGGTGTCACACAAAGAAATTTCGTTTAACACTGGTTAGCTGGGTGGGTGGCCGATCAGAAACTTGGGGATGACCTGGCCTTCCCTAGATATGGGCACATAAGTCAAGTTGACTTTCAAATAAGTCAAAAGCTATAAAGAAAAATAACAGTAGCCTTGTGTAGCATTGTCTTCTGACCAATTGAATAAAAAAATAATCTGATGGTGATGTACCCCACTACCAGTAACACATTTCAAACAAATTTTAGAACTTACAAATGATTATTACGATTTCATGATAGATATCTTATCAAACAAACGAAATCTAGCTCATAAGTTGTTTTTCCAATTGTCCAAGAAAGAAAGCTTTTGACTGCCATAGATAGATTTGCATACCTCTCCTATAGCAGCTAAAGTTTGTTGCTGATCTGGTGTCTGACTTAGCAAATTGTCTAAGAAAAACTGTACAGATTTCCTCACCTGCACTTTAGAAATATAAACAAATTGAGTATCCTGGAAGCATAACATCGAAAAAATAGGGCACCAAATCTGACAATCCCCTATATTGAAATGTGTTCCATTTGATGCCATACCGATGACAAATCTCCTGTGGGCTGAAGTGCTTTGAGATCAATGAGGCTTTGCATAACCTGTGTGGTGCGAGTTTATCAGCTTGAAAGTTTGGACCAAAAAGGCAGAGCAGTGAAACTCAGTTGAAAGTGGTATAGGTATACCATCACAGGAACTTGCCATTTATATATAGTTTTCTAATGATCTAACTGAGATATTTATGGGCTCCTAAATCTAAATTTCACGGGTTGGAGAACAAAAGAAATAAGATAACCCAGCAGAAGGAAATGGAATGGACTGTTTAATAAAAAATATGCACAGTGAGAGATCAAATCCTTTCAATGATTCCCATGTTTTAATATTCTTAAGTCTTTCAAGGCACATAATGAGGAATGCAAGCAGTGAGCCAGAGTCATAATACATCAACATCCAGTTCTAATTTCAGTTTTCAAATAGAGTGGTCTAAAGGATTTGCTGCAAGTTAGCCATTGGCAACCTTCCTATATAGTTTTCACGTCTTATTTAAGGAGGAACTTTATTTCCTTTATTATTTTATGACAAACAGAAAGATGCCCAAGGCATATATTACATATCCATTACTTTTAAGTCTCTTGTTTAAAATATTGCCAACCAGAAAATTCAGATGAATGAAAGTTGCATCACCAAGGAAAGAGAACATTTTGCAAAGGATTACTAACAATAAGTAATTGTTTTTAAGATAGGGGCTTCCTCATCAAATAAACAGCCTTTCATTGGGATATGATTGGGGTACAATCTGATTTTCAGCCAATCTACAGTTGGGGAATTCAATATTGATTGTATGGAAGTCAAAATAATTATGTGGTTACTTCTTACATTAGATGAAGGCCTCAGTAAAATAACAATTTGATTCATATGAATGATGTGGTGTCGCAATCTCATGGGTTTATCATCAGCAAACATAATGGTCATTGCTACAGCATGGCTTTCTCGTAATAGTTGTAATGCACCTCACGGCCCGTTTTTATATCTATGGGAGCAATTACTGTTAGCCTTATCAGTCTCACGAAACAAAATTGCGTAAATCTTCATGCATGTTCATGTTTTAAGTTTTAAAAGAAAGTTTTCTGGAATACATATTGAAACCCAAACTTTCAATGCTACAAAAATATCAGAACTTTCAAAAGGTGCAGCATTAAAGAGATCAAAAAGTAATACCTTTTTGCATCCTTTTTCGTAAACTGCATAAAATAAATCAAGCAATCTCGTTCGAGTGAAAGTTTTAATTTCCCCCATCATTCCAAAATCATAGTAGATAATTGATTCATCATCATCAATGGCAAGATTTCCAGGATGAGGATCAGCATGGAAAAACCCTGTTTTCAGAATCTGCAGAGATAAAAAATTTGAAAAAAAAAACTTCACAGTATAACTCATGTGGATAGGATAATTTTAAATTCAACAAGATCAATTCACAATGATGTATCGAAAGCACCCAAACCCAAAGGCCTGTGTTAGTATCTAATGTGTACCACATACCCATACGAGTCCCATATGTGTCCATAAGTGAATAAATTTCCATAAATTATTAAAAATATAGCTTCTTGGATATGGAAGGAAAGGTAGATACTAAACTCAATATCATTAAAAATGGTTACTTTGTAATTTTGAATACATAGATGTGAATATAAGATACATCAGATTCAGGAAAATTGAGTGCAATTGGTAGAAATAAATGGAAATTTCCAAATCAAATTTCAAGAACTTGAACAATATCAAAAATATATATTTTAAGTAAAACAATGTAAAAAAATTGCAAAGGGTAAAGTGGATATTGCATTATAAGGACAAAACTACTCTCCCAATACCAATGAAAGTTTTCTATTTCTACCTCTGCCACTCTCTCTTCTCACAATCTAAGTGACAAAAATCACAGGGTTCAACATGATCTTATAAATGACTCTGTTCATATAATTATTTGTCAATAAATGTAATTTGTTGAAATTATTGATTATATACTGAAGAATATTACAACACTTTCACCAATGTTACAATTTTGAAGCTGTTAACTATCTTTCCATTCTATTTTACATCATGGACAAATCACTTAACACCCAAGATATTGGAATATATTTTATTATCACATGCTATAATGCTTGATAACATTTAAGAGGGATAAAAAGGAAGATATCCATTAAATTGCTGTAATTTGCTTAGGCACTCACAGAATCTCACTGTATTTTATTGATAGTGGAGGTTTCTTTCAAATATTTCTAATACAAAGCACAATCTGCCAGATATTAGATATCCACATACTATGACAGAATGTTTAACTTCAATAAAACTAAAAAACACCTGCAAGACTAACTGATCTAGCTAATAATCACCTTCAATTAATATTATGGAGCAGTGACTCATTCAGCAACCATCACCAATCAACCTACTCACCACTGAAACCACAGCCACCAGAATATTTAGGTTTAGATTCCCTGCCCCATGTCAAAATCACTAAATTGTCCTCTAATGTTCTTAAAATTGCAACCAAAGATTCTAAAAGGCACCATAAGTCAAAGAATGCTATACAAAATATACAACTCTGAAACAAAGATTTAGACATCAGATGTCTTGATAAAGGAATAGCAAATCAAGCAAGAGATTGTGCATAACATGTGCAAGAATTGAGTTTATCCACACATACTTCCAAAGCAATGGAATGATCTAGATAAAATTGTGCATAACATGTCCCCAATGCATAAAACTTGTCAAACACGTTATGGAGAAGCACAACAAAGTAATGACAATCTAGATCGTTGCATGAGTGAACTTTCTGGGACAACCTCCCAGCATTCTGAAGCTGATATGGTTTCAATACTCAAGTGCATACAGCGAGAATTAATAAATGATTATAAACAGCATAAATCAATTAGAGAATCCACAAGGTCCTATTAATCCAATTTTTGTGTGGTTAGAAGATGTTAACATAGAAGTTATTGAGGAGAAAAACAAGAAAAAGATTCTTAAATGTCTTTCTCAATTGCAAGAATCATTTGAGCTGATAACTTCAGATTTTTAGTTTAAAATTTAAGCATTCACTCCATACTCTGATAGATCTTTTAAAGAATGGATTAATCGGATGAGAATGAAGATAGAGTACTATTCTACAAAGGGGTCTAATTGAGGTGATATTGTAGTAGGTTCGGTAATGGTGGTGATTAGTGAGCTGATGATGTTAATGGCAGCAGGGATACAGGTGATTAGGCCCATTAGGGGAATTGGTGGAGAAAATTGGATTTCCTTATTATCTTCTAATTGCATCTCTCACTTCAACTGTACGCATTAGAAACAAAATATTTATGACCCTGAAAGTCCACAAGGTCCTAAAAGTCCCAGTTTTTGTGGGATAGAAATTGATGACTTAACAGTTATTGATGAGCAAAGCAAGAAAAAAATTCTTCAATATAATTGTCAAATGCAGGAATCATTTAAGTAGATTTAGTTATGATCTTTAGCTAAAGTTCATGAGGTCTAACTGAGATCATATAATAGTTCATCCTGAGATGGCAGGAGTTATTGAGTAGACGATGGTGATGGCCACCGGGGATGGAGTTGGTGATTAGGGGAATCAGTGGAGGGAATGGGTGTCCTTCCTTATCTTCTATCTGCCTCTCTCTCTCTTTTAACTCAACTTGTCAGAAACAAAATACTTACAATTGATAAATTGAAACATGCAAGGTCAAATGAGTGCTGCGCATATTGTGTCCACTTCCAATTGGTAAGGTTTACTTGCAACAAACTAATGATGGATTAACGGTGCAGACAGAAAAAATGAGTTCTAATAAAAAGGTCAAGAATTAATTGCATCACAATATCACTATAATATTGAGAAAGAGGGCTGAAACCAGAGTGGTCCAGTGGATCCAATCATTACTGCTGTAAATAAAATGGATTGCCAACCATTTTAGGGGCTCCTCTGCGCAGAATTTTTGAAGATTAATAATAAATCAAGCTCAATTTCTTCAGCTTCATAAGTTTGAGAGCCAAGTTAGAACAACATTATTTAATTGTAATAATAAATCTTAAGCAAGAAAATCTAAATCTCATATTTGAGTCATTTAGGTAACCATCCAAGTTCAACTGATTTAGCATTTGGCTCAGTTAGCCTCATTTATAACCCCCTAATGTATTAAGACTCAGTATTTGTATATTTGTAATCCAGTTCAAGCATATATAATGAAGCCATAAGCAACTAGGATCATGGTTAAAAGCTAGGAACCTGAAGTAGGTAAGCTTCAATAGCCCGTGATGCTATCCGAGAACGATTATAGCCCCGTGCATCTAGTAGATCCACCCGATTTATTTTGATGCCTATTAAAGGAGGAAAATAAATCAACCATCACAAGATCCAATGCATTGATTTTAAGAGTTCAAGCATACGATGTAGAACACCGAATTAGTAAACATAAAACTACAGTACTTTATACTCCCTACCTGGAACATACTCCAAGGTCAACACCTTTGAGGCAGTATAATCCCAATAAACCAACTGCAGAAATGCAAAAATATTAACTGTGGGTACAGAATCTTAAAATCATAGCTATGAAAAATGGAGGTGACAACAAGAAACATACTGGTACTCGGACCCACTTTATGTTGCGAAAATCTCTACGGAATCTATCAGCATTTTTCCCTTCGTTAATGTAGTCTATTTCTTGATACAAAATCCTACAACTCAAAGTAACGGAAACATGAGCAGCCATCCTATTATTAATGCACAAAGTTCCTGCAGTCTAATAACACATAGCAATACTGTAACAAAAGAGCAAATCAACATGAAAAACACAACCATGACCAATAATAATAAAAGACAGTTCTTATCGCCTTAAAGAACATGGGAAAATGCTCATGACAATAAACTTAATTGTTTAGGTTGCTGTTAATAACTTATAACTTTGGGCTGAAAAAAACCTATAAAAACCAAAGTTATAAAGCATACACATAGCAGGGAACATTTAAATTGATCCAATCGGAAGCAAGACTCAAAAATAAGTTCTTGGAAGCAATGGTTTAAAAGCATCCTTCTTTGTTAATAACAATAGCTTATCAAACATCCATAAGAATACTAATAAAAATATAAGAGCACAGACCAAAACAAGGCAATCAGTACTTACGTAGCACATTCTTCATAAATACCAATCCAGTCCCTAGTTGGACCACCAAGGGTCTCACTTCTCTGGAAATATTCTGCAATCAGCTTCAGATTTTCTGAAAGAGAAAAGAAAACTTGAGTATCCTCAAAGAACCAACACAATAATAGTAGTCATATTGTAAAAACCACATGCAGCATTTTCACAGTGAAAGAGTATAGAAACCATGATTCCTCTGCATAAAAATAAATCATATATGAAATTTCATTGCAAGCCCATTTCCTGACAATCCATTGAAGAGAGAGGGAATTTTCCAACTAACAACAACTAAATTTCAAGCCACACATCCACTATCCCATTAGGTTGTTTTCCCTCCCTTTTTTATTAAAAAACCCATTAAAATGGCAATATCTCTGGTCTATTATCAACAAGCCTCAACTTCTTGGCAAAAAAAGCCTCATTAATTTGCAGCAGCATTTTCTTTTGTTCCCACTCACAAATGGCTGCTTTATATTTCCGACCACAGCCAAAACCTAGTGCAACTGAGGAAACTATGTAAGTATACGGTTAGCTACTTAAAACACAGGGGATCCCATTGTCTGTAGGCTATCCATTTAGAGCTGCAGTAAGCACATCACTGTATTGATGAACAAACTTTCAAAGAGAGCCAAGATAATGCTCTACCCATACACAGCTATTGTCAGTTTCAATAGTATGCAAATTAGCAAAAGAAACTACTAGTCAACTAAGATGCCAAATCAATTATTCCCACTTTGATTCAGTTGGTTCAATCTAGTGCAGTGCCATGCCAATCGATGTCCACAATTCTCTAGTGTTTTAAATAATAACGAACTGATATTTTAATATATAAAGTAATACAAACAAAACTACAACTATTTCATGTCTTGACTTTTCACACTAAAAACATCTGGCCAACTGAAACATGGAACAAAGGACAAAGAAAGTGAAATGAAGGAACCATCTCAAATGAAGTCCCCACTTCAATTCAAAGTTCAAAATCAAACTCAAATAGATTCCAAAAAAAAAAAAAAAAAAAAAAAGATGTAGGCAGCAAAGCATTTCTCTCAAGCACTAACTTGGATGGGTATTGAGTTCACACCACTTACGTAAATCAATGTCAAAAAGTTTCTTTAGGCCAGGCCTTTGAACTTTTACGACAACTTTCTCTCCATTATGCAGAACAGCCCGATGTACCTAGAAGCAACACCCAAAAAAGTTCAAATAAGCAAATGGGATAAGCATTTACAGCATTGACAAAGTTCACGTAACCATTCACATTTTTGTATGTTTTTCCCTTCTTTATTGAAATTTATGTTACATTAAGTCCTAACTCATTTGATAGAAGAGCATAATCAACAGCAAAAGAAATCCACATTTTACATTTTCTTTCAAACCCATTTCCAATCACTTGAACAACTTTCCAGGCTAATTTAAGAGACAAGGGAACTTGCACGAGTTTCGCAAATCCAAATTTTCAAGTCACAAGGCATGGATCCAGATAGATCTTTCAGTTAATAGGAGCTGGTAACATGCCAATATCTCTCCATTTAGAAGTAGCTTGGACCATAGTTGATTAAAATTTCAGCTATGTGCCTATTTGTATTGAGCGAAATTACTTAATAATCAAAGAATGTAGCCAAATTGCCTGTTTTCTGGCCAATCAGGCCACCCTCAAAGCAGAACTTTCATTATTTTAAGTTCACCCAGAAATTTGGTGTTGTTTGGGGATTCATATCCTAGTGTATTTTCCAAAAAAATGCTACCAATCGCATCCATGAATACATCTACACCATTTTGATATGCTAGATCCACATAAGGGATATAATACATAGCTAACAAAAGTGGAATGTCCCATCTAACAGGGTTTGTAAGTCCTGACAATCAGCCCAATCATGTGAACTAAAAAATCCTCAATGGGTAAAAAAATAGGAAATCAAAATGACACATGTAATCCCCACTAGAGTAGTATCTAATGAATTAGTCATGACACAATAAATACAATGCAAGTATTTTTTTTTTCCTATTACATTTGTGGTTTCCTTGGACAATAAACATTACTCCATCATTACTTGCATAACAGAATATGCAGATTTTCATGGAGAATATTGTTAATACTATTATCTAAATCATCGGACTCAAAAGCTTCAGTTGTTAGGTGAGGGTCCAATAATGGTTCTATACTCTTAACACACCTTCTTCTGTGAATGTATTTTTTATATTAAAACACAAGCTCGCTCTATGTCATGTATTGACAATTAATTATAAGAAAATTAAAGGTTTCAAGAATTGAACTCATGATCACTTGATCAATAAAACTCTACTACCATATCAAGATGTCAATTGACCAAAAAATTTAATACGTTAAGCGAATGTCCAAGATTACTAAGTCTCTGATACCATATTAAGAGACCAATAGACCCAAAAACTTAAGATGTTAAGTGAATGTTCAAGCATAGTTTTATACTCCTAACTAACATCTATCATTTCAATAGTAGTAGTAGCAATATAAAAACAACACAGCAAACACGAGCATGGAAAATACCTTGTAAAAGAATAGGGGATCATTATAAGCTTGTAACTATAGAGCATGTAAAAACTTGGGTCTCTAATAGAGGGAATAAGATAATACGGGATTCTATAACAGTAAAGGGCAAGAATGCCACTATCAAATCAATCGGAGATCCTGCATTTGAATATGAAAAAGAGAGTATCACCCTAAAATATCATGCCACAGGCACATCTTGCCTATCAACATGTAATAGAAACATTAAAACTAGACGAAAGCTCTTCTGCTATCCCTTTCTCCCTCCACTCCTTTCTCTCTCTCCAGTAATGTACCCCAAAATGTCATAAATCAGCTACAATCTCAAGATCCATGTCATTCCTGCTGGTAGGTGAGTTTCTTCATTACATTTTGGTCTATTTATCAGCTTGATTCTAATTTTTTCGAATTAAAATCACACAAAAACTCAAAGCAGAACTTCCTTTTTCATGCATCAATTGACCTATAAACCACCTAGGATCTTCTCCACCCTCCCAGGAAGCCGTGCTAAATTTGGTTGCCAGCAGACACCACCCTTGGCCCCATGCACTTAAAACCAGCTGCCACTGCCTTGACAAAGTTTGTATAAACTGCCCCATTTACCATAAAGACTTGAGTATGATAACAAACTAAGCAATGTCCCATGCTTGAAGAAATTTTCCATAATTATACATAACCGTCTAGAATTATTATGGAATTTCAACATTCTGGAAGCATAAAATCATCCGGAGAGAGGTAATACGATATCAAAATCTACTGAGTAGCATGGGTAGCTCAATCAACTTTGAGAACAAAGATGATAATAGCTAGCTATATCAACTTGAGAATAAAGAAGATGACTCTAATCATCTTTATAAAAGTTGTCAAGGAATTTGTTATTAGGAAAACATTAGCATAAATCGTTATCATGTTTCCTTAGGTATTCCTTCCTCGATTGTAAAATATATCCCTTAGTTGTATAAATCAAAGAAAGATTTTATCAAAATTGTTTCCAAAAACATGATTTTGTTATTATGTTGCTTATTTTGCATTCCTTCCTCGATTGTAGTGATTATATATCCCTTCCTCAGTTGTACTGCTTTATCACTACATAAAATGAAAAGAAGAAAGAGGCCTCTTAATGTGGCAAACTCAAGAAGTCATCTTTATAAAAATTGTTAAGGAATTTAGTATAATATTAGGCAAAAACATGATTAGTGTAAATCAAGGGAAGGTTATTATGTTGCTTATTTTGCAAACTCATTGTAGAAATCATCTTTATAAAAAAATGTTAAAAGAATTTAATGTGGCAAACTCAAGAAATATCTTTATAAAAATTGCAAAAACATGATTAGTGTAAATCAAGGGAAGGTTATTATGTTGCTTATTTTGTATTCCTTCCTCGATTCCTTCCTCAGTTGTACTCAATTGTAGTGATTCTGATTAGTGTCTCAAGGGAAGGTTATTATGTTGCTTCCTCAGTTGAACTGCTATACCACTATATATAATTAAGAGAAAAGAGAAAAAATAGGCGATTAGCCATCTTCCCACATTCAAAAAAACCCTAACAACAAAAACAATGCAGAAAATAAACTAAATGTTTTAAAAAACAAACCAAACACCTGTCCAAGACTAGCAGCAGCAATTGGCTTGTCTTCAAATTCTTTAAAGAGGACATCGACAGGTACTCCAAGTTCTCCCACAATAAAATCTCTCGCTTTCTTTGGTGAAAATGCAGGTACTCTATCCTGATACACATTTCATATAAAAGAAAGATAATCTAGAGCTCTTTCAGGTCTAAGTAAATTTAAAAAATGCTTACATAATTGTAATCAAAGACATTTAATTGTCAAAATTTTAATTACTCTAATAATCATAGTACTGAAAGAACATTTTAAAAGTACCTGCAATTTGGCAAGCTCATCCACGAACACACGAGGGAAAAGATCAGATCTTGTTGATGATAATTGCCCAAGTTTAATGAAAGTTGGACCAAGCTGCAGCACACGTTCTCTGAGCCATGCAGCTGTTCTTTTCTGTCTGTTTTTCTAAATTAAAAAGATTATAAGGGAAAAGTCTACAAAAAGAGATCAGCAAAAAAAAAAAAAAAAAATCAAATAGAACAAGCAGAACCTTAGAATAAAAGTTGAAGTTCAACGATGCCCTCTAGTAGAAAGGGAGCAAAAAATTATGAAAACAAGGCAGTTAAATGCATGAGGATTCTATATCATAGAATCTAGGATTGGTCAAATGTTAACAAACTTATCCATACATTGCAAAGCGGTCATTTTGTGAAGCAAAAAATTATTAACAAAAAATCACCATAATTTCATTTTTGTTACTATGCTAGTATTATGGGAGACGTCAAAACTCACTTGATTATCCTCTGAGAATCCACCTAAATATGTCCACTTTGCATTGTCCAACAGAATACGGATGCGAAGAGAGATAACAAAGGACCAAACATCCAAGGACCTTTGCCAAGAATTATAGTTGTCATTTGCCCAACTAAAGCCTTCATCAGTTGGCAGAACTTTTAGCTCCTCCATTGGTGGAAGCCCTTCAGGGTCTTTAACTTTTGGCCTCTTAACCACTCCATGACCACTTCCTCTCTTAATTATGCTCACTCCATTAACAATGCGATTGGCACCATTAACACCCTTATTAATTGAAGAATTTCTTTGCTTCATTAACTCAGTTGTTTGCACCATTTTGACTGGGCGTCCATTGATTCCTAATTCCTTTGGCACTTCAGTTTGTTGCATTCTCACTTGGAACATGAACTTTTTCTGAGGCATCAGCAGATTACATGTGTGTCTCTCAAACTTCGAGATTCTCCCATTGGAAATTGAGCATGTGAAACCAAGGTTGTCAACAGCTGTTCCATGATTGGGTAACTCCATGCTGCACCAACAGCAACTTTGAGAAGCTAGTATTGCTGCCATTTATGACAGAATCCTCTGTCACATCAGAATAAGCAAAAATGTGAGATCATTGAAAAAATTATCTGGGAAAAAATGATAGAGGTTAGCATGATAGGATCAATAAATGCACAAAAGGCATACATATTTACAAATCGATACACGTGTAAGGACTAAGTGAGGCAAATACAATTCAAAGCAAACATCTTCAATATTCAGTAACCACAGAAGAGCTACGGAACCAGCTCTAGTAGCAGCACTCTTCCAAATTTCATATGACATTATATAATAAAAAAGAGAAGCCCGACTGGAAAATGTCAAACCACAATGTATAACAGTCGACACATTAAGTGTATTGAAGTGATTTTCAAAAAAGCAGTCATGGACAATGAGGAACATAGTAGTAAATATTGGCTTCAAAAGAGTCAACCCCACGCTTTAATCAACACTTAAGCTTGCTAATTGAATTTGATGAGGTTACTGATATATTGGAGCTTGCTGTGTTAATTGAGTAAATATACAAATACTTTGTGACATGACATTGAAATGGCACCAATCAGGGATGAAAATATCGGTTAATATATATATTGATATCGGGACCTCGATTGCAATATTTTGATACTATAGTAAATTGACATATATTGCCCTATCGAAAACATATCACAATATATTGACCAATATGATCGATATTTGTCTATTAATTTACAATTCTCGAATTTTTTTCCAATATATCCAATACCGATATTATTAGATATATTTGGTATTAATATAGTCATGGCCGATACCGGTATTATTATTCATGCTTCCAACTGGAGGTCAATTTATGAGAAATAAAGAAAGAATCAGAAAGGAACAGAAGAAACAAATAAGAACAAAAGAGAAATACTTCAATATTCAGCTGATTTCCTTTCTTAAATAGTCAACAGGATTCATGCCTTGTTATAGGCTGAGTTCACGTCTCAACAGTTGCTTACCTACCGGCAACCTAACCATTTCAGTTATATGTTTGTTATATCATCATACAATCATTCAACCATCAACAAACTAACTACTACTTCGTGATGTGCTGGTATGCTGATATGATTGCCTCCTTGGCTGCTTCCAGCTACCTGGTAGTATTCATGGCAGCCCATGTGACATACTTCGTTGCTCAAGCATAGATTGTTAAATAAACAAACTTGAAAAAATAAATATGAGCTTGACTTATAAACTTCTCAAACAAGATCTGATTGATCAATTCTTGAGACAAGCTCATTTAACACCCGTAGAAAATCAGAATGAACCTTCTAGAGCAACATAAGCACATAGCTGCAAGTTGCTTCGATCAAAGTTAACAAAAGAACGATTTCAATCTCACTCAAGAAACCAGCTTCCATGGATTCACACACAACTAGCATCTCTAATATTTCATTTCTTTTACCCTTTCAAATAAGCAATCATCAAAGATAAAGCGTTTACAAGGTTAATTAAATTCCCCAATATTAAGACTCCACACATATAGATCCCCTAACTACATTGAATTCACACAGCACATGCGATGAGCATATGCACAAACCCTCATAGAACTAACTCAGAATCAAATTCAAGTTCTACTCAGAGCCAAGCAGCAAATCCAATCAAACAAAAAAAATACAAAACATTAGCTGAAAAATAACTGCTAACAGTCACCCGCAGAAACTGATGCAGAGATGAAATCCTTAAACCTCACACTTTTTTTCTGATCAATCAAAGCGCTGCAACATTTGGGCAACAGAAGGGATCCTCGAATGGAATCTTTTCTACTGTAGCAAAATCAGAACCGAATATTCAGTGCCTTGATCCTGAATTAATTTAGCAAATAGGGTTCCATAACTGAATCAAACTTTTTAACAGGGTGGGAGTGGATTTGTTTGTTGTTTGCAATTGAACTCTCAAAAATATGTGAAATAGTGCTGACAGATAACTGGCAATACTTACAGCGGAAACTGGGCCAGAATTGAAGATCCCTTAAATCACACACTTCTTTCGCTCAACCAAAGCCTCTCAACGTTTGAGCAAAAGAAGGAATCCTCGAATTCGAATCTTTCTACCGTAGCGATATCAGGGACAAATCCAATAGAATATTCAATCAGTTTATTCTGAATTTAATAATTTATCAAATAGGGTCTCGATTACACAATCGAACAGGAATGTGTTTTCAGGGCTGTGCGCACGGTAACTAAAACGCTATGAGCCCGTATGTCCTTGTCGCTGATTTGAGATGGAGTGGCCGCTGCTCTAGGGGCTCCTCATTTTCTCATTGCTGATGCCTGGTAGCGACAAAGAACAGGCAAAAATCTTTGTCCCGTTTCAATTGCCGCCATTGAATTGATTGGTCACAATAAGGTTTCGTGTACTTTTCACCATCGGCGCCATGATGAACGCTGAAAATATTAATAAATACAAACACAATACCTGTGACTCGACCTATAATTTTTTTTATTAATTTAGTTAATAATAAATACTAATAAACGATAAAAAATTATCTATAATTAGATTCATAAATTTTTATTATAATTAATTTTTCATATGTTCATCTTATATTATTCTTGTATCATTCTTGTTTTCTATTTCTTCATTTTATATTATTTTTATATCAATATTAAGTTATAAGAATTTTTCAAATCTAGAATAATTTTTTCTTTAATTCAGTATTTGTATAGAAATATCATATAGTATGTGTTGGAAATTTAGGGGCGTATAAAACGCCAAATCATCTTATATTTTTCATTTTGTCTTACTCGCTTTAAAAACGTGGGCTAGTGTCACAGAAGTCCAAGTGGCGACAAAGTCCGAGAAACCCATTTAACTAAAGGAGGAGCTCGAGGGCCGCAATGGTTCTTCATTTTAAACTGATTTTTATATCAATATTATTGAATCCAAAGCGTGTCAACTTTCTATTTTTCAAAATGACCAAGCATATCAAGCATGTCAAACGGCACACTGTGACCAGGAGGCTCGAGGACATCAAACCTTCTTTCAAGCCCCAAATTAGTTCGAGAGATCAGCAAAGACTTGAGAACTCTCCACAAGGAACCAAAGATCCTTCAAAAGGCAGTTAACGTTCGAGAGCTTCCTCCTTCAACGATCCAAATCTTAGGATGATATCTCATTTTTTTTATTACCATTCATAAAGGATCCAAACGGCTTTATTATAGAAATATTGTATCCAGTATGTTAGGTGTTGTCACACCACACTAGCGAAAGCCGGGTGTGACAAATAATCGTATTTGGATGCCTCCCGCCATAAAAAGCTCCAAGCAAAGGACCTTCTTTTTGGGCTCTTCCTTTTTCAAGACAAGAAGGAAAAGGCTCTAAGCTACGAAAAAGAGAGAGCTTTCAAGGGAGAGAGACTAGGAAAATAAAGAAAAAATACTCCCGCAAACTTATATTTTGTAACTCTTCCATTCATAGTGAAGCATCTTTAAGGCCCTTAAGCCTTGTGGTTTTTTCTCCTCATTTAAGAAGGAGGTTTTTCACGTAAAATCTGGTATTTTTCTCTCCCTCTTTACATCTTTACACCCTCAAATATTTGTGTTGTCGGACTCCGAAATCTAGAACTCAACAGTATGTTAGGAATGACTGAATCGTATCTGATATGTATATTTATATATTAAGTTTTTTTATCCTTGTTAGATTTTTTTGTTGTAAGTAGAAGGATTTTTCTTTCAATTATAATAATAATACAACTTATATCTATCTAATTTTATTAAAAAATATATATATATAATTAATAAATAAATAAATTTAAGCCAAAGTCCCAATCTTACAAGTTGAAATACGAAAGATGACTAAGCTATTTGTGAAGTTGCAAGCCTTAAGAGTAATGAAGTAATGCCACATGATATGTCTCTATTGAGACAACCCCTTTTGCTTCCAATATTATTTAAAAGGTGCATGATAATATCATGTTATTATGAATATTAATTTATTATTAAGGGCTAGACAATAATATTTTAAAATGTTGGTTGGTTAATTTCATTGGGTTTTGAGGTGTTTGCAAAATAAGTATATTTTAATATAATAATAGAGTTATACGTTTAATAAAATTTGTTTTTAATTAATCTATTTAATTTCGTATAATATCATTTAATAATATAAGTTACATTAAAATATTTTCAAATATTATTTTTAATAATTTGTAAATAGTAAATGTTATAGCGGCACTTATTTATATTGTATAATTTTGCCATTTTCCTTTCATTCCATTGAAAATAACTTGAAACATCAATTTCATTCTTAAGGATGAAGGAAATGATGATGAAATGCTAATGAATGTTTTCAGGTTGTGTTTATAAATTGTACCTTTCAAATATGGATATGATAAAATTTTACCTTTCAAATATTTAGTTAATTCTATCAATATTTAAAAATAGAGTGACAATATATTATATTTTGAATTTATTTTTCAAATCTTTTATATATATCTAGTCATTGGTTTGATTTTGCGATGACATTGGGCCATGAAACAAATTTGAAGTAAAAAATTTTGCTCAAGGTTTGTTCTCTATCAAAAATTGACTCAGAGATTTTGCTTAAATGTGGCTTGAGTGAAATGACATCTGATGGGTATAGTATAATCGGTCTAGGGAAAAACTACTCAAACCGTTTGGCCTTATCAAGGTAGTTATCACGGGTAGTTTTTGACCGGTGGTTATTATGAAGAAAAATAATTACCTTCACCTATATAATGATCCTCATTCCAAGGAGAAAAAAAAGGAGAGGGGGAGAAAATCGCAAGACAAAACGGCCGAAAACAGAAAGATGAGAGAAATGGCCAAAGGGGGAGCCCATGATCTAGAGGGGGCCAACCTTCCATCATCCAAGGGAGTCAAAACAACAGGCAGAGAGCCCATCCAAACGACCTTCCTCTCCCTCCAAGAGATTCCCTGGAATGGACATCCCTTCTCAAGCACACTACTAAGCCGTTCATTAATTGGACGCATCCACGCTCAACCCACCAAATATACATCATCCATTTATCTTTCTATATTCTTGGAAAAGACTTCTGACTTGAGCGTCGGAGGGTTTATGGTGGGAATAATTCCCGCCGACCTCTGACGGCTCATTTTAATTGTGTAGCGCAGGGTTTAGGTTTGAAGCTATGGAAAGCGGATCCGCATCAGATCGACCAACAAGAAGATCCGATTTGCAATCCCTGATCCGTATGATAACCCAAATTTTTGGTACGTAACATTGGCACCGCATGTGGGAAACGGCCAAAAAAGCCAGTTTTCTACTAAAAAGCATAAAAACAAAACTGACGCACTTATAGTAAGCATTCCGACCAGAGAAATTAGACGACTTCCTAAACAAATGATGGCAAATGCTCACCCTGCCATTGGCGAGTTGACACTTGGGGACTGGGGGCTGCTTCTTATCTTCTCTGATTTCCCAACAAGGAGAAGCCGGAGAGCGAAGCCAAAGCCCAGTGACGCTCTCACCACCACTCTTAATGATTCTCCAAATACCCACAAAGAAATCGGCAGGCATTTTTCATGCAAGAGACCAATACTCGTGCAGATTATACATCCGAAATACTCAGGGCTTTGTGTATAGTCATCAAACGTTGGAGGCTTTTCCTTCACACCGTATCTAATACCCAAAAAAAAAAAAGTTTTGGCCCACACGCCGATTGGCTTAGTCAAACCGCCTCAACTCCTTTTCAAAAAAAAAAAAAAAGAAAAGCACCGGGCGGGTTTGTAGCGAAGAACAAAGAAAAGAAGAAGAGGGAAGAGAAGGAAGAAGGAAGACGCGCAGAGCGATAACGATCGTCGTCTTCGGAGAAGACACCGGCCAGATCTGATGCCGGTGAAGCCCTCTCCATGTTTTCCTCTCCGATTTGTGCCACGATGTGAAGAAAGGAGGGAGATCGTGAGCCGCGAGGAGCCACCGCCATTGTTGCCACCATCACCAAAGGAAAATCCACAAATTGAGGCATGTAAATCTTTCCTTCCTCTTTGTAGATGCCGGTATTATGTTTTCATATGGCAAGTTTGAGGAGATCGGCCGAAATTTTGGTAAATTGTATGATGAGGTGTGGTAGAGAAGGATAGAGGACTGCAGACGGCGTTTGCATGCGGAACCATCGCTACTGTCGCCGTCGCATGGGGCTATTATTGTGGCCGGCGCTGTCTTTTATGCCAGAACAGCACTTCACCGGTGCTCATCATCTTCAAAGCCCTCTCTGTTTAGTTCCTCAAACCAAGGACAGAGCCACTCCGTCCAAAAGCAGAGCAAGCCGTGCATAAACAAAGCATCTAGCTCACAGACCACTGGGCTTCCGACCGTCTCCTCGGTCACAACCACTCGGGCTTTCAAATTTTGCTCCTGTCACACTGACCCACTCCGGCTCCCAAACTGCTCCGGTCACAACCACTCGGGTTTCCAAATTCTCTGCTCCGATCACCGCCACTCTGGATTCCAAAAATCTACTCCTTCTAATGCCACTTGGCTTCAAAAATCGCCTTGGCTAATGCCACTTTGGCTCCCAAAATTTACTCCAGCCACAGCCCACTCCGGCTCTCAAAATCAACTCCGGATTTTCCCTTCGCAAAAGCGAAGCATTTGGCCCGTGAAAGTCATTCCACTGATTTTCACTTCGCTCTAAAAAATCACTCCGGCTCCCACGAGAACTCATCCACTCCGCTGGGAAGTGATCAAGCACTCCGCCACGAATTCGGCACTCCAGAAATATTGAATTGCACTTCGGAATTTTGCGCTCCGTCAGAATCCCACTCCGAAATTTAGCACTCCGTTAGAATTCTACTCCAGAATTTTGCAGACTTCACACCACTCGAATTTTGCACACCACCCCGACATTCGAAAGGCATTCGAAATGACCCTAAATTCACTCCGATGATAGATTTGTGCGAGAATATGCTCGTCCCCCTTTCATCTTTCTCGCCAATCGAAAGCCACTTGATTGATTTCTATTCAGGCGCCATCCGGTTTCGGATTTGGTCACTGTTCAGAATTGCAAGTCGGTTAGATTTACTCCGACATTTTGTTTCTCAGCAAGTTGGCAAATTACTTCCCTAACTCCAGAAGCGGCTTAAATCTACTCCATCACAAAAACTAGAGTGAGTTGGACCAGTATATCATCTCCCTGCCAGCCAGTTCCACACCTGCGTCCAAAAAGGCATTTCGGCTCTCTGTCTCTCTCTCAGTTGATAGAGATACTCTGACGCCCAAAGTTGGAGTTGTACAGCTCAGTCCGGCGTTCAAATGTCACTTCGGCAGCAACTCTGGCGCCTCAGACCCACTCCGGCGTTCTTCTGTTGTATAGAAAACTGGCCCAGGTTCCAGTCCGGCTTTCAATTGCCACTTTGGTAGCATTTTAGCCTACCGAGATATTCTCTGGCGGCAGAAATCACTCCGGCACTCCGTCTCTCATTCAACTAGTTTCGCATGCCATTTCAAACGATTGAAGTGCATTCAGTCCGGAATCATATTCGTCATTTAACCGGTTTGGCTCATCAATCATATTATACAGCTCCCAGAATAGAGCATCCAACCGAAGCCAGTCAACTTAATGCAATAAGTCCGAAATTTTTTGACTACGGTGTTAAGATTAACTCCATCCAAAATCCATTATGGCCATTCTGCCGCCAACAAGACACTTTGACAGATTACCACACCAGTACCTAAACAACTCCGGACTTCGGCGAACTCCGGACTTCAATCGACTTTAGATTTCAGCGTAGATTTTCCCCAGTGGCAGGAAGCACTCAGAAAATCTCTCGCAAATCTCCAGAATCGGCATTTAAAGGTGTCAAAACCGATTTCATTTCGAATCGACCGAGGAAAATCCAAATCCGCCTTTGAAGCTGCCCGGTTAAAAGCACTTCAGATTTCCCATTCACAATGGCCCACAGAAGCTCTCCAAGAACAAGCATTCTATTTGCATGGCACTCCGAAAATTTCTCGCAAATTTTCGGTCAACATTTCCATCGCAAATCAACTCTGGACTTCAAACAATTTCGGTAAATTTCCACTCTGGCTCCCAAGAGTAAGACTGTTAACTTCGGATTTCAATCAACTCCCGTTGATTTCCATTTCGGTTCCCAAGAGTGAGACTGTCAACTCCGGACTTTAGCCAGTGGACTTCAATCAACTCCGAACTTCAACCAATACTTCCACTCCCAAACAGCCAGGTTTGACTTATTCAAACACGACTCCTCAAATCCAAACCGGCATCTTCTCTCACAAGAAGCCGGTTTAAGTTACATACATCCTATAATGAGTGATAAAACCCGACACAACGATTTTTATTAGTTGTCTTCTAGCAGTTTCAACTGCTTCAATTTGTACTAATTCCAAGATGTTATGCTGGGGGCTTCGCCCCTAAACTCTCACGGAATTGAGATCGTCCAGCATTCGTAAACCAAGCTTGGATTAAAAATCTTGTAGCCCAAGCGACTACTAGTGACAAAGCATGACGGAGATGAGGGAATCGATTGAGTCATTAAATACGATGTAATATGATCCATACTGCTCCAAGAACATGGCACACCATCTACTTTGAATATCAAACGACCAAAAGATGTCGAATTTTAAACCTCGGTTACATCACCGAGCGGCCCAAAAGGAGGTCGAATTCTAAACCTCGATTACATCACCGAGCAGCCTAAAAGGAGGTCAAATTCTAAACCTCGATTACATCACCGAGCGGCCCAAAAGGAGGTCGAATTCTAAACCTCGGTTACATCACCGAGCGGCCCAAAGAGGTCGAATTCTAAACCTCGGTTACAACACCGAGCAGCCTAAAAGGAGGTCAAATTCTAAACCTCGGTTACATCACCGAACGGCCCAAAAGGAGGTCAAATTCTAAACCTCGGTTACATCACCGAGTGGCCCAAAACAGGTCGAATTCTAAACTTCGGTTACATCACCGAGCGGCCTAAAAAGTGGTCGAATTCTAAACCTCGGTTACATCACCGAGCAGCCCAAAGGAGGCCGAATTCTAAACCTCTGTTATATCACCGAACAGCCCAAAGGAGGTTGAATTATAAACGTCGGTTACATCACCGAGCGGTCAAAAGGAGGTCGAATTTTAAACCTCGATTACATCACCAGGTGGCTCAAAATGAGTCGAATTTTGAAATTCAGATGTTCCAAAGAGGTAATTCGATAAAATCAAACAAACAGCTTCCCATCAGAAATATGCCAAGAGTTAAAAATTTCAAACCACCCAGCATGGGGGCTAGTGATGGGTACAATATAATTGGCCCAGGAAAAAACTATTCAAACCGTTTGGCCTTATCAAGGTGGTTATCACGGACAATTTTTGGCCGGTGGTTATTATGAAGAAAAATAACCACATCCACCTATATAATGATCCTCATTCCAAAGAGAAAGGAAAGGAGGGGAGAAATAGGAGAGAAATCGCGAGGAAAAGGAAGCCAACCCTCCATCATCCTAGGAGGTCAAAACAATGGGCAGAGAGCCCATAGAAAAGATCTTTCATCTTCCTCCAAGAGATTTTCCTTCTAGTGATTAATAATAATTTACAAACTCCCTCCTGAGGCGTTCACCGGTTGAACACCACAAAACACTCCGCCCACCAAAAATGCATCCTCCATTTATCTTTCTATATTCTTGGAAAGATTTCTGACTTGAGCGTCGGAGGGTTTACGGTGGAAACAATTTCCGCCGACCTCTAACGTCTCATTTTTAGTTGTGTTGCGCAGAGTTCAGGTTTGAAGTTATGGAGAGCGGATTCGTGTCAGATCGACCAGCAAGAAGATCCGATTTGCGGTCCCTAATCCGTATGATTATCCAAATTCCTGGTACGCAACAACATCATATATATTCATTGAAGTAATTTTATAGTTGATTCAAGTAAAAATATATTGGAGAATATTAATCAAAATGTCTACAAACTTGCTCAGAAAAAAAAAGATACAAGAGAATTCCGCTATAAATTTGAATCAAACAAAAAGTAATAAGAATACTTTATTCAAAAATTACATAATTATGGTTTGAGAAAATAATGGTTATAAATACTGCATGTATATTTGAAATTTCTTTTGGCTGAAAACTTTAAGGAATATGCTGGGTATACTAAAAATAGGCTGGCCCAAAAGAAGTCAAGGATGACCCAAAACGGTGGTCAATATTCTAGCGGCCAAATTGAAAAACAGGCCCAAAAGCGGAAAGGTTCAGGACGGTCAACGTTGGCGTTGACCGTCCCGAAGGCTGACTTCATTTTCAACGTTGACCGTCCACTTACACATTAAAAACCCAAAAGGGCTTTTCTACTGTAATGGGCCTTACTCAGGCCCATGGCCTATCTGGCGGCTGACGACGTATACCCTTCACAAGGGCGCCCAACACGTATGCAGACGGTCAACTCGAGCGTTGACCGTCCGCGCTATTGGGCCCCGAGAAGCCTTTGATAATGGCGCCGACCCGTTTAGGCCCCCCCACCGTTAAAGAGGCCAACCACGATCCCCAAGGATATTCCACGATCTCAGAATATTAACGAGATTCGCCCTTGAAAGAAAAATATCTTCCCATTCCTTGCCCGAATATTAATCATCTTTGAATTTGGATGGCCGCCTCACAAGGAAACTCGCGCCCACCTTGACAACCAACACTCGCTCGGGAAGGTGGGCCGAAATCACGCCTTCCAAAGAAGGAAGATCACCCTCTCGGCCATTAAATAAACCACTAGAATCATCATTACGACTATAAATTTTTCATTGAGGCTTTTGATTAACACATTGAACTCATCCAAAGGCATGTCCAAAGTCTACTTTGCCACCTTCGTTCTCCAAAACCCTAAGAATATTTAAAAGACCTCGCGTCTCTCTTTTATTTACATAATTACTCTCTTTTCCTTTCTCTCGGTTTGAGCAAATAATGTTTATAAATACTGCATGTATCTTTGAAATTGTAGTGTTTCCAACTTAGGCTGGAAAACTTTAAAGAATATATAACCGTTCATTCTAATGATTTTCTTCTAGAAAGTTTTGTGCAAGTTTTGAGATGAATTTACCAGACACTTTGAGATATTTTTGTACTTTTGATAATGATGTGTTCTTGTAAATTTCTCACTTATAAACATTAAAGCAATTGACCCAAGTCCGTAAGCTTTAAGAATTTCGTGAATGGCTCAATAATAAAAATCTGATAGTGCGGGATGAATTCTCCCAAATAAGGCCTAGTGGGAAAAGGTTGGGATTTTTGTATAACTACGAATATGTAGATCAAATTAGTTTTTTACATAATCGCAACATTGAGACTAGTTGATTAGAGTATAACGCATCAAACCTATTAATTTATAAATTGACTTTTCTTATATAGCAGATTTAATTGATGGTTGCAAAAACCCTGAAGCTTTTTTCACGGACATGTTGCTCAAAAGCTTTCTATTCATCAAATAGATATTATGTTACTAACTAATTTCTTTACATTTTATTTATCCAGCTACAGCAATATGACATGTTCGTTTAGAATTGTAATTTGTTATGTATATTAATTTTATGAGTGTTTATTTTTCTTTTGATATTTTTACTCTTATTCACCATTAATGCTCAATTCTCCTAAATAATTAAGAATGTTATATTATTTACTAATTAAGAAACAATGTAGATATGGAAAAAAAATAGTTTGACATTGGCTCATGAAATCTGAATTAAAATTTCACGTGTTATATAAAATGATTTAAACATAGATCATATTAAAATGATTAAATATTAAAATGAACTGAACTGTTTAGTTTATATTAGAGATAATTGAACTCGAGTTTTAGTCGAACAAGATTTGGGTATAGAAGAGAAATTATGACCATTAAATCGCGTCATCTATAATTATGCCGAGTTACTGAAGCCAAAAGTATAACTTTATCCGCTTATAACCAAAAAGTTCTCATTACGATTCAATTCATATACTTTTTTTTTTATTATTTTTATTCAAAAATTCATACTTACATAAGAAAATATAGAATGTGAATATTTTTTAAAATAAAATATTTAGATAAAAATTATATAAAATATCTTAAAGAATAATACATATATACATAAAAATTATCAATTATATAAAAATATAATTTTATAAGGTGATTTTTATTATTTATTTATAATTAAAAAAAAGTTCATCAAGTATCATAAACAAGCCTTCTACGGCTGATTTTGTTACTCATGACACTATTTAGTTAACAAATACTGGCCAGGTTTAATTTTTTATTTGTGCTCATTAATAAAATTTATATATCTTTATCATACGTATAAAATTTAGGTAGCAAAATCAGGTAAGTTAAATAATTTAATGTTAATTAGTTCTATTGAATGTGTAACAAAAAGACTTTGAGATTTAAAAAATAAATTCAATCATTTAAATAAATAATGATCCTCAAAAGAGTAAGCGGAAAACTGTGTTAGTGTGTAAAAGAGACTATAATTAAATTACTTATACAACTAAATTTAATAAAGCAAAGTTAATTGGCCAATCTCATCCGCTAATAAGAGATATTTGGTTTAATCTAAATAAATAAACTAAATACGAATATGGAAATGGTGATTTTTAAAATTTAATAAGCTGATTAAAAAATTAATAAGGGAGTACTTTCCGATTAAATTCTATGGGTCATGAAAATTTTAGAAATCTTTTTTTTAAAAAAAAAAATTTATATTTTATTCTGTAATGAAAATAATAATAATACAGAAGATGTATCAGGTACTTAATTCAAAAAGAAAAAAAATTTAAAAAAATAAAAATTAGAGGATGAGAAATCATTTATGCCATATTATATATACAAATTGTTAAAGTTTTAAAAAGAACTCACATAGGCAATTTGTTTCAAAAAAATATTTTTGATATTATAATAATATTATTAAATTTATTTTATTTTTTAATTATTTTAATTTTTTCTAAAAAATAATTTAGGATAAAGATTGAAAATAACTAAATAAAACCTCTTATTTAAAAGTACATTTAACAATCCTATAATAAGAAGACAACTCCTGTTTTCTTGCCACTCTATTAATTACTGAAAAGAAAAAAAAATTATTGCTACTCGTTTTTATTCTTCTCCATTTTTTTGTGTAATTTGAAGAGCGTATCGCGCTTCTTCAATGCTTGAGTCCTTATGGCCGGATTGGAAACTTTTGGCCACCAAGAATACCGGCGCTGTGCTCTGTTAATTTCTTTCACTAATTTTTTGATTCGAAAGTTTTGAGTACCGTTTGTTTTTATCATATGGAATTGCTTTTTATTTCTGAATTTGCACAATGAAAATAGCTTTAAAAGGCTATGTAAACACAATGAAACCATCTCTGTGGCCCCTTCTGTTATATTTTGAGGCCATCTTCTAAATTAATGAGGTTTGAATTGTTAAAATTATATCAATTTCTCTGACTTTTTTTGGTATGGCCTTCTTTAAGATAAACAAAAGATATGCTATCCTCTTTCCTTTCTGATCCGTAGAAATCCGTGACTTAAAATAATCTTTTATCAGAGGTTAATAGATATTTTTAGTATCTTAAAATAATCTTAAAATATTGTTTGTAAAATAATAATAATTATTATTATTATGACCATAATGATAGCAACCGATGCATTTACTCCCCCAAACTCTCTCTCTTTCTCTCTCTGCATCCTCTCGATTCTTCTTCTCCTCTCTCCCTCTTTTCTTCCTTCTGTTCCCATTCTTCTTCCTTAAATTCCCGTCATTGTTTATCCTGCATTTCGGCTCGTCGAGTAACAGAGAACGAAAGAGAGAGAAAGAGAACAGGGACGTGTGTGTGTGGTTCCCGCCGTTGCCGTTGCCGCTGTTTCCCTGTTAATCGTCGAAGGAAACAAGAAAAATCGGGAAAGTAATTCGTCCCTTCTCTTGTAATTACTCACATTCCTCTTGTTACTGTTAATATTTGTGTTTGCATGCATTGATTTTGTGGGAATCGTTTGTATTTGGGCTTGAAGTGAAAATTGGGGAAAAAAAGAGTACGGCTCTGATGAGGAAAGATCTGATATTTTTAGGATTTCACAATGAATTTGGGGGGGAGGGGCAGTGGGCTAACCCAACAAAATACTTATTTTTCATGTTGGTGGAGGAAAGTTGAGTCTTTTCCTTGTTTCGGTGAGAATTGGTAGGAAGGCAAAAGAACCGAGCTCTGTTTTGCCCTACGATGGGTTTGTTTTACAGTAAATGGAAATGGTGGGGTTGTCACATTAGGCATCTCCCAAAATGTAAAAACACTACACTTATAATAATTAAAGTAGACAATAATTATAAAATAATAAACCCATATCATATGGTTTATATATAATGATAGAGCAAATACAAAGTATCATAAATTTTCAAATTACAATCATCTCAGACATATACTAAATAACACTCCCAAATACTGAATAACAAAGTAATATAGCCCGTAAGGCTATGAGCTTAATATCACACACAAACTAATAATCTCAGTAAAGGAATAAGAGTTATGAACTCTCCAATACTCGTGCATTGTCAAGGCTCCAATTAAACCTGCAAAAAATAAATATATATGACATTAGTGACTTTAAAACCAACAAAAATATAATTTAAAATATTATAATGTATCTTAGAGGATTTAGCAAATTGTTGTTCTAAGTCAAAAATAAAATAAATGAGAACACAAACACACTTTTGTGACTGCCGTTGCCCAATATGTTATAAAATATATATAAATAATAAAGTGGCACGTTATATCCTAAAATTTATAAGTACTTAAAATATCTGATAAAATCATTTACTAAGATGTTAGATTTGAAA
>BSYO01000011.1:16866297-16964776 GCA_033239525.1 Nepenthes gracilis
TGCACACATCATCAATAGGGTTCCCACTCCAATCTTATAATCAGGACTCCATACGAAATTTTGTTTGGCATCAAACCTAACTACGCCAATCTCCGCGTTTTTGGTTGTTTGTGCTATGCTAGTACCATATCTCAAGGCCGTACCAAGTTCGATCCCAGAAGTAGAAAATGTGCCTTCTTAGGTTATCCTTTTGGCGTCAAAGGCTACAAACTAATTGATTTAAATAGCCACACTACCTTTTATTCAAGAGATGTAATTTTTCATGAAAGAATATTCCCCTTTCAAAACAGCGGTCTTGCCCAAAACCTTAACACTCAACCTAACTCAACCTCATTCGAACCACCTACTACCTACGGCGAACAATTATGGCAATCAGAAACAATGACATCTAACCCGGATACTGATTCTGTGACAACAAATAATAACGACATTCCCACAGTCTCCATCCACAATCAAGATCAGGAACATATAATTAATGACCATTCTAAACAAAATGAGCTGAATGCCACACAGACTACTACTATTAATCAAGCACCCGTTCGCAGAACCACTAGAATTCGTAAGGCTCCCGAATACCTCAAAGAATTCCATTGTCACCAAGTATCTCAAACTTCACCCACAAGGTCAAACATACAAACTCTTCCTGGAAGACCGTATCCCATTGAGAATCACATATCATATCAACAATTATCTCCCTCCTTTGGACATTTTTCTGCGACTATAACATGCTGATGAACCACAAACATATGCTCAAGCCATTCGTGATGAAAAATGGCGTGAGGCCATCCACAATAGATTAAATGCATTAGAACAAAACAAGACATGGACTCTTGCTGAACTCTTACCCGGCAAAACCACCATTGGCTGCGCGATACGTTTTTAAATTGAAATTATGGCGGCGGCAGCATTGGGATATAAATGTGGGTTAGTCGCCAAGGGATATCACGCAGCAGAAGGATATTTACCATGAAACCTTCTCTCCTGTTGTAGTAACCTAAATCCGATGTCTTCTTGCCATATGGCTATCCAAGAAGGATAGCACCTATATCATTTGATGTCCATGATACCTTTCTTCACGGTAATTTAAATGAAGGAATCTAACCTCCCTGGATATACCAGCGGAAAACCAAATCAAGTTTGCAGGCTTTTGAAAAGCATATATGGTCTTAAACAAGCCTCTAGGCAGTGGTACTCCAAGCTGTCTGCATCCTTAATCACCTTTGGTTTGACTCAATCTAAAGCTGATTACAGTCTATTTACCAAACAAGACAATCAATCCTTTACAGTGCTTCTTGTATATGTTGATGACATCATCGTGGCTAGCAGTAATTTGGCTTCCATCCACTCTGTTAAAACACATCTTAATCATGCATTCAAAATTAAGGACCTCGGTGTTTTACGATATTTTCTTGGAATAAGTTGCACGCTCAACAAAAGCATCCACATATATCCGCGAAAATATGCCCTTGATATTTTAACCCGATTCAGCTCCTTAGTTCTAAACGTAAACTTCAATGGATCAGAATACAAACTCAGCCAAGAAACTGGGACTATTCTTCCAAGATCCCAAATATTTCGAACTAATTGGCAGACTACTTTATCTCACCGTAACAAGACTGATATTTATTCACGGCTGTCCATGTTACAGTCAGTTCATGCGGCTTCGTCCAACATCAGTCATCTGGCGGCGCTCATCAAGTCCTGCTACCTCAAACAAAATCCAGGGCCAAGTATACTGTTTCTCTTCCTCTTACAACACATTTCCAACGAGAACTTTTTGTGATGCGATTGGGCTTATTTAGCACGAATGACTCGAATCGTCATTAGATCTTTGCTGCCAATAGGTGTGGGGACTCGCTTATCTCCTGGAAATGCAAGAAGCAATCCGTCGTTTCCCGCTCCTCGGCAGAGGCGGAATATCGATCCATGGCTACCACGTGCTGCGAACTCTCCTGGCTCCGTTATATCTTGCGAGACTTGCTGATCCTTCACCTCGCGCTAGCGTCTCTACTTGACAGCCAAACTGCTCTGTAACGTCGCCCATCAATCCAGTGTTCCGCGACGGACAGAGCGGCGTTGAATTGGACTGCCGTTAGTTCGTGATAGATCCCAAGACGGCAGTGTTCCGCTCGATTACGTATTACCGCATGTCAGTACTGGCGGCGTGTTCACCCAGTTTCTTGACCATAGATTGACCGTCGAAACATCCAAGCTGGGCATCCTCAATATCTATGCTCCACCTTGCGGGGGGGTATTAGAAAATATAGAAAGTAAATAAAATAATATACTGCCCAGTTGGCAGTATATTGTATATTAGCACAGTTTGTATTTTTTCCTTTTACGTCTTTATTACCGTTGTATTTTTTCTGTATTATTTGCTGTATAAATCCGCTGCTCTCCTCTGTAATTAACAACGAAAATCAAAAGCAGAACGAATTATTTTTGGCGTCCATTGCTTTCTGCGTTTCCACTCCCCTTCGTCTTCTTCGTCTCCTTCGTCCTCCTCTTCTTCGTTTGCTGCGTAGATTCGCAAACTTTACAGGCAGCAAGGTAGACCATGTGATTTGTCTGACACACAATTTAAAAATTAAAAAAAAAAACTGAGATTTTTTGTTTTTCAGATAAATAATTAACTAAATTATTTTTTAATTTTACGGTATTTGGTATATGTATCAAAAATTTTTATTTATAAATATTTAATATATAAAAATTAATAAAATCATTGTTCCAGTTAAAAGAAACTTGGCTTTAGTCCTTAAAAATAAAATTAAAAAGTAATTTTATAAAAATTCATTCACACTTTACTTTGTCCACCAAAATAAATTCCTAAAAATTTTATCAGAAAATAATGGCTTAATGGTCGAGCATGAGTAACATCACATAGAATTTAAGCGCGATTAAAACAACCACAAAAGAAATTTAGAATCAATTATACCACTCACCATTCAGCCGCTTCTTGCTTTCGGACGCTCGATTCGACCGCCCATGCTCGGACATTTCCCTTCAATTAAGCGATTACAGATTATTGAAATATGCTACTGCGACAAAAGCTCAGATCGCTAATTTATGCGCTGAACTATCACCTCGCTTTTAACAGAGCTATTGCAGACTAAACCTAGCCTAAAATCGATTAATCGGCTCCGTCTTGGCAGCTTATCACCACTTAATAGACTATAAATATTTCAAAGAATTAACCCGAGCTTAAACGCCAAAATTCAAGCATAAATCGATTTACAAGATGGGTTATAACGAAACCAAGAAACGGCTCAATCGCCGCATCCGACTAATGGTGCCCGCTTGCTCTGGCTCGACTTGGCTCGATCGGCTCGTGGGCCAGACTCAGTTAATTGGGCCATAATTTGGGCCCGAAGCTTATATACTGTAGTAGCATGGAGTACGGAGCAATTATGCAGCAAGGTCGAGGATTCCGGAGTACAGAGCAATAATGCAGCAAGGTGGAGTACGGAGAAATAGTGCAGCAAGGTCGAGAACAGGGCAATAATGCAGCAAGGTCGAGTACACAGAGCAATAATAGCATGGCGGAGTACGGAGAATAGTGCAGCATGGTCGACTACAGAGAAATAGTCAGCATGGTTGAGTACAGAGTAATAATGCAGAAAGCTGGAGTACGGAGCAATAATCAGCGTGGTGGAGTACGGATCAATAGTGCAGCATGGTCGACTACAGAGCAATGATGCAATGGCAGCAAGGTAGACCACGTGATATGTCTGACACACAATCTAAAAATTAAAAAAAAAAACTGAGGCTTTTTGTTTTTCAGATAAATAATTAATTAAATTATTTTTTAATTTTACAGTATTTGGTATATGTATCAAAATTTTTTATTTATAAATATTTAATATATAAAAAATTAATAAAATCATTGTTCCAGTTAAAAGAAACTTGGTTTTAGTCCTTAAAAATAAAATTAAAAAGTAATTTTGTAAGAATTCATTCCGACTTTACTTTGCCCACCAAAATAAATTACTAAAAAATTTTATCAGAAAATAATGGCTGACATGGTCGAGTACATAGCAATACTGTGTTAGAAATTTATGTGGTTAAAATAATCACAAAAGTAAAATTTAGAATCAATTAATATACCTCCAACCATTTGGTCTTTTTATTTTGGACGTTCGATTCAGCGGGCCATTTCCAATCTTCGGGCGTTTAACTTGGGACGTTTAGATGGTGTATTCGCGAGTTGCGTCTGAGAATACCCAAGAATCAGTTTAATTTATAATTTATATCAAACTATCACCCGCCAAACGAGGCGTTTAGTCTGCTGTGGCCAAAATTGATTAATTGTCTTAATGTTGAGAGTTATCGTGACCACTTAATAGTATAAATATTTGAAGAATTAAGCGAGTTAAGCTGCCGAATCGGGATTGATCGAAAAGGCGAAGAGAACGAAACCAGCAAACGGCTCGAAATCGGCTCAGATCCGACTCGAAGAAGCCATTTGGCTCTGGCTCGGCTTGGCTCGGCTCGATCGGCTCGTGGGCCGGATTCAGTTAATTGGGCCGGACTCAGTTAATTGGGCCGCAATTTGGGCCTGAAACTTATATACTGTAGTAGCGTGGAGTACGGAGCAATTATGCAGCAAGGTCGAGGATTCCGGAGTACAGAGCAATAATGCAGCAAGGTGGAGTACGGAGCAACAATGGCCGCAAGGTGGATTACGGAGAAATAGTGCAGCAAGGTCGAGAACAGGGCAATAACGCAGCAAGGTCGAGTACACAGAGCAATAATAGCATGGCGGAGTACGGAGAATAGTGCAGCATGGTCGACTACAGAGCAATGATGCAATGGCAGCAAGGTAGACCACGTGATATGTCTGACACACAATTTAAAAATTAAAAAAAAAACTGAGACTTTTTGTTTTTCAGATAAATAATTAACTAAATTATTTTTTAATTTTACGGTATTTGGTATATGTATCAAAAATTTTTATTTATAAATATTTAATATATAAAAATTAATAAAATCATTGTTCCAGTTAAAAGAAACTTGGTTTTAGTCCTTAAAAATAAAATTAAAAAGTAATTTTATAAAAATTCATTCACACTTTACTTTGTCCACCAAAATAAATTCCTAAAAAATTTTATCAGAAAATAGTGGCTGACATGGTGGAGTACAGAGCAATACTGTAGTAGCGTGGAGTACGGAGCAATTATCAGCAAGGTCGAGGAATCCCGAGTACAGAGCAATAATGCAGCAAGTGGAGTACGGAGCAACAATGGCCGCTAGGTGGAGTACGGAGCAATAGTGCAGCAAGGTCGAATACAGAGCAATAATGCAGCAAGGTCGAGTACACAGAGCAAATTGACAGAAAGGTGGACCGCCGCATGGTTTTATCCATCAAAAATGTTTCAAAGGAATAATAAAATATTATTCATTATAAATATGAGTTCATCTTTTAACTTAATCAATAGAAAATAATCTACCCCATATACAAATTCAAGGATTAATAGAAGCTATTCATATTCAAATTCAAACAGCTAACGCACGGCAGCTAAGGAGGGCCACTTTAGTTTTTCTACAATATTGCCAACACTTGTTTTAAAATTTTTGTAAATAATAGTAAGTATGATACTAAAAATATAAATAACTCATTATATTTAATATTATATTAATAATAAAAGAATTAAAACTCATCTGACTGGTTAACTTATTTTTTAAATCGTAAATACTAAACGTTTTGGTATTAAAGCAATGTGGATTTGATTTCCAGCATATATTATTGCATTATCAATTTACATGCATTTTATAAAATATTGGTAAGCCTGATTAACCGTAGTTTAACTCATTTCTATATTTTGATTTTGGGTGGTCCTAGGGTGTTTCCGATCACTGAGTCTGTGTAGAAGAATTTTATTATAATTTATGTGTTAATCAGATTAAATGACATCTAGACTAAGACGATTAATATGGGATAGTAATTCAAACTCTAGTATAACTAATCTCAGGGAGTCGATAATTATATGAAGTAATCATCATTATTCAAGATGGACTATTCCAACCCAACAAGTAGAATAAATTTATAAAATAAAAACTTTTAATTTTAAAACAATTTTAATAATAAAGATAATAAATAAATAATTTATTTTAACTGTACACCAAATTTTACAGTAGATCTCAAGGATCTAATAATATTAAATACATTAGTATCAAATGTTCATCTTTCCTAACTTAATCCAACATGAAAATCAAAGAGAATTTTTAATTCTATATAAAATTTATTTTAAATTATTAATAACATAATTTAACCCTAATTATCTTATTTAGATTCCACCATGAAAAACCATAGTACTACAGGTAGAAGTCAGCTACCTTTATACCAGAATTATTAAAATATAATGGGATCACTTTATCAAATAAATAATAAGTTGATCTTACCCAACCATCTCGACACATGACGAGAAGAAAATTTTCAGATATTACCGAAATTCTCTGAAGAAAACATTATTTTTAACTTTAGACCCCCACATTAACCAAGATAATTAACTTTTAATATAACCAAGCCTCAGAGAATTATGTCTAAGTATGAAATATTTAGACCGTCTACTAGTATAAGATACCAATCAATATATTTTCAAGAAATTGGACAAGCGAAAAGTCGAACCATTCTTTAGAAATTATTATACAACCAATCCCGCAGTCACCTAATTTGTTTGAAATTCAATCAATTAATATAATTGATATAGAAAATAAATTTATTTCAGATATAGAAATATTATAAAAAAATGTATATTAGAGAAAAATAATAAAATTAAATAATGGTATTTTTAAACTTTTACAAAGAAAGCAAAAAAAAATATAGGCTTATGTGAAAAAAAGTAATGAATTTACTCAAATGCAAGTTACTATTTTTTGAATGGTTTTTACCATATATAAAAAATGAAACAACTAAGCAAATAAATGTAAATGAAGGGATTATTTCATCGTGAAATACTATTAATAGATAATAGATTACATCTGTTCATCCACCATTAACAGAATTAAAAATAACTATAGATAATAAATTGTTACCGTAGCTCCTTTTTAAAAATGTGCTTACAAAAAAAATGATAGTAATGCAAATTTGGGAGATATTAAAAAAATTTATTAGCAAAAAAATTATTAATCTCAAATATTAATACAGTAGTTAAATAAGTAGAATGAGTAGAACATATACTTCAAAATTAAGTAGTTCCTGCTTATCAATTTCCTTATCGTATAGCGCATTTACAAATCTTACCATTACCTATAATTGATAAATTACACCTACCTTCAATCTGAATAGATGCCTTTTTAGAAAAATTAACACAAAGACTAAATGATTTACCAACCTCATCAAATGCTACTACAAACACAATAAAGATAGTCCAAATAATCGATTAAACTCAAGAAATACCCCATGAGTTTGACAATGATCAGACAATAAATAAAATTAAGCGGCATAATTCCAAATATACATATACACAAACCAAAAACTATTATCCACGACCTACACCACTTGATATTTAATACGAAGAAAGAAATAAATTTTCATACAAAAATTATGATACTATTGCAATACATGAATGGAATAAAGATGATAAATTCGAATATGAAATTACATATATATTACACGACATGGGTATAATGTCTGTTGTATATCAAGAATATAATCAAGTAACTGAAAACATGCTGCTAAATTAATTATTGTCGGTTTTACTGATACATTAAAATTCTAATAAAAAAATGCCTTAACATCTATTAAAAGGCAATATATTCTTAATCACATTAGAAAATATTTAACAAGAAGGGCATAATGGTAAAATTTAATTTGTTCAAAAACAAAATAGTCTTGAAACATTGTTACTCTTAGTGAAGCTTTCCTTAGAAATATTAAGATGAGTTAACAAGTACTAAATTATTTCTATCCAATCTTCGTTGTCTTACTCTCCGAGACTTCTGATGGTATAAGGATCTTTTTACTACTCATATTTTTTTTACGTAGGGATTGTAACGAGTACTTCTGGAAAGAACAGTTTGTTGTTGGTCTTCCCACTCTCTTTGTTCAACGCATCCTTACCAAGCTTATTGAGCTTGGGGGAGGTACCGCTGTCCAATGGTCTAAAATGGCCTACGGATAATTATTTACTTTTATCAAAAAGGAAGGATTACAATGATGCCAAGAATATAAAGAACAAGTTAAATTTTACAAAGACGGCAAAAAATTTAAAGCCCAATTAGGACCATTCTATTATCAATATGAAATGGATAAAATAAAAGCATATTCTCAACAAAAACTCAAATATCTCAAATACTTTAAAAAATTATATAAATCACATAATACATATTATCAATCTAATAAAAAGAAGTCTTTTACAAAATCTAAAGCAACAAAACCAAATGAACATAAACCCACATGTCAAACCCAACAATAAAAAATTATATGTTAAAAATATAAAAGACCTAGACATAAATTTAATTAATGTAGATAAAAAAAATTTTTTATAAAATATTTAAAGATGATAAATAATTATGTAATAATTTGACAACCTTGTTAACCAGTGATATTGAAATCGAAGAGGAATTCATTCAAGAAGAAAATGAAATACAAGAAAATGAATCAAGCTTATTATTCATTGATAGATGTGATTGTTTTTAGATGGTTTCATTTGAAATATGAATTTGAATATTAATGAAAATATGAGCTATCACTAATAATAATAATAATAATAATAATTTTTTAATTAAAATAATGGAGTATAAAAATTAATTAAACACTATTTCATACATAAATAAATACTATTCTATATCAATAAATAAACTGCAAAAGTATAACAATGATCTACAATAACATATAACATATCATGCCACAATTTCATACACAATATTAATATAACTTAACTAATTACATTTTATTACATTAAACACATTCAAAATTCTAAGTTTTCGAAGTCTAGCAAATATCCATAGCATGTCCCTGTACTTGCTTTATCTAATCAACCGTCAGCTCGTGCTTCTCATTTGGAAAGGAAAAAGAAATAAGGATGAGTTAACCACTCAATAAATGTATCTTATTTAAAAGTAGTAAATAATATAAGCAAAACTAAATAGAAGAAGTATATATGAGTATGAAAGAGATGCATGAACTTGAACATGATTAAATATGCTAGGAATACAATTTACTTCTTTTATATACTATTATTTTTCTTTAGGATATTGTTTAAGTATAATTATTTATCATTGCGGACTCGGGCCAGTAGACCCTACTAGCCAAGGGAACGAATAATCGAGGACAGATTGTATTCACTCTACACAATTAAAGGTCAAAGTTTCCTTCATACTTTACATCCTGAAGGTAGGATAGTTCTCTTATTCTTAATTCAAAATTTTCTATCCTTAATTTCTATTGTAACATCCTAAAGCATATCAAGAGTATTACCTGCTACAATACGCAATCAGGACACATCCTTGAGTCTCCACTGTGATATTAGTAGCATGTCTAGGGATATGACCCTTCAAAATATGAATCCGTGATCCGAATTTCATAATTTCTTATTCTTTTGAGGGATAATCCACCAAACTTCTTCGTAAATATCTCCGTCTGGAAGAATAAACCCATCGTGTACCCAAATTGTGAAATTTTTCTTCAAATATTCGTATACTTTTTATCTTACTTTTAAATTTAAATCTTCACCCGACTTAACTTTTTTGCATAGGCATCACATAACACCAGAAAGGTGAGAATTCTTACCACTGTGAGCCCAATTCGATTTTAGGGCTTTAGATAACGATTCTCTTCGCAATTTTCTAACAATAATATTTTTTTGAAATACATAATTAAATACAGGCAAATATACATAACTTGAAGGACAATTAAACAAAGCAAAAATATGTAAAAATACTCATTAATTTCGGATAAACAGTGACCGCAGTCGAATTTAGGTTTCCAGATGCTCCAAATGGTTCGGAACTTAGAAATCAGAAGCCAAATTTGTAATTGCTTACATTCAAGATATGAGTTAATTACAATTAAAGCTAAATCATGCACGGGAATCAAAATAAACAGGAAATTATAATTTGGGCGTGGGTTAGAGTTTGATATACACAAAACCGTGTAAAATTATAAATTTGGACACCTAAATGATAACTCAACATATTCATGATATGGGTAACCACATTCTAGACCCAAATTAAGTAAAAGTCCCAAAAATTTATGGATAAAATTGTCCGAACAAGGGGTTAGGGTTTCTTGTCCGAAAATCAGTCAAAATTACAGATTTGAGCATGGGATTCACATATATCCATACTTGACTCTTGGAAATTTTAAAATATAAATTTAATTGGGTATCGAAATAATGATACTCAAAGAAAACGAAATAAAAGTGTAAGAAAAGGAAATAGGAGAGTGTGAGTACACATATCTGACCTAATTTATCATCTTTTAACTAACTCTCGACAGTTCGAACTTGAGAACTCATTCTCCACATTTTATGTCTAGTCTCCATGCTCTTTCTCTCTCTAAAAAATCAAAAATGGTTAAAAAATGCAAAGGGAGAAACCCTCACGCGATATAAATACCCCGACTCGCGTTCAAGCGCCTGTCGGGCGGTGATCAGGCGCACAATTCTGCCACAGTCGTGCCTTAATCGGCGTCCGAGTGACCATCGAGCATGGTGTTTGTCACGAACCCGAACCAAACAGGTCAATTTAAATGATTAAATATAATAATCTGGATATTACAAAGTGTCTTCTCTTTTCTATGCTGTGGTGGCGCCTCGGCTTTCGGGTGCACTCTGGTTACGCTAAATCAACCCGTCTTTGGGCCTCAGCGCCGCTCTCGCGGTCCCCTTTGCTACTTGGACCACCGCCCTGCCTGGGCACTGCTTGGGCACCCTGCCTATCCTTATCCTTTTGCTTCCGGTAATAATTTTTTATTATTTCTAAAGCCTAATTTTGATCATTATTAATTCAATTGTTTCCTAATTACCATATTTTGGGATCGAGATCTCACAGCGTCTCTCGTGTTGGTTCTCATGGGGTCGTCCGGTATAACCACAACACTGATGGTAGCTTCGTTTGGCCAAAGAGCCTGGTCGTCCTCTGTGATGTCTATTGGTCACTTTAACTCGACCGTTGGCTTCAGGATCGTACTATGAATCGTTTGTTGATAAATTGGATCCTGTTATCAGTTATTATGACCTCCGGAATCCCAAACCGACAAATGATGTTTTGATGGATGAACTTTGTGGCATTTTGCTCCATTATCTCGCACCGGGGAAATTGTTTCCCCCACTTGGTGAAGTAGTTGATGTTGCCAACAAGGAACTTCATCTGTTCGGAGGCCAAGGGCATGGGATCGAGGATATCGAGCCCCCTTTGCGCGAACGGCCATGGGGATTACAAGCTCTGCAGCTTCGTGTGTGGTTAATGGCACATAGACTCACGGACTTGGCAGCTTTCACACTTTTTGACGAAATCCATGGAGTCTCGCTTCATCATGGGTCAGAACAGACCTTGTTACATAATCTTGAATGTTAGGTTCTTCCCTCCGACGTGTGAGTTGCACACGCCAATGTGGACTTTACCCAACACGTATTCGACCTCTTCCGAAGTGAGGCACTTCAAATAGGGGGTCAAGTATCCTCGCCGATACAACTTTTTGTCGAGGATAGTGTATCAGCCATCTTCTTCCCCCATGGCCTCCTCTAGGCTTTCCAGATAATTTTTCATCTATCAGGTATTTTTGTATGAAATCATCCAATTGTCTCCCTCGATTTGCCTCTGGCATATTACTCTTGGGATCCCATTGCGGCGTCTTTGGCAAACCGATCTGCCTTCCAGTTTTCCACTCTTGAAATATGCACGATCTCAAACTTCTCGAACGCCAGGGATTAGGCCTTTGCTCTCGCTAGGTACTTAGTGAGTTGAAGGTTGGATGCCTCAAAGACTCCTTGCACTTGATTAACCACCAACTTTGAGTCAATGTGCACAACCAGCGCCTTCACTGAGCACTCCTTGGCTAATCTGAGTCTTGCAAGGAGGGTATCGTACTCTGTCATGTTATTGGTAACCAGGAATGCTAGGGCGAAGGAGCACTTGATCTCTGCACTGTCAGGGGTTCAAAGTACAATCTTAGCTCCGCTGCCCGTTGCGTGGTCGATCCTTCACGTGGAGGGTCCACATTGGGGCGTTCGCAATGTCCGTGTCCTCGACTTGATCTTGGGCTTCCAGAGCGGGGGTCGCCATTTCGACCATAAAGTTTGCGAGGGCTTGACCCATCAGGGATGGCCTCGGCCGAAACTACACGTCAAACTCACCCAACTTAATAGTTCACTTGACCAATCTCTCGGACATCTCTAGTTTCTATAAGATTTCCTTTAGAGGTTGATTGGTTAGTATAATGATCCGGTGAATTTGAAAGTATGGCCTCATCTTTTAGGCGGAGTACATGAGAGCTAGGGCAATTCTTTCGGTGTAAGGGTGACGGCTCTCCGTGTTTATCAGTACTTTGCTCGCATAGTACACAGGTCGCTGTACGTTTCTCTACTACCTAATAAGAACCAAGTTGAGGGTGGTGTCTCACACCACCAGGTAGAGGTATAGGTCCTCCTCCTCAGAGGGGGAGGTGAGGAGCAGAGGGTTGGCAAGGTACACCTTTAACTCTTGAAAGGAAATCTCGCACTCATCCGTTCGGGAACCGCGAGGTACCCTATCGTCTTCGTCCCCCTGAGGGCCCTGAAGAATGGTAGGTACTTCTTTACGGATTTGGCCAGAAATCGTGAAAGGGTAGAAAGTCGCCCCGTGAATTTTTGAACTTCCTTTACGATCTACGGTGGGTGCATGTTGAGGATGGCCTTAATCTTCTCCGGGTTGGCCTCGATGTCACGCTCGGACAATATGAAGAACAGGAACTTTCCAAACGTCACCCCAAACACGTACTTGGCCGGGTTGAGCTTCATCCCATGGGTTCGAAGTACCTCAAATGCCTCCGCCAAATCGTGGACGTGGTCGTTGGTAGGTTTACTCTTGACAAGCATGTTATCTATGACACCTCCACGTTTCTCCCGATCTGGGTTTCAAACATCTTATTCACTAGTCGTTGGTACATCATGCCTGTGTTCTTTAGCTGAAAGGTATAACCTTATAACAGTAGGTCCATTGGTTAGTCATGAACGAGGTGTCCTCGTTGTCCAGGCTCATCCTTATCCGATTGTAGCTTGAATAGGCGTCCATGAAGCTCACGAGTTCGTGCCAAAACGTGGAGTTCACGAGTTGATCGATCTGTGGCAACGGAAAGTTGTCTTCGGGTAAGGTTTGTTCACGTTGGTGAAGTCAACGCACATCCGCTACTTGCCGCTACTTTTCCTAATGAGAACGACGTTTAACAGCTAATAGGAATACTGGACTTCCTAGATGAATCCTACGTTGAGCAGCCTTTTGACTTCTTTCCTTATGGCTATCAGTTTTTGGATAGAGTGGTTCCTACATTTTTCGCTGATAGGTTTGTGGCTGAAATTGAAGCTCAGATTGTGGACCATTACTCTGGTCGGTATCCCCGGTATGTCGGCAAGAACCAATGTAAAGACATTGGAGTTCCTTTTGAGGAAGTCCACGAGTTGGTCGCAGACTGCTATGGCCAGAGAATCGCCAATGTGCATGCACTTCTCAGGTTCGACGGGGTCCAAAGGGACCATCTCTGTCGCCTCACCCAACTCGTCATTGCAGGCGTTTTCTACCGTGGAAGTCTAGGTCCACAGTTGGGCGACTAGCCACTGCGGGAATGACCTGGGATAGGGAGCACATTCATCCCATTACCTAGTCGCCAAGTACCTCCCCTACTCCATACGGGGTCAAAAACTTCATCTTCAGATAAGGAATCGATATTATGGCCCCGAAGGTAGTGAGGAACGGCTTGCCTAGAATGGCATTGTAGGCTGACGGCAGGTCCATAACAAGGAATGTTAATGCTCGTGTGGATGTACATTGGTAAGTTCCCTTCATGACCTCCGGCAGGATCTCCCCCTGTACGGACACGGGTTCATTGTCCAGGCAGTTCAAAAGGCCTTCGATTGTTCTCATTTGGCTATTTTTTAATCCGAGTTTAAAAAATATATCAAGATACATAAAATTTTTAGAATTTTCATTATCAATAAAAATTCGTTTCAATTGGTAGTCGATCGTACCGTCCAAAATAAGGGTTGATACAATAAGAGAGTCAGAATGAGAGGAGGCGCCCAGCGAGCGGGATCCATTCTGGAATTCGGGCTCGAGCGCAGGGGAGGTGCACAGCGAGCGGGGTTCATTCTATTTTTTTCGAGTTGAGCGGGTAGCGAGCGCACGGAGGGCGCGGAGGCTTTGGACTGGCTCGAGCGACTGGAGGACGGAAAGGACCGATACACTAATACATAAGGTCACGAAATATGTAAATTAGAAACATGACTCTAACAATCTCCCCCTTTGGCAATTCCGTGGTAAAACCCAGAAAATAAATAAATATAATAGAATCACGAGTTCAGACACCACTGAGATAAAATTCATGTACATAAAAACCTACACCTAGTGATACATAAGATACAGAAAATGTAAGCAGCTACGCTAGAACAGCGACGTCGAGGTGATGAGAGCAGCATTGACAGTGTAACAGAATTTTCCTGGTCAAGCAAGGTTAGTACCAACAATACAAAATATAATAAGGGAGAATAACAGCATGCACTGTAAATAAGCATGAGATACAAGCACTACTGAAATGTAAACAGTAATAATATATAGCGAAAATAGAAAGTCTCCCCCTAACGAAAATAACAAGACTCCCCATAACATTAAGAATAACATCTCTCCTAATCTCCCCATATCAAAAGGAACCCAAAAGGGAACCAACATGAACTAAGATCTCCCCCTTTAAACATAAATAACAAAGCTCCCCAACAAAATGAAACAGCACCCCAACATCTCCCCTAATCTTCCCCTATCAACAACATCTCCCCTAATCTCCCCCTATTAACAGGAACCAAAGATCTCCCCCTTTTTGTCACGAATAGTCAATGGGTAATATAACTAACTTTTCTTAACTCATACTTATCGCATTGAATTAACTTTTGTATTCAATCTTTTTACTTGTTCATTTAGTTGCTGAATATGATCAACAAGTTTATTCATTTGTAGCCCTATTCTTGGGTTGTATGGAACGTTCATGGTATAGCAGTGGGACCGAATATGCCCAACCTTTCCACACGCATGACAAGTTGGCAGAGACTTTGTGGGTTTGTTCATATTGTTCCACAATTTATGTGAGGTAAATCTATTTTCCACACGTCTAGTCGGTTGCTTAGTGAGTTTGGAGTTGTAAGCGTGTTGGTGTAGAATTTTGGTGGCGGGAATAAAAGTAGTTTTAGGTTTCACGTCATTTTGGACAATATTCGCAGCATACCCCAACCCCTGTTTATTTCCACCAATTTTGCCAAACCCGAGCATATGATCTAATTTTGTGGACCCATTTAAGAATTGTTTTAAATCTTTTCTGGTAACCTCAAGTTCAGATTCTAGAGTTGTGATTTGTTTAGTAAATGAGGTTGTCAGATTCTCAATTTTTTGGATTTTAGCATCTAACTCGAATTGTTGAGTTAATTTTTCTTGTTCCAAATCTATGATCCTACTGTTTAAGGTTTTATTTTATTTCTTTACTTTCAAGTATTCCTTAAACAGTTTGTCATATGCTTCTTGAAGGCCATCAAATTTAGCTTCTGACTCATCCACAGAGTCATCAGATTGATTAAAATTTTCTCCTGAATTACCACACATGAAAGTCATAAAAGCCATGTATTTGACAGGGCCATTTTCAGAATATTTTTCACCCTCTTCTTCTTCGTCATCACTTAAGGTCACATTAACTTTAAAGGCTTGACCTTATTGGCGTTTAAGGTTTGAACATTCAGCCCGATAGTGGCCAAAGTCTTTATACTCATGGCATTGAACTTCTTGAGTATTTTTTGATTTGTAGTCCTTGAGTTCACGTCCGTCTTTCTTCTCAAATTGAGATGAATGTTTTAAATCCACATTAAGTTTGTTTGATGAAGATTTATTTTTTCTTAAAAACTTTTTGAAATTCTTAACAAATAAGAAAAAATCATCATCGCTACATGACTATTCATCGAAATTCCGGTTTCGCTCTTCTCTACTTGATTTTAGACCAAGTGATTTATTTTTCCTTGATTGTGGCAATGTGTGCTCATAAGTTTGAAGGGACCCTACAAATTTTTCGATTTTTAATTTATCTATATCTTTTCTTTCTTCAATCGCAGTAACTTTTGATCTAAATTGTTCAGGCAAAGATCGTATAACTTTTCTAGCAATTCTATTTTTCAGGATTCGTTCTCCTAAATTAAACGTAAAATTTACAATATTATTTAATTGTGCATAGAATTCATCAAATGTCTCGTCATCATTCATTCGTATTTCTTCGAATCTAGTGGTGAGCATTTATAATTTTAAATTTTTAACCAGTTTAGTACCTTCATAAGTGATTTCTAGAATGTCCCACGCATCTTTAGAAGTTTCGCACATAGAAATCCGTTTAAACTCATCGGAAGATACAGCCATAAAAATAGCATGTAAACCCTTTCTATTCCAGTTACAAGCATTAAGTTCATCTTTTGACTACAAAGATAAAACTTTTGATTCATCACTACTCTTGGGTGGAGTCCACCCAAGTTGGGTACTCGCCCATACACGCTCTTCCAAGGATTTGAGGAAGGCTCTCATCCGGATATTCTAATATGCATAATTGCTCCCATCAAAGAAGGGAGGTACGGAGAGCGATCCACTCGTATACATCTAGAATGGGGTTGTGGATCGGGGTGAGTCTCTGATACCAATTGAAAAAGAATTTTTTATCCTAAATTGTACAATCAAGTTTTAACCTCGATAAAAATAGCGGAAGCAGTAAAAAGTAAATATCCAATACACGTAAAAAATATTTATTTTTAGATGTTAGAAATAAGGACAAGCATGTAAAATATAACCAAGCATAAAAAATCATAAAAAGACACGATTTTTGGTGACGAAGGAAAAACTCGATACCCACGGTAATCGAGAAAAATTCTCCGGGCTTCAACGGTCAGAGAAGCAATGCACTATGAAAATCAACTTACAGACCGGGTGGTAACGACGCGCTAACCTAGCCGACTTACTCCCGTCTTGTGATCCCTACCAAGAAACTCCTTGGATTTGTCCGCGGCAACGAAATTGAACATCTTCCGATCTTCACATCAATCTTCCCTCTCTAGCCATTTGAATTGCCGAACACGATCGAGTCTCCTTCTTCAACGCATCGACGTCTCCAACGAAGGTAAAAGGAAGTGTTTAAATGATTAAGAGAAAATACAGAGAAAACTATTTAGACATGTAGCTCAAGGTTGTAGCTTTAGGTTTTCTCAAGTGAAGTAATATCAATGAAGCATGAACAACCTTATTCTCAAGTGGGGCACGAAACTAGTCTGCCAAGAGTCCTAGGGTTCCAAAAACATAATCCAAGTATTTATAGAGGGTTCAAAATTTGCATTTAAAAACTTACCCGTTGCATCGGCGCTCGAGCTCAGCTCAAGTGCACAGCGGGTGCATGGAGGGTTTCTAGAGAAACCCTACGTGCGCTCGAGCCCGAGGAGGCGCCCAGTGAGCGGGATCCATTCTAAAATTCGGGCTCGAGCGCGGGGAAGGCGCACAGCGAGTGGGGTTCATTCTGTTTTTTTTGGTCGAGCGGGTAGCGAGCTCACGGAGGGCGCGGAGGCTTTGGACCGGATCGAGCGACTGGAGGTCGTAAAGGACCGATATACTAATACATAATGTCACAGAATATGCCAATTAGAAATATGACTCTAACAATACTGATCATGCCGGCGGCGGTGCGGTTCCTTGGTGGCTCGAGCCTTTCAAGAACCACGTGAGGTCCCCTTGGGGACCAGGTCTTCAATCTTCCTTTATAGGGTCCAACAATCTTCCGTGGTGTGTTTCAGAGACCGGTGGAACTGGCAGTACTTTGTCTGGTCTCAGACCTTCGGCGGCCAACTTGCGCACATCGTATTCTAGCTGCTCACTGGCACAGCTACCCACTCAGGGGTCGTCGCTGTGAGCGGTAGTGTCGCTTAGTGGCACGCTTGCTTGTACTCTTGTGTTGACCATCGTTTGTGCAGGAGAATGTGTGTTGTGATAAGAAGCTGGACTTTTCATCAATTCTTACAGATTATGCCAATGATGCGTCGTTGGATTCGAGTTCTTCGGTGAATTAGGAATCCTTCGGATTCTCTATCTGGGTCAGGTCTCGAACGAGTCTGGTCTCCACTCTCATCAATCTGAGCCCTGCGCAACACAAACTATAAATAAGAAGTCAGAGGTCGATGGGATATTTTTTCATCGAAAATACTCTGACACTCAAGTTAGGAATCTTTCTCAATGAACGGAAAGATGTAAAAGTGAAAGTAAGTGCGGTGGCGAATGAAGAAATGCAGGTATGCAAGATGTGTCGAGCGATTGAGGGAGGCTTGGCTTCTTAAATTGCACTATTGGGAGTGGCTCACTACAACTACTCGATAGAGGCTTTTGGTTCAGTGGGTTTTGATGAGTCTGGGTTGCTCAATTGAATGCTTGGCTTTCTCTATCGAATGCCTTTCTTTGCCTCTCCTCTCTTTACTGGAAGAAGAGGTATTTGTAGGTTCCATGGAGGAGAACCCGGGGCATGGGAACCTCCGGCATATGGCAAGTCAAGATTCATCGATCGTTGACCGTTGGTGGTGGCGAGCAATGTCAATTGTCACCTTGTGGTGGTGCGGGGATCGTTGCCAGGCGTGGATGGCCCGGGTTTATTTTACTTTGTTTGGATTGACTGGAAAGCTGTCAGGATGGCGCTTGTTACGGCTGGCCAACATTGACCTTGCTTTCCATTAGCTAGTAGCTCCTCCATCGACGTGCCCTATGCTGGCAGACTGCAACGACTGCAGTATGGATACAGATGGAGTTGATTGGCTGTGTCGCCTGGTGCTCGGCACGCCTTGTCCTCTCGCGTCCTAGCTAACCCTCGTAGATTAGGCTCGTTTGCTGATGGGCGTCCTCCCAACGGGGCCTAGTCTGTCTCAACCCAATTCATCATTGGACCCAATAAATTTAAAAAATATAATATTTATTAATTTATATATTTTATCTGAATATATTAATATGAATAAATTTATTAAATATCATATCATTTAAAAATATTTTAAAAATATCTAAAATATATATACTATCTAGAATGGCTTTAATGACTTGAAATACAGATTAATTTGCCCAAGCATCCAAATTACTTTTTCCAAGTATCTAATGACTTGACACCAAGAGATGATGGGGAGCAAGAGACCAAGCTGGGATGACCAGGGGAGCATGAGTAACATTTTTTATGCCGATGAGAACCAATCCCTTAGAAAGCAGGGCGGCAGCAACAGTAATTTTAGCAGGACTTAAGAAAGCAAAGACCGCTGTTATCGTAGAGCACAGAAGCTGAAGAGTGATACCTTAGTTGGCATCAAATCAGTCAATATTCACTACCAGATTAAATTTTCGTCTAAATAAATCAGCTTTCCTCCTCCTCCTCACAGTATTCCTACATTAAATTTACTCATTATTTTTATTATTTCCTTAGCTACATCACTTCTTTAACTTATTCGCATCATCTGAATGGTTAAGTCTGTATACCATTTAAAGGCATTTGTATAGATGTTACAATTTCGAAATGCAAGTAATCGCACATTATGGCATTAAATCAGAAAAAAAAAAATCAAAATACAACTAACCATTTTTTTGAACTTTATTTTTGAATCTTGTTTGTCATTTCTATCTTAATAATAATTTTAATATGGTAAAAATTTAATAAACTATGTTTCAAGTTTTATGCTAATACACATATGATGTGATGTGAAAAAATTTACTGTATAACATAAACACCTTTTTTCAAAATTTAAAGTTACTGTAAAGTAGTAAATATCAAATTTGAAATTTCTTAAACGATAACTTGGATAGACTTTTATTGTAAATATTACATTTGGGTATTGCTGCATCACATAAATAAGCTTCAAAAGCAAATGCACAAATTGATTGATCATTAAATAACTCTATATTATTTTATAATATTATTGATTATTGAAATTAATAGAACAAAATGTGTCATTTTATCCATTGTAATGTCATTTAAAAAAAAATTGATATATGTTTTCCATTGCCAAACTCAAATTACAATATTAAGGTTTCTCTTTTCTCTTATCGAATACTTGAGCCACAACAATCTCATTTCAATGGTAGATTATAGTTGAAAAATCATCCATAAGATTTTTATCCATCTATATTAAATCATTATTAGAATTTTTCAATGCTGAGCACAAGAATGTTTATATTTTTATTATTTGAAAATCTACTATAACATAAATTAGTTCAAATTATCTTCTTATTTATTTTAGTTATTTAGAATAATATGATACATAATTATATGTAGAATATCTTTTGAAATGCTCTTTGTATTTTTTTATGGCCTATAACTTTATAATTAGTAATGGTTTTATTATAGATAAAAATACATAAAATTGTAATCTTCTTAATGGGAGTTATATTAGAAATAAATATTCTACATTAATTAAATAAGCATATTATCAATGACCAATAATATAGGGATGCATACTACTGCTAACAAGTAGGATCTTTCCAATAATAAAATTATATACTCTTTGGTTTTAACCTTACTACGATAGGGATTTAAAATCCGGAAAAGAATACCAAATAATGCTCATGCGAAGATGAAGGAGAAAGAGTACGATGACTGATGCACTAAGAGTTTTTTACGTGGAAAGTTTTCTCTTAAATGAGAAGGAAAAATCATGAGATTTTGATCCGAAAACTTGTTCCGCTATAGAGTGTTTGGTAACAATGAGATTACAGAGTGCGCTTGAATCTTTCTCTCTTCTATTTCTCGATTACGGCTAACAAGAGTAAATGCTAGATCATTTGTTTGGTAAACAGTTAATATATTTATAATAATTAAACTTTCCTTTGAGAGAAGTCCACGTGAGGTTGGCGTGTGTAGGGGATCCTGCCACAAACTTTATAAATCCCGTTTACCATATCAGAAAGATTGCGTGCATACCCGCCTGGTGTGATATTTCTTCTATAGGGTCACGTGCTCTACTGGCCATCATTCTTTTTACAATTTGACAAGGCCAGTCACCAAACTCTATAAATCTTTGATAGGGCCGATTTTGTAGGTGGGGTGGCGTCCAATACCCATCTTGAGTCTATGTGCCTAAGTTAACTTTAAGTCCATTGTGCAACATGGGCCGGCTTTGGCATCTGAACCTCCTGAGCCTATTAGATTTCTGTGATATTTGGGTCCAATTTCAGAAAAATGGATCTCAAAATGGGCCTTAGATATCAGTGCCCATCTTATCTAATATAGAAACTAAAATTAAAAATTTTAAAGATCTAAAAATTAAAAAAATATATATATTTTGATAATTTTTCATATGCAACAATAAATACTCCACTTAAGGAAATAGTTTTTTTACGATTCTTGCACCTTGTTAAATTAATATTCTAATCTTTTTGGTTGATGGGTAGTTGGATATTCAATTGCAAAATTCACTGCACCTTATTAAATTAATATTCTAACCTTTTTGGTTGATGGGTAGTTGGATATTCAATTCTCTTCAATGCGAAATTCACTGCACCTTGTTAAATTAATATTCTAATCTTTTTGGTTGATGAGTAGTTGGATATTCAATTCTCTTCAATGGAAAATTCACTTATCTTTACCTTTTATTAGATCCACCAAAAGTTAAAACTAATCCATACTCATAGATTTTACCTTTGTATTGAATAAAGAGTACATATAACAAGCATTGGGTCACTATCGGTCAACCTAAGGGTAAGTGACCCGGAAAGAATCCCAATAAATAAGTTCTAATTATAGTCCAAGTTGGCCGTGATTAAAATTTAAATTCAATGTCATGTGATGATATTCTAATAATATAAAAAAACCTCAAACAAACTTTTATTTTAATTAATGCCTTGAATATTATGTGTGCGTTATAATATGGCTTTGCAAGAAAGTCAGATCGGCACGAAATTTTCTACAATATAAATTGGAAACTAAAATCAAAAATAAAAAAAACAAAAAATGGAAAAAATATTTTAATAATTTTTCATATGCAACAATAAATACTCCACGTAAGGAATAGTTTTTTTTTTTTTTTTTTTATTCCTCCAACTTGTTAAATTAATATTCTAACCTTTTTGGTTGAGGAGTAGTTAGATATTTTATTCTTTTCAATACAAAATTCACTTATCTTTGCCTTTTATTAGATCCAATAAAATTTAAAACTAATCCATACCCATAAATTTAACATGTGAATTGAATAAAGAGTACTAACGTTGGGTCACCATGGGTTTACCTAAAAGTAGGAAGCTTAAAAGGAAGCCTGGTAAATAAGTTTTAATTATAGTTTGAGTTGGCCGAGTTACCGAGCGATTAAAATTTAGGTTCCAAAGTTTAATTCTTGTGGCGATTAAGGCCGATCCTGATGGGTGCATTAAAGGATGTCAGGGGTTACTTCACTTGGTAGTTAGCTTTTTATACTTGGCTAATATTCTGCATTCTTACCTATAAACTCATAAAACTTGTATGGTGATCCACAACCAGAACATGCATAGTGGTTGCTAACTTGAGCAATGTCATGTCTCCGATTCAAAATTCTTAACTTATTTTAATTAATCAATCAATTATTAAGTTATGATCTATCAAAACCAATAATCAGACGATTCGCTAGTCAAGTTTTAAAATCCAAAATAAATATTTGGACATAATCTATAAGTCAATATCAATAACTAATCCCAAATAATGATCAATCAAGCTACGTGACCTAAAATATTAGGTTTAAAAGTGATTCCGAATACCGATCTTACTACGACGATAAAACATACGTAAAAAAACACGTCTATATAAAATCAAAGCACTCAAATAAAAACTCAACTAATTACAACAAAAATAACCAATATCCAACTCCATCTCTGACCATAGATGTCACAATAATCAAATCAAATACAATCTATTCAACCAAAATGAAAAATACATCGTTCTAATGTTACTGTTTGAGACAGTAGTATAATATCAAAATATCCACATCCTAAGTTTACATCTCAGATTGTCTTTCCAATGGTGTCTTCTACCTGCAAGTGCTCAAACCCATTAATTTAAAAGAGTTAGCAAAAATAAAAGTAAGAGAAATTAATTATTCAATAAGACATATAACTTATATAAATAAACATATAATTTATATCAAAACTATAAGAAGAGAAGCATGAACAATTTTAGATGCAAGATCAAAAGATTTTTACAACAATAATGCATAATTTAAAATTGATAACTCGGATTCTTATTTTATCCAATACATTATAAAAATATATTCAAATCATGTAATTTTTGTTGACAAATGACCAATAGCTTCTCACCTACAAATGAGCAAATAATCAAAATTTAGTTATATATGTTTTGATATAATCAAGGGCCTTACATGGTTATTTAAGATGTATAGGTGAACCATCATATATATAAATTTATAGTCGGAGCTGAATATTATTTTTAACATACGAATGATAAGTTTGAATATCAATTATAACTATGATATACCAAGACATATTATAATGTATCATCAATAATTTTTGACAATTGTCAGTATATAAATAAACAGAAAATTTCACACAAATATGAATAGCCTTTTATATTTTTTATACTAGATAAAAAAATTTTATTTTTTAAATAACTGTAAAGTTTTCTCATTTAATTCTTTAAACGCTTTACATGTAAAAATTTATAATTCATACGATAATTTAATGATAAAATTTTAAAACACATAAAAGTCATAGCATGTAACTTTTATATATAATGGATGTGCATTTTAGAAAATGTAAAAATTTATCACATTATAGAAACTATGAAATATGGAGAAATAATTTAGAGTAAATTCGAGGTATGTAAAGCATTTACGTAGGACTTAAGACGTGCGGGAATTAAAGCCATATTTACTTACCGTTTTTATTTTTTAAAATCTAAACATGAGGTTTTTCCAGCAAAGAAAATATTTTCATCAACTTATTTTTTTATATATTAAATATTAAAAAAATATAAGAATATATTTTTTTAATATATGTTTACATAGAAAAATATGGAAAAATAGTATGGTTAATTATTTATCAAAAAATAAAATACCGTATTTATTTTTTAAAAAAATTGTTGATTAAGTATCAGATATTTTTATTTGAATTATTATTTTTTAATTATCATGATTATTCGGCCAAAATTATGCGAGCATAATGAAGATTCCCTGCAGGTCGATTTCCAACGGCGTCATAATTATATTATTTTAAATCCTATTATTTAATTAAATATTATTTTTTAATGGGTCGATTTATCGACGTTCGTTGGCGTCATAATTATATCGCTAATTCAAAAGCTTCAAGATTGAATTTGGGACGTGAGAGTCCCATGCTTGCTGTTATAAGCTTAATATTTCAAATCCCTCAGTGAAAATTAGCTTTGGATGCTTTTTTCTTTACCTGAGTCGGCAAGGCGAGTAAATATGCATATAAAATAATGCAAGATGACAGTCTGACACTGATTGGTAATTATTATCATCGTTTATTTTTAATTTATTAGACTTATTTGATTTTTCTAAACAACAATGAGCTGCTTATTGAACTATAAATAAGAATAATAAAATTAATAGATAAAATAAAAATAACGAATAATTAATTATATGACTCACAGGTGGTCCTTTTTTTTATTTTTGCCATATTTCTAATATTGAAATTTTATAGTAATAATAATTTAAATGATTAAATATAACTATTTCTATTAAAAATTCAAGAATTTTTTTTTATTGTAACTCCAGTTTTAATTAAAAACTCTAGAGTCTGTGACTTAATTTTTTTCAAAAATAAGATAAAAATTTTTATTTTTAATTTTATTTATATTATGTTTATTTTAACATTTTAATTTTTTAAAAAATTAAAAAGATTGTTATATTACTATTTTTATATGAATATTTGCTCGTCGTCTCAATAAAAGAAAAGGCATCAATAGCGAATATTTACCGAAATAACTCAAATATGTGTAGTGCACAGCAGTAATGCAGCAGGCGGAGCACAGAGCAATAATAGCATGGTGGAGCACAGAGCAATAATGCAGCATGTGGAGTACGGAGCAATACTGCAGCATGTGGAGTACGGAGCAATAATGCAGCAAGGTAGACCACGTGATATATCTGACATACAATCCCAAATTTTTTTTTTTTTAAACTGAGGCTTTTTGTTTTTCAGATAAATAATTAACTAAATTATTCTTTAATTTTGCGGTATTTGGTATATATATCAAAATGTTTTATTTATTAATATTTAATATATAAAAAACTAATAAAATCATTGTTCCAGTTAAAAGAAACTTGGTTTTAGTACTTAAAAATAAAATTAAAAAGTGATTTTGTAAGAATTCAGTCACACTGTACTTTGCCCACCAAAATAAATTACTAAAAAATTTTATCCATAAATAATACCATTGTTGGCCTGTAATAAAAACTTTTATCTTAAGTACGGTCACCTGCTAACAATGATAACCCAACCCCTGGATGGGTGGCACATCGAGCCACCACCGTTGGTCATCTACCATCGACATTTTTAAACGCATCGTTAGTTGTTAGATAATATGTTATTTTATTATCACTCAATCTAATATGACTTAATCTTTAATTAAATATAATTAAAATTATAAATTCAAATTCATAACTTATAATATAATATAACACCACAAGCTAGTTTGATCTTAGTTGATAAAAACCCACCACTTAAATTTGTAAATGTCTCTTTGTGTGCTTGCGCTTGTTTTTTTTTTCCCTTTGAGCTTTCATTATCTTCTAAATAGAGACTTGAGTTCTAAGGTATTATCTATTTTAGATAATGATTAAAATTATAGACCGGTTACACCACCGCATGATTTTGTCCATGAGAACGTTTCAAATGAATAACGAAGTATCCTTTGTTATAACTGTGAGGTCACCTTTTAACTTAATCAATATAAAACAGTCTACTCCATGTTCAAATTCAAGGAATAATAGAAACTATTAAAATTTATTCTTCTTTCCCCCCTTCACGTAAGCTTTTCTGTTTGGTTACATTTTATTGTTATTTTTAGGGTTTCTCTCTGTTTTAGGGTTTTTACTTTTTTGGAGTTAATGTTCGTAATTTTGCAGTTAAGCAGATAGAAGACTTTTGTAAGGGAGATGAAAAAAGAGGAAGGAAAAAAAATGAGGATTTGAAGCAAATATAAGATTGATGTAATAAGATACAGGCCTGACTCAATAAAAAAAAAAAAAAAAAGAGCTCTCTCTGCTTGTCGAGTATATCGTGCAGTGCTGTTCTTGGATCATTATATTTCATCTTTAGCCATCTAAACGAACAAGCGATGATAATGGTAGAGTTTCTGTCGTCCCAATCGAACGTTTAGAACTTAAAAAAGATAAAAAAAAAAAAGGTTTAAATATTAATCTTTCACTTAAAAGGTGTAATGGGATTAATGCATCATAAAGACAGACTTGAAAGAGGCAACTCTTTCTGATTTTTTCAATTTGATTGTCAATTTTTAAAATTTTATAATTAATTGTTATTCCAGTGTTGATTTTATAATGAGAAAAAAATATTTTTTGAATTATGTATATTAGCTTTTATTTTAATGATAATTTTAATAATTACAATAAAAAAATTATACCAATATTTAGTGATCTTTAAATATTTATAAACACTTAATAATATATATATATATATATATATATATATATGTCATACTAATAGTTTAATAATTTTTTTACCACTCAATTAAATTCAGTGAAGAAAAATATACAAATGAGAAAGAGCTGAAGTCACGTCAGCAGAAGGGAGCCGCATGCTTCTTTCCTTATCAAACAGCCAACGCGGGGGAGCTGAGGGCGCCACCTTAGCTCTTCTACAATATTGCCAACACTCGTTTTAAAATTTTTGTAAATAATAGAAAGTATCATGCCGAGAAAATATATAACTCATTATATTTAATATTAAATTAATAGTAGAAGAATTGAAACTCACCTGACTGGTTAAATTATTTTTTTAATCATAAATAAATTAAAATATTTTAATCTACCTTAAACTAATTATAACTAATAATTAATTAATAATTTCCATAAATTATTAGTAGCTCATAGTAGCATATGAAAATTACCTGATAAAATCAATAAATGGCTGTAATTTAATGAACATTTTTATGAAAGTTACTTTTTAAATTAAGCATTTCATCAATTATATGTCCCACGTTATCATCAAATAAAATAGTATTACATTAAAAATCAATCAATATTATCAACAAATATAAATATTTATAATTATCTATTGATATATCCCACGTCTTGTGTTTTATTAGACAAAATTCAATATAAACAAATGAAAAATTGAGAGATTCTAAATATGTAATACAGAACAATCAATGAAGCAAAATATATGATACGCAATCAAAAAATGATAAAAAAATAAATATGACTCTTTGTCTTTTGGTAAATACTTAAACTAAATTATTTTTCATTGTTTTATGGTATTTCGTATATATATAAAAAATTAATATTTTAAATATTTAAGTTATAAAAAAAATTAATAAATTTATTTTTTTAGTTAAAAAAAACTTAATTTTAGACTTAAAAATAAAAATAAAAAATAATTCTTTTAAAATTTTTTTATAATTTACTGAAAAACAATATAAATTTATAAATAATATTACATTAAAATAGCATTATTATTGACCTATGATACCCTATCTCACCGATAGTCACCCGCCTATAATAATAATCTGACAGCTCGATGGGTGGCACATCGATTCACTGTTGTTAGTCGTCAACTATTGACATTTTAGACCACCTCGCCAGTAATTGGATAACAAGATCTCTTGTCATCACAGTTATTCGCTGAGTGAAAAGCCTTGACTTTGATACGCTGCACATCGGCATGCTATACTACCCCCTTAAAATTGTTTTCAATGGCCGTAACCCGCTTTGCAAGTTAATGGCCAGCTAAACTAGGGGGTAACCTATTAGTCCCCAGCAACAGGTTCTATTTGCGATATACTAAAAACAGATGTCGAAACATTTGATGGCAATAGTTGGCCATCGATGCACCCAACTGTGCCTTAAATCACCTGACTCGGATAATAAATTTTTTAAAAATTTATTTTTATTTAAAATAAATACGAGGTGTAAAAAATAATATCAATATATTATATATTTATATAATTAATAATTTTATGTAAAAAGTTTTTACTTAAATATATATTTTGATGATATTTTAATCTACATATTATAATTTTTTAAATAATTATATTTTAATTATTTTTTATATAACAATAAAATTTTAAAGTAAAATATTTAAAATTAAAAAATATCAATTTTTGACCCAAATTGACCCAATTTATATTATGAACATGTCCTATCTAGCTCGACTAAAATCGATCTGGACACAATTCGAATTTGATTTTGATCAAATCTAATTTAGAGTAATAGTAAATATAAAAAATATTTTAAAATAGTTATTTTTTAATAATTAAAAATTAAAAATAACTTGAAAATTGAATTTTTTATTTCATATTTTTAAATAATAAATTTATTATAAAATTTTATTTTTATAATTAAAATAATTAAATAATTAAATATTAATTTTATCAAAAATAAATTCCAAACGAAATGTCGATAAATCGATTATTAACTACAAAGGAATCAGGCAGCAACGAGGACCACCTAGAAAAGACCTAAACTGAATCTAAATGACAGAATCAGTGACGTAAATAAGGTCTTGTCGTGACAATAGTAAAGTAGAGATAAATATCAAGAGTAAAAAAAAAGTATTATACTTTATTTTTTAATTTGTTTAAATAAGTTAACATTACCCACTCTCTGTATATATCAAATTTAAAATTTTACCACTTGTAAATGTTTTTTGGCCAATGTTAATTTTATTCATATAATTAATACGATGTATTAATTATCACTTGTTAAAATCTTATTTAATAAAATCAATAATTTTAGTTAAATTCTACAGGCACAGAGAATAATTAACAAATTAAATGTAAAATTTAAACAAGCATAGTTTTAGCGAATGCAACTATCCAAATTTTTTTTTTCTTCCACCGCTGTGAGAATTCATACTTTTTTAAGCCTAATTTTAATTTTTTTTATAGAATAAATTTATAATAATTATTTTTTTATAAAAATAAAAATTAATAAAAATTTAATGGTAATTTCTAATAGTTGATAAACAAAATTGTAGGCCATCTTTATGAAAATGTCGAGCCATTTGAAGTTTCTTAGAGCTTTTTGAAACTTCTAGAGCTTGTTTTTCTAAATTTAAGGGTGCTTGAATTTGTACTGTGATTCGCAAATGTATTCCTCTTATTTGGATAATATGGGATATTTTACTTTGAAAAAAAAAAACTTTATTAGGTTGGAGTTGAGTCGTAAGCCTAATATGAGGTCTGGTCCCTTAGGCCCATGGCTGCTGAACTCATCAATTATAAATTATATTTTCTTATCTAAATAGAAAAGTATCAAAATAATCATATTATAAAAACAATTAAAAATAAAACTATTATAAAATTTTTATTTAAAAAAAAAACAAAATTATAATACTTAATTTTTTAATCCAAACACAATGGTGAAATTCTTCTCCGTTTGGCCGCTGCCAACTCGCCACAGCTCCCACTTCCCATGTCTCTCACATTGTTTCGGTTTTAATGTTGCCCAAGGTCCTATTTTATCAAGCTCATAAACAATTATTATTATTATTTGTGTATATTTATTAATCATATGTTACAATTGAGTACAAAAAAATAATAAATTTATTAGAGTCTAATAACAGATTCTTACAAATATTGGTTAATAAATAATAGTACATCTTATTTTAACTGATAAATAGTTTTATTCGCATTTTTCTAAAAATATAAATTTAAAATTTAAAGAATAATTAACCAATTATGCTAACTAATTTAATTATATGATAAAAAATTTTACAATATACTAAAAATGATAGTTTAATATATATATGTTGGGTATATCCCAAATACGATCATTTAGGGGAGAAGCTTCATATTCGAGTTACCAATCATCAGCAGCGGAAGCGGGTATCAAGGCAACCAATTTGCTTAAACTGGTATAAAACTGGTCTAGGAACCAGTCTAGATGAAAGCTCGGTCGACCCACCAAATGGTGGGCTGATCAGTGATATCAAAGACCGACGAAATTAATAATTAAGTAGAAAAATAAATTGAAACGAAATGTCGATAAATCGATTATACTAAATTGAGAAGCGATCAGGTCATAACGAAGCAAGTAATGATAGTGAATAAATTTAGTATGACAGACATCGTAAATAAGGTCTTGTCGGTGACAATAATAAAGTAGAGATAAAATTTGGAGTCTTTTAAGGTATTTCTTGATTTTTTAATTTTAAAAAGTTAACATTACCGACCATCTGATATATATCAAATTTAAAATTTTACCACTTGTAAATGTCGGTGATGTTAATTTTATTCATATAATTCATATGAGCAAGTAAAATCACTATAAAATTAATTTAATAAAATTAGGATAATTTTAGTTAAATTCTACAGGCACAGAGAATAATTATGAAATCAAATTGAAAATTAAATACATAGTTTAGATAATGCAACTGTGCCATTGGGACAGGTCCACCGCCTTGAGAATTCATACTTTTTTAAGCCTAATTTTAATTACTTTTATAGAATAAATTTAGCCTCTTATTTTTTTATAAAAAAATAAAAATTAATAAAAATTTAATGGTAATTTACTATAGTTGATAAACAAAATTTCCTATGACTTAGGATGAAAATGTCGAGCCATTTGAAGTCGATATGAAATTTATTGAAACTTCTAGAGCTTGAGGAGTGCAAATTTAAGGGTGCTTGAATTTGTACCCCATCTGCAAATGTATTCTCTTATTTGGATAATATGGGATATTTTACTTGAAAAAAAAACTTTATTAGGTTGGAGCTTTTTTGTTGTTCTTTGAGGCCTTTACTCAGCCTTCTTATCCTCGGACATCAATTATAAATTATCTTTTTCTTATCTAAATGCAAATTAGGGCAAAAATAATCATATTATAAAAAACAATTAAAAATAAAACTCTTATAAAATTTTTATTTAAAAAAACAAAATTATAATACTTCATTTTTAATCACAAACACAATTGTGAAATTTTTCTCCGTTTGGCACTTCGAGCCAACTCGCCACAGCTCCCATTTTTATTTGTTTCGGGCGAATGTTGCCTAAGGTCCTTCTTATTTATCAAGCTCATAAACAATTATTATTATTATTTTTCATTTTTATTCCTTGGGTTACAATTGAGTACAAAATAATAAATTTTTGTCGTCGGGAAGATTTTGGGCGAAATATTGGTTCGTAATTGGACCTATTTGATCTTATGGACAATGATTCATCGGTTTTATTCGTATTTTTCTAAAAATATAAAAACTACTCCAGTTGCGAAGAAATGCATTAACCAATTATGCTAACTAATGACATTGGTTTGATAAAAAATTTTACAATATACTAAAAATGATAGTTTAATATTTATATGTTGGTTATATCCCAAATACGATCATTTAGGGAAGCTATAACATTGGTTTAGTTCGTAAGTCATCAACTTGTGGGTGTTGGGAAAGGCAAAAATTTGCTTAATGGTATAAAATAGACCAGGAACTCTTTAGGTTGCTTGAAAGTTTAAAGACTCCACCAATGGATCGCGTCAGGGCATATCAAAGACCGAAAAAATTAATAATTAAGTAGAAAATTTCAAAATTAAATGTGTCGGCGGGTATGGATCTGCGTACTAAATTTTTGAAACGAAATGCAGTATGGATTTGTTGTCAGTAATGATAGTCAAATAAATTTGTATCACCGACATCTTCCTGAGCTGTCTTTTAATTGAGTTTTCTAAAATTTGACATCTTCGAAATGGATATGATTGGCAAAGATGAAACTCGACCAGTTTACTCGACATTTTGGCGATGTGGATTAGGTTTTAAAATTCGAGCTTTTTCTTGAACTGGCCGGTCTCGTTGTAACCGACTGTTTCGAAATGCTTGATTGAGCAAGTCGAACGTCTGCCTATTAATTAAAAGTATGATCTAGCGAGAATTCGTTGGGGCTATTGATTCTTCTAAGTAGAATTCATTATCTTCTTCATTTTTCCTCTACGTGTGTTTGAATAGATAGTGTATGGTGCCATCCCCCACCATGGTTCTCATATTGGCCCTGGGCACGGTCACATGCATCGCTCTCCGTGGGGCTTGCAAGTAGAAGTCGAATAGTAGATTGTCCTTTGATATTTCTGTAAACCTCTTTGTACAATAATGGTCCGTTGCTCAAAGACCTACTTGGAATAGATCCTCGTTCCTATGACTTAGGATCCGGAAGAACCATAAAAATTGCGATTAACATTTCGGAGAGGAAATATGGGCAACGGCGTCTGCATTTTACAGGAAAATGCAAGTATGGATCACTCTGTAGCATTTTAGGACCATGATAGCTTTATGGATCAATATTTAGCTTTTAGAGAAAATGATCATATGGATCGGGCGTCTAGGAAATCTTTAACATGGATTAGCGTCAAACATTTTCTAATATTTGAGTATGGATCTTCGCTTCCCATTGCTGTGAGAGGAATTTCGGAGCATTAAATTTGGGTGGTCCCAGGTAGATTTGGGATTTCATAATGCTTTTGGGCTCGGAGAATGGATGGTGTTTTTGCTTTTTTTGTCCTCGGGCAAATTTGGGACGGAATTTAAAATGTCGATCTAATTCACATTGACATTGGGAAGAAATTTTTATTTACTTCACAAAGCTTTTCTTCGGCAGGGCCTCTTGTTGTCTTGTGACTTAGTCGGCAAATTTCATGAGACGGAATTTTCAGAAATTTCGCCTTTGGGCAAATTCATTAGGTTATTGATTAACCCGGGAATAGATTGTATATTTTTGCTTTCATCCCTGACTGATTTGATCCTTGTGGACAAAGCCCTTCATCAAATCTCAAACAACCCTCTTTTGTATCCTGGCAACTACTCCTTATTGCTCAGAATAGAATGGCTAACACTAGAGTTTGGACAATAGATTGTCCTTTGATAACGCGACTAAACTTTTGAGTGGATTATAACTTGTAATGACTAAATTCTTCGGAGTGGCTATTAACGCTGGTTTAAGCTGCCGTCAAGTGGTATTATGGGTGTCGGGAAATGCTAAAATGGCACCAAGGCGCTACTTGCATGCATAGGAAATACCTATTGTTTCATGAGAAGGAGAATCGAATGGATCCGCCCTATCATTGCAGGAGTGGGAAAACCAAATAGATTTACAATGACATTTTCAAAGAGAAAATGTCGGTATGGATCAACGTCCACATTTTGGAAAGAGGAGGAGAGACCCTGAATGCTGCCTTTTGGTCGGCCGCCAGAGTTGGAGATTTCGGACATTTTCGGGTCTTCAATGATATGATTAAGTAAAAGAGATAAATGTCGGTTCAGCTTATCTACATTTGTGTCGGGCGGATTCGGGGTTGCTTCAATCGAGCTTTTCTACAAGGGTCTCTCTGTCTTAACACCGTCAATCCTTCGACCAGAAATGTGTCTTGCCTATCAGCTACCTGACTCATGATTCATAGGCTATTGATTCTTCTAAGTAGAGTAGCATCTCTTCCCTGATTTTCCTGGTGTTGGGGATACCCACGCTGAGGAAGCTCTGTACCTACATTCTCATCGGCCCTACTGCATCCTCACGCTGCTCTATTACTCTAGCGAGATGGCTCGCAAGTAGAAGTCCGAATAGTAGATTGCCCTTTTGATAATTAGATAAACCTCTTTTACAGATTGCTCGAGAACAGAATAGATCCTCATTAGTTGCCTTGGAGTGGAAGAACCATAAAGGATTTACGGTTAACATTTTGGAGAGAATGCATGCGGATCACTGGCCCCGCATTTTCCTGAGGAAAATGCAAGTATGGATTAGCAACCAGCATTTTAGGAAAGGAAATGCCGGTATGGATCAATGTTTGGCTTTTTTAGAGAGGAAATGATCATATGGATCAGCGTCTAGGAAATGTCAGCATGGATTAGCGTCCGACATTTTCAGAAAGAAAATGTTGGTATGGATTTGCGTCCGGCTGCCTGTGAGAGGAGATTTCGGAACGTAACTTTGGCTGGCAGCTTGTGAAAAGAGATTTCATAATGCTTTTTGGGCTCCGAAATGGATAATTGTTGGAGTGCTTTTTTAGGCTCCGAAATGAATTTGGCTGGCAGAGAGATAAAATGTCAGTCTAATTCACGATGACATTTGTGCCAGAGTGGATTTGGGTTACTTCACGGAGCTTTTCTTCGGCAAGGGCCTCTTGTTGTCTTGTGACTTGGTCAGCCCTTCGATCGCAGACAGGTCTTGCCTCCCGAGGCTGTTTTGACAGCGAGATTCATTAGGTTATTGATTCTTCTAAATAGATAGTATATTTTTCTAATTTTTCCTCTCAGGTGTTAGATATCGGGGTTGGAGGGAAAGCCTCCAGCATGGTATCTCCAGATTGGCCCTACTGTATCCTCACGCCAGGCTTATTGCTCCAACGAGATGGCTCATGAGTAGAGGTTTGGACAATAGATTGTCCTTTGATGCTGTATAAACCTCTTTTTAATCAAAGAGGTTGTCGACCATCTTGGGAGTGGCAAGGATGTTGCCCCTTCGGAATTTCATCCTTAATCTGAGACCTAGTCAACCTTCTATCCGATTGTTAGAATCGACTTGGATTTGGATGTTAGGCCTGTATGTTTTCTAGGTCGGGCACTTTCTCCATTTCTTCTTCTTGAAGTTGCAGCATGGGCAGTTGAAGAAAGAGTCCCAAGTCATTGATAATTACGTCGCGCGCAACGAGCCTGGAGTGGATGTATTGTAGTCTCTTTCATGAAGAGGTCTGCCGGTCTCATTCATGGCTATTTGCGAAACGGCCAGGAGTGGTGGTCTCCTATGAGCTTTAATATTAATAGTTTAGTTTTTGTGTTTTTTGATAGTTAAGTTGGATCTTTTGGTCGCTTCCCACATATGTTGTTAATGTTGCGTTTCATGAATTCAAATTGTCCTACAAATTAGAGGACCGTGAATCAAATTTTCATGTTGGATCTATCTGATACGAATCCAGTTTTCATAGTGTTGAACCTAAATCTTGCGTAACACAATTGAAAATAATAGGTCAGAAGGATGTCGAATTTACTCCCGTCGTATATCCTCCGACGCTGAAGTCAGAAATCTTTCCAAGAGTATCAAAAGATGCATGGAGCTGTGGATCGAGTGTTGGGATGTGCCCAATTAATGGACAACTTAAAAGTGCGTCCGACTAAAGGGCGTTTTAGATACACTCCTGTTTTAGGGGCGAATCCAATTGAGCGGTATGTTGGATGGTTAATATCTTCGAGGGATCATCTTTCACAAGTTGAAGGATTTTATGGGAGGCTTTCTAGAGGGATAGTCCCCTTGCTAGGCTGTCCATTTTTCTTTTCTTCCCCCTCTTCACCTCTTTTTCGGACGTCCCGCCTTTGTTAGGATAAAAAGAAAATTTATAAGATAGGCAGGTGGTTTTAACCGCTTGCTGAACTGTCTCCGGTAAACAACTATCGGAACCACCTGTGACAACCACCCGTGGATAAGACGAAGCAGTTTAGTAATTTTTTTTCTGGACTGGATATATTAAACCTGTCATTGCCCACATAAGGTAATGCTTGAAACAGTAGATATGCCAATTGAGGAGTGATAGGTTGGTTGTTTCCCAGACAATAAATACAAATTTCTTATTTGATACAGGTAAAGAGGTGGGAGAGACAAATAGCACCTTTTTTTCTTTCAGAAGAATTTATGGAGCCAAATCCTCCTAAATTAACGGTGTTAACACACATTTCCTTTCCTTTTTTAAGAAAAATTCTAATTTGAATATCAAATAATATATCGACAAATAAATCCTGTATCCCCATGATCTCGTGTAAATTGATGTGGCTTGTAGGATCCAAATAAGGGAGTTCAAAAGTTTGATTTGATAAAATTTGAATATCAATTTAGATTTACAGTATGGATTATTGGCGCTGATTATGAAAACGTGATCAAGCCATCCGTTCTCGACTTGTCAACAATTGATTCACCAGAAAAAATGAAACTTTTGATAGAGTAAAATAGTGAATACTTGAGTACAGGGACACGCAAGTTAACCGATAAAGGATGATGCGTATGGTGGCCACGACCCCATAGAGAGTAGTCCCAAAAATGTTCGTTCGATAACAAAGGTTGTCATGTCTCAACTACTGAATTTCTTGATTTATTTCCTTAATTATTTAGAATCAAGTTTTAGTTCTCTATTCTAATAAAAGTTATATCTTCTTTACTCCACCAATAAAATAAAATACTAAATAAATCTTGTAAGCAAATCTATAAATTGAATATCATCAACCGATTCGGAATAAAATAATCAATTCAATCACAATACTTGAATTGCCATACTCGAAAGTTATTCAAAATACCAACCATATAGTAACATAAAATCATACGTAATGAGATATATCCATACTAAGTACGAATAATTTTTTATATCTTCTCGTATCGAAAAAAATATTCTTATCTTTCAACTAATGTGAGAGTTTTCACCATTAATTATTTAAACATTTAGCATGTAGAAATTTATAATTCATGCGAGAGAACTTAGTTATAAAATTTTAAAGCATGTAACTTTAAATATGTAGTTGCTGTACTTTTCAGAAATATAGAAAGTTTGTATGATTTTATAAAATTTCATCACTTTATTGTAATTTTAAAACATACAAGAATAATTAAGGGTAAATTTAAGGTGTGCAAAGCACTCATTTAGGACTTAGAACATATAGAAGCAGTACATACAGTAATTAGAGTGACATGCAGTAATTAAGTGTAAATTTACATTCTCATACCATCTCTTCGATGGTGTCCTCTACCCATAAGTGCTCAAACCCATTAATTTAAAAGAGTTTGGCAAAAATAAAAGCAAAAATAAATTAATTACTGAATAAGCATATAATTTATATAGATAAACATATAATTTATATCAAAAATATGCAAAAAGAAGCACGAATAATTTTAGATGCAAGTTTAAAAAATTTCTAGAACAATCATGCATTATTTGAAGTTGATAACTCAATTTCTTATTTTACCCAATACATTATAAAATATGATCAAATCATAAAATTTTTGTTGAAAAATGACCAATAGGTTGTCACATACAAATAAGCAAATAATTAAAATTTGAGTTATATATATTTTGATACAATCAAATGCCTTACATAACTATTCAAGACGTATATATGGGCCATTATATATATAAATTTATAGATGGGGTCGAATATTATTTTTAACCTACGAATGATAAGTTCGAATATCGATTATAACCATGATATAGTAAGACATATCATAATATATCATTGATAATTTTTTTACAATGGCCAGTATAAAAATATATAGAAAATTTACACAAATATGAATAGTCATTTATATTTTTCATACCAGATAAAATAATTTCATATTTTAAATAATTGTAAAGTTTTTTCTCTTAATTCTTCAAACACTTAACATGTAAAAATTTATAATTCAGATGGAAACTTAATGATAAAATTTTAAAACATATGAAAGCCATAGCATGTAACTTTTACATGAAATGGATGTACATTTAAGAAAATATAAAAATTTCGTATGTTGTTATGAAAATTTATCACATTATAGAAACTATGAAATATGCAGAAATAATTTGGGATAAATTCAAGATATGTAAAGCATTTACTTCTGACTTAAGACCTGCGGAAAGTAAAGCGATATTTACTCTCCGTTTTTATTTTTTTAAATCTAAACATGAGGTTTTTTCAGCAAAGAAAATATTTCTATCAAATTATTTTTTATATATTAAATATTAAAAAAATATAAGAATATATATTTTTAATATATGTTTACATAGAAAAATATGGAAAATAATATGGTTAATGATTTATCAAAAAATAAAATACCGTATTTATTTATTTTTTTTAAATTATTGATTAAGTATCAGATATTTTTGTTTGTATTATTATTTTTTTAATTATCATGATTATTCGGCCAAAATTATGCAAGCATAATGAAGATTCCGTGCAGGTCGATTTCCAACGGCCCTGCATGAATGTATGGCTTTGTCCGACGACTCGAAGTTGAAGAGATTTTAGATTATATTTAAAAAGAATTGAGTTGCTGTATTTTGATTCGGATAGTTCGATTTTGTATCAACTTAAGTATGTTATAGTATTAACGTTGATGGATTATGATTTTCTTTTAACCATCCGGTTACTCTAATTTTATTTGAATTAAATATGACATTAAACATAATCTCATGACCTTATGGCCTAGTCCGCATTAAGGATCTTATAATAATTTAATATTTTAAATCCTATTATTTAATTAAATATTATTTTTTAATGGGTTGATTTATCGACGTTCGTTGGCGTCATAATTATATCGCTAATTTAAAAGCTTCGAGATTGAATTTGGGACGTGAGAGTCCCATGCTTGCTGTTATAAGTTTAATCCCTCAGTGAAAATTAGCTTTGGATGCCTTTTTCTTTACCTGTGTCGGCAAGGCGAGTAAATATCCATATAAAATAATGCAAGATGTCAGTCTGACACTCATCGGTAATTATTATCATCGTTTATTTTTAATTTATTAGACTTGTTTGATTTTTCTAATTAACAATGGCTGCTTATCGAACTATAAATAAGAATAATAAAATTAATTGATAAAATAAAAATAACGAATAATTAATTATATGACTCACGGGTGGTCCGTTATTTTCTTTTTTGCCATATTTCTAATATTAAAATTTTATTGTAATAATAACTTAAATGATTAAATATAACTATTTCTATTAAAAGTTCAAGAAATTTTTTTTATTGTAACTCCAGTTGTTAATCAAAAACTCTAGAGGCCGTGACTTAATTTTCTCAAAAATAAAAAATATGATAAAAATTTTTATTTTTAATTTTATTTATAATATGTTTATTTTGACATTTTAAATTTTTAAATAATTAAAAAGATTATTATATTACTTTTTTTATATGAATATTTGCTCGTCGTCTTAATAAAAGAAAAGGCATCACTAGCGAATATTTACCGAAATAACTAAAATATGTGTAGTGCACAGCAGTAATGGTAGCAATGCAGCAGGCGGAGTACGGAGCAATAATGGCATGGTGGAGCACAGAGCAATAATGCAGCATGGTGGAGTACAGAGCAATAATGCGGCATGTGGAGTACGCAGCATGGCCGAGTACAGAGCAATAATGCAGCATGGTGGAGTACGGAGCAATAATGCAGCCAGGTAGACCACGTGATATATCTGACTCACAATCCAAATTTTTTTTTTTTAAACTGAGGCTTTTTGTTTTTCAGATAAATAATTAACTAAATTATTCTTTAATTTTGCGGTATTTGATATATATATCAAAATTTTTTATTTATAAATATTTAATATATAAAAAATTAATAAAATCATTGTTCCAGTTAAAAGAAACTTGGTTTTAGTCCTTAAAAATAAAATTAAAAAGTGATTTTGTAAGAATTCAGTCATACTTTACTTTGCCCACCAAAATAAATTACTAAAAAATTTTATCCAAATATAGTACCATTATTGGCCTGTAATGAAAACTTTTATCTTATGTACGGTCACTTACTAATAATGATAACCCAACCCCTGGACGGGTGGCACATCGAGCCACTATCGTTGGTCATCTACCATCAACATTTTCAACCATGTCCCTAATTGTTAGATAATGTGTTTTTTATTGTCACTCAATCTAATATGGCTCAATCTTTAATTAATTATAATTAAAATTATAAATTAAAATTTATAACTTACAATACAATATAACACCACACGCTAGCTTGATCTTAGTTGGTAAAAACCCACCACTTAAATTTGTAGATGTCTCTTTGTGTGCTTGCGCATGTTTTTTTCCCCCTTTGAGTTTTCATTATCTTCTAAACAGAGACTTAAGTTCTGAGGTATTATCAATTTTAGATAATGATTAAAATTATAAACTGGTTACACCACCGCATGATTTTGTCCATAAAAACGTTTCAAAGGAATAATGAAGTATCCATCATTATAAATATGAGGTCACCTTTTAACTTATCAATATAAAACAGTCTACTCCATATTCAAATTCAAGGAATAATAGAAACTATTGAAATTTATTCTTCTTTCCCCCTTCACGTAAGCTTTTCTGTTTGGTTACATCTTATTGTTGCTTTTAGGGTTTCTCTCTATTTTACGGTTTTCACTTTTTTGGAGTTAATGTTCGTAATTTTGCAGTTATGCAGATGGAAGACTTTTGTAAGGGAGATGCAAAAAAGAGGAAGGAAAAAAAATGGGGATTTGAAGCAAATATAAGATTGATGTAACAAGATTCAGGCCTGACTCAATAAAAATAATTTCAAAAAAAAGAAATTATTAATCCTGGATCATTATATTTCATCTTTAGCCATCTAAACGAACAAGCGATGCTAATGGTAGAGTTTTCTTCGTCCCAATCGAACGTTTAGAACTTAAAAAAGATGAAAAAAAGTTTAAATATTAATCTTTCACTTAATAAGGTGTAATGGGATTAATGCATTATAAAGAAAGACTTGAAAGAGGCAACTCTTTCGGATTTTTTCAATTTGATTGTCAATTTTTTTAAATTTTATAATTAATTGTTATTCCAGTGTTGATTTTACAATAAGAAAAAAATATTTTTTAAATTATGTATATTAGCTTTTTTTTTAATGATAATTTTAAGAAAAAGATTATACAAATATTTAGTAATCTTTAAATATTTATAAACACTTAACAGTACAAAAAAATTATATATATATGTCATACTAATAATTTAACAATTTTTTTACCGCTCGATTAAATTCGATGAAGAAAAATAGACAAATGAGAAAGAGGTGAAGTCACATCAGCAGAAGGGAGCCGCATGCTTCTTTCCTTATCAAACAGCCAACGCTGGGGAGCTGAGGGAGCCACCTTAGCTTTTCTACAGTTTTGCCAACACATGTTTTAAAATTTTTGTAAATAATAGTATGATACTAAAAAAACATATAACTCATTATATTTAATATTAAATTAATCGTAATAGAATTAGAACTCACCTGACTGGTTAAATTATTATTTTTAATCATAAATAAATTAAAATATTTTAATCTGCCTTAAACTAATTATAACTAATAATTAATTAACAATTTTCATAAATTATTAGTAGCTCATAGTAGTATATGAAAATTACCTGAAAAAATCAATAAATGGCTATAATTTAATGAACATTTTTATAAAAGTTACTTTCTAAATTAAGCATTTCATCATTATGCCTTAAATAAATTTAGGGTGTTAAAAAATTTTAAGCCTATCTAATTTGCTGGCCTAACTTACGACATATAAAATTGATGATTCAATTGATAAAAATTAGAAACATCTTCCTAATATATATTCTACATTGGCCAATAATTTATAAATTATTAATACAATTAACTATAAGTACAACTTTATATAAAAGTCAATATTTTAAGTTAAATTAGTAAATTTACTTTCTAGTAAGCATATGGACATTTAGTATAGCGTTTTCTATAAAAATAATCAGGAGGTCAATCACTCCTTCAGCATTCTACATAACATATACTAATCTAATTAAATCACTAATATATCATTGTAATGACTTATGATCGAAAATATTTAAAATTTCAGATTTCAAACAATTAGAGCTTAGAAATGTAATTTCAAATACAAAAATATTTATATGCAAATAAATAACACATATCATATAAATTCTTTTTTATAAGAATTAACTAAAACTGTGTAAAAATAATAACTGATTACATTCGGTGGGATTAATTTGTAGTGCACAATATTTCTAACACTGACATGGCCTTGGCTATCTATATATTGCTCGTAGGCAGCGAGAAGGCTGCACGGAGAGTCGAGCCTGCATGAAGTATAACATATTTTCTTTTAGTTTGCATGCATTACAGCTTTGCGTACCCTTCTTTTTAACGTACTCACCCAACTCTATTAGGTGAAGCTATATAAGTTTACTGTATTAAGCTATAAATCAATATATATTTCTAAATAATTATAATTTTTTAGCTTTTGAGCAATACTTTAGAACAAGGAATGCCAAAAATATTACGATTTAATTCATTGTATTTTATAAGATATATTAAATTTTTAAGTCCGCAGTTGGATGTTGAGTTTGATCAAAAAGAAATATGTAGTTTGAATTAAAAAATGCCTTACATGAGATGCTTTCAAGTTTAACTTTTCTAAGTGGAAACAAAAATTAATATAAACAGTAGAACCAAAAAAAAAAAAAGAAAATAAGTATGAAAAAAATTAAAAAAAATGAAAACGTGTAACACAGAACTGATAAAAAAAAAAAAAAAAAAGAGTAAATGGTAAACATATTGATCTCTAACTCAGACTGAAGGAAAAGAATAATAAAAAAATTTTGTAATTAAATTTCTATCTCTTTAGAGTATTAGGACAAACTCTCTCAAATTTTAAAATCAAATATAAACATCGATATCATCACGTCACTACTTTTAAATTATAACAAAATCTAAATAACAAAATCTAGGCCTGAGCCTCCTGGGTGTATCTTTGCCATCTGATTTCCGGGGGCGCCTTAGCCGTGTTTGAACTTCTGAGTTATGGCCTCAAGGGCCCGGCCTCTGGGGCCGCTCACAAACAGCTTTTGAATGACCCTCAAGGCCCCGGCCTCTGAACCGCTGACACACCTAAGTTTGAACGACCTCGCTGCCCGGCCTGGGACCAGGGCCACAAATTTTTGAACGAATGACCTCAGGCGCCTGGGGCTGGACCGCTACCACAAGGAGTTTTTGATGAATGCCGTGGATTATTGGCCGCTTCCTGCTGCTCCGTGGCCGGGCCCGGGTCTTCGCAGGAAGTGGTTGAGGAGAGAACATGGAAACACTTTGTTGTAAAGGAAAAAATGCACATTTTATTAATGCATGTTTTTCTTACAGGGAGTGGCCTCGAGGCTTTTTGTCCCTCTTTTCTTCTTTCTTTTTTTTTAGTCCGCGCCTATTATTGCCTTGCCCCTCGAGCGGCGTAACCGGAGCTTCCCGCATTTTGCTTCCGGGCCGCGCCGAGGTCTTCGGGAAGTGGTCAAGGTATCCTTACAAGGCCCGCTCGAGTTCCGCTCGGAGCTTTTGGCATCCTCTGTGTCGTGGCTGCCCATGGTAATGGCGGTATTCCCATTGGTCACCTCCTCCTGGTGTTTCAACGCCCCATCTTAGGAACCTTTCGTCCCACCGATCCGCCTCGGGATGTTGGTGAAGGAGTGCGCCAAAGGCCAATGGGTCTCGAGTATTTTCTTCCCCTGTGGACCATCCGTCGGGTGTATCGCGCCCCGGACGGTTCTTGGCCTTTGGTGGCGCTCGCCTTCGCCTCCCTCCCCTCTGTCCTCGGGGGCGGGGGTCTTCTCGTCTTTAAGGCCGAGTTGCTTGGCACGCCCGTCCAAAGCAGGTCTTCCAAACCTTTTGAGCCCCCTCCCGGATGGGGCCGACTCATGGACTTCTTTTTGTTGAGGTAGTCCCTCAACTCGCTAGGGCCCGCGCCGATTGGGTGCTGCCCGAGCGCCGTGGGCACGGCTTCAGGCGTGGGCTCCTGAGTGCTCGCCTTTTCTTTGGAGGTCATGGATCTGCCTCTTGTGAGGTCAGGCCCACATTCGCGCGCTTCCACGCACGCCAGTGCTCGGCCGCCGCAGCCCTACCACCCGACGGAGGCACTCGTCGTGGCGGTCTTCTCCTCGGGTGGACGTGGCCGCCTTTGTCCAAACATCCTTGGGGCGTTTCTTGTTGTCAAAGTGGGATGCCTTGAGTTTTTTGTTCTTCCAGGCGGCACAATGTTTTGCGTGCCGGTTTCCACCCGACCTCGCCAGTACCGCGAGTCGAGATGGTGAGGCCCGCCTCGGATGACTTGCTATGGCCGAGAGATGCGGGGTGTTGACCACCCAATCGGATCTCCTGGGGGTGCTCAAACGGTACGTGGTTCCCGTGCAACACAAGTGGTGACGTGTTGGACAAAAACGAAATCGGACCAATGTTTTAAGTGGAAAACCTCCTCTTGAATGGGGAGGAAAACCACTAGGCTCGGGGGCAGAAAGAGTTTCACTATACGGGTTAGAGATTTTACAGCATATTGTGAGGGTTAATCCCTTCCCTATCTTCGTTTTGTGTTTATCTCCCAAAGAAGCTATACTCACACTGGAGCCCTTTACACGTCTTTGAGGAGTGGAGGAGGAGAAAGCTTGATGGAAGCTTTGTGAGTGTGGAAGGTTTTCCCTTGCGTGCCTTTTTTTCCAAGATGTCCCGAGGAAGGCCTCTTCGTATTTATAGTGAAAGCCTGGGCCGTTAGGGGAATGGACACGTGTCGCTCCATCCGGCATTGAGGAGCCGGGTCCACCGATCTTCTTTAACGTAGCTTGAGATGTGGAAATAGACATGCATTTGACGCGATGCAAATTTGGAGTGTGTCGATGCACGGGAATCGGATATCCGCCCCGATTTGACCCGCAAGGGTGTGTTCATGGATGCAAATATCGACATTAGTAGCAGCTTGAAATCGGCGAAATAGGCCAAACCGGCACTCCTAGCCATGACCGGCGGTTTTATCCTCTCATAAGACCTTCTTCAAGCTCGCAGGCTTTGTGAGGAGGAGTAGCTCTTGTAGGGTCCTCTGGGGGAGAGTCTGAGAGATTCTTTCTGGCCGCCCGGGCGGTGCGATACCTCTTGGGCTTCTACCTTGGGTCGCTTTGGTCTCCTCTCGTCAATGGAGCGTTTTGCGCTTTTTAATGGGCCTGTTCTTTTACGACCTTTATATTGTGCGCTTCAACAAAGACAGATAATAACTGCTTACATTCACTGGGATTACTGACATGGCTTTGGCTATCTATATATTGCTCGTAGGCAGCGAGAAGGCTGCACGGAGAGTCGAGCCTGCATGAAGTATAACATATTTTCTTTTAGTTTGCATGCATTACAGCTTGGCGTACCCTTCTTTTTAACGTACTCATCCGACTCTATTAGGTGAAGCTATAAAGTTTACTGTATTAAGCTATAAATCAATATATATTTATAAATAATTATAATTTTTTAGCTTTTGAGCAATACTTTAGAACAAGGAATGCCAAAAATATTACGATTTAATTCATTGTATTTTATAAGATATATTAAATTTTTAAGTCCGCAGTTGGATGTTGAGTTTGATCAAAAAGAAATATGTAGTTTGAATTAAAAAATGCCTTACATGAGATGCTTTCAAGTTTAACTTTTCTAAGTAAGTGGAAACAAAAATTAATAAAAACAGTAGAACCAAAAAAAAAAAAGAAAATAAGTATGAAAAAAATAAAAAAAAATGAAAACGTGTAACACAGAACTGATAAAAAAAAAAAAAAAGAGTAAATGGTAAACATATTGATCTCTAACTCAGACTGAAGGAAAAGAATAATAAAAAAATTTTGTAATTAAATTTCTATCTCTTTAGAGTATTAGGACAAACTCTCTCAAATTTTAAAATCAAATATAAACATCGATATCATCACGTCACTACTTTTAAATTATAACAAAATCTAAATAACTAAAACTAAAAATAAGATAAACTATTCTCTTTCTGAATAATAAATATATAAGCTGATCTAAAATCTTAAATTTTTACGTAAATATAAACACTTATCCATATTTTCTCCTGTATACAGGAGAAAATATTACCGTCTTTCAACTAATTGTAAAATTTTCTTACTTTAATTCCTTAAACAATTAGCATCTAGAAGTTCATAGCTTCTATATAGCACGTAACATGCAACTGCTGCACTTTTTTTAGAAATGCAGAAATTCCATATAATTTTATAAAATTTTATCATTTTATTGGAACTATAAAACATACAAAAATAATGTATAATAAATTTAAGATATGCATTCACTTAGGATTTAGAAATTAGGATATGTAGAAGCAGTATATACGATAATTAAAACGATATTTTCTTCCTCTTTTTATTTTTCAAAATCCAAACATAAGTTTTCTTTTAGCTAAGAGAATATTTTTATTAATTTATTTTTTATATATTAAATATCGAAAAATTTAAAAATATACTTTTTAAATATGTGTTTATATAGTTAATTATTTATCAAAAAAACAAAGTACCGTATTTATTTTTTTAAATTTTTAAATAGAGTATCAGATATTTTTGTTTGTATTATTTTTTTTTTATTGTCATGACTGTTCAGCCGTGATTATGCAAACGTGACTACATCAGCTGATTCCAACATGAAAATTTCGTCTGGCCCATTTCCAATGGCCACCCCTGCTGTCAATGAATACTTTGCACTTAATCTTTTGAATCTCTCACTATTTTTATTCCGCTTTGAATGCTTTTAATTTCTCCATAATAAACAGTCTCACACAAATAACAATAATAATATTTCACTGCCTCAACTTGAATTGTTGCCCTAGTTAAGATTGTGGGAGAGGAAATCAGAGAGTTAAAGATAGGATGATAAATAATATAGATAATATTTATTTTATTTTTTTATTTTAATTGGTACGTAGTTTTATTTTCCTTTTTTTTAAAAAATATAAAATTAAAATTTCAAGAATGATCAAATAAATATGTTATCTAATTTTTTCTATATAATAAAAAAGGTGACATTATATGAAAAATAATATTTTAATATTTATGTATATAAGTGACACAAATAAACTGCAATAATCGTAAAAAAAATTTGAAAAGCATTACACCTTTGTTTTTTCCTTTAGAAAATAAAGAAAACATGGCTTTGGTAGAATTATCTGATACCGAGTAAAAATAAAAAAAATAAAAAATATGAGAATAACTATATTATATAACAAATAACAATAATAGTTAAAATCACAGCAAAAATTCATATAAATGACCTCTATCCAACTTTGATTCTCTATCCAACAATAATAGTTAAGCATTTCCCATCCCATGTGTTTCTCTATCCAACCTTTTTTTTTCTTGTGCCGCTGAAAGAATTTATACTTTTTAATTTGATATTTTTTTTATAGAATAAATTTATAATATTTATTTTGTTAAAAAAAAAAAAATTTTATAGTAAGGTGTAATATTTAATAAATAATATTTTATATATTATTATTATATAAAAACACCCCCTTTTTTTTTCTTTCCTTATTCTTTTTTTTGTTCTGGCTATTTTGGTTAAGCGTGTGGAGCCTACGCGTTTGTCCTTATCTGTGAAGAAAGACGCGCGGGTGGGTATAAAACAATGGGGTTGTTACCAATGGAGGACAGCCAATGTGAGTGTATTATTTTGTTCCACAGAAAGCAGCACCGAGAAAACAATAGCTTGCAAGTTTAGTGAGCAAACCTCATTGGTTTGATCTCTGGACGCTACAAATCAGTGTTGGAGTTGAGTGAAATCTTATAAAAGTATGGCAATGGAAGTCGCTTCGGGAGCTGTAGGTGAGGCAGCAAAGAGCTGTTTTGCTTTGGCCATGGCTAAGATCAAGAAAGAGTGGTCTTATATTTGGCGCTACAACGACAACATGAATGATCTTCGCGAAAAACGCGCTGATCTGGAGACTTTGAAGCGTCAAATTGAAGGAGAGGTAGAGGCTCGTGAACGGAAACGCGAAATGATTGGTCCAGTAGCCGATGATTTGCTCCGGGATGTGGAGGCGTTTTTGGCCGATGATGAATGGAGTGCCTTTATGGATGAGAATAAGATCAAAAAAAAGGACAAGTGCTGCTTCGGCGTACTACATTGCAATTTGACGTATCGCTATCGAATAAGCAAGAGGGCTACGAAGAGGTTCGAGATTACTAAAGCAAAAATCAAGAAGATGGAGGATTGCAAATCAAGAGCAATAACTCTACCGGGGAAGCCGCCAGAGCTGGGATCCATGCCAACTGTATACTCCAAGAGCTTAGCTTCTAGGGAATCGACTCTTAATGAGATAATGGAAGCCTTAAAAGATAAGAAAGTCCATAGGATTGGCATCTACGGGATGGGAGGCATTGGAAAGACAACCTTGATTGAAGAGGTCGCCAGGCGAGCGGAAGCTGATGGATTGTTCAAATCTCTGCCAGTAAAGGTATCCCAAAATCCAGATGTTTCAAAGATACAACAACAGATAGCAGAGCGGATTCCCCTACAATTGCGAGAACTCAAAAGTGAAGGCGAAAGGGCACTCGAAATACACAAGAAGCTCAAGAAGCTGAATCACAAGGAGGAAGATAATCAGATGTCAAAAAAGAGAACAACACAGACACTTGTGATACTAGACGACATGTGGAAGAAACTTGACTTGGATAAAGTTGGAATTCCTCATGATTGTAAAATAGTTTTGACAACCAGAAGTGAAGACGTGTGTCGTGAGATGGAAGCCAATAAGAAATTTGGACTGCTGGGCTTGAATGACACAGAAGCTAAGGAGCTATTCTCGGAAAGAGCAAGGCCCTCAGCAGATCATGATGATGGGTACAAATCTGTGACGGATGAATTGGTGAAAAAGTGTGGAGGTTTGCCGCTTGCAATTGTTGCCCTGGCAAACACATTGAGAGATCGCAATTTGTCGAATTGGAAATATGTTGCTAACCAACTAGGGAAGACAGTTTCAGCAAGAGTTGGGGGGCCTATGGAAGAAAATGTGTATCCCATCCTGGAGTGGAGTTACAAATCTATGAGCAACAAGGAAAAGAAGAAGTTCTTTTTGCTTTGTTGCCTATTTCCATTAGGTTCGAATATAGCCATACTAGATTTGATGAGTTTCGGGGCTGGCTTGGACTTATTTCAACATATGAATTCGCTAGGTGAAGCGATAGATCAAGCATATTCATGGGCTACTGAGCTCAAATCTTCATCCTTATTGCTAGAGGCTGAGGATGAACGGGTTGTCAAAATACATGACATTGTTCGAGAGGCTTTAATATCTATTACAGCCGAAGGTATGCTTAACGTCCACCCAAATCTTGACTTTTCTTCTTTTAGATAGTTCACTTGATAAATATCAACAGTATGTTAAAATAATGAAATGCACTAATCAAAACATACCTTCTTTATGTGTGCGGAAGATTTTTTGTTTTTAACAAGCTAATGAATGATCATATTAGCACCTTATAATTCAGTCACACCTCAATGCAACATTGTTATCATAATAAGTGTAATTCCAACATAATTACAAAGGTCTGTGTAGCTTGGAGCATCCCGTTCTCATCTAGAAAGGAACTACTTTCAATATAATAATTTTTACATTTTCCTCAAAAAAAAAAAAAGGTTTAATTGACTAGGCTAATCAATATCTTTCCATCCATTTTAGCAAAATTAGCATTGATAAATCTCCCTTTGACTGCTCGATTTATACATTTTTTTTTAATGTAGTTCTAGTTATATTGAACATACAATCATCTTAGCTACAAATTTTGACTCCCACAATGTAATTTCTTTGACAACTCAAATGGCAGGAGATAATATATTTCATATTGGATCAGTTCCTCGATGGGTAACAAATGAGACTTTTCAAACTTCCACAGCTATCTCAATGACGTCAGAAGATAATCATGAAACTCTGAGTAGGTTTGAATTTCCCAACCTGGAAATGTTGCTATTGGAAGGCAGCCTGGAATCTAAGTTTTCGGATAACTTCTTCCAAGGGATGAAGAGCCTCAAAGTTTTAGCTATCTCGAAGATGAAGTTTCAAACATTACCGTCTTCAATCACTCAGCTAAACAACTTGCGGACCTTGCATCTAGAATACTGTGAGTTAAGTGACATTTCCGCAATTGCCTCGTTGGTTGATCTTTTATTTCTTAGCCTGTATGGATCCAAGATAGATGCGTTGCCCAAAGAGTTGGAGAAATTAGAAAAGCTTAAGTTGTTAGATTTGACTGGGTGTTCGACACTCCAAAATATCCCTGCTGGTGTGATTGCTAGGCTCACTAATTTGGAAGGGCTCTATATGATGGATAGTTTTCTACAATGGCACCCCAACAACTTTGAATCATCCTCAAAGAATGATGAATTAGATGATAATAAAAAGATGGCAAACTTGATTGAGTTGAAATCCCTATCTTACTTGACTGTGTTAGAAATACATGTTCCGAAAATTTATCTTCTGCCTGACAATTTATTCTTCCCCCACCTAAACCTATCACGGTTTGCGATATCTATCGGCTATAAATCTCCACCTTGGGACAATATCGACTCAAAACTTTTGTTCTTGGGAGAAATTGATGCCAGAAGGCCCCTTCAACAATGTATTACTTTCTTACTCAAGGAAACAGAGCATTTATCATTGGAAAGAGCAAGTGGATTGAAGAATGTGGTGGATAGCTTGGACAAAGATGGCTTCAGAAATTTGAAGTCCCTCCTTGTTAAAGAGTGCAGAGAAATGGAATCTATTGTCACCACGACTGAGTTGAATGAAGATGGTGGTGCATTTCCAAAATTGGAGACATTAACTGTCAAAGGAGAAATGGACAACTTGAAAGTGATATGTTATGGACCCCCTTCGCATTATTCCTTTCATCATCTCAAGGTGTTGAAATTATCTTATCTCAAAGGCCTACGGAATTTTTGCGATGATCATGACATGCACAGTAATCAACCATTCTTCAATGAAAAGGTACATCGTTAATTATTATTATTTTTATTTACTTAATAATAATATTATTATTTTTTACTGGTGTGATTATTTTATGATGGTTACAAATACATTTCGTGATACATATTTGGCAATTGGGTCCTCATTTCAGACAATAAAATTTCAAAGATGCTGAACATAGAAAAAAAGTTAGATAATTTTTTAGAAGTTAATAAAATAAGAAATTTTTTTTTTCAATTTCATTTGAAATTTAGTAAATTTGATATTGCTGGTAGGTTATCTTTTTTATAATAATATTATGATTATACTTAAACTGGCAATGACATGATAATTATTGTGTGACTGCAATCTGAACAGAATTTTTAAAAAATATATATATAACAAAATGTCAAAATGCTAAAACATGTGTTGACTTCAGAAAATAAAAGCAAAGGGAAAACATGTGTTAGCCTCACCCATGTCGATAGGAGAATTTAAAAAAATATATATAACAAAAAGTTAAAATGCTAAAACATGTGTTGACTTTAGAAAATAAAAGCAAAGGAAAAACATGTGTCAGCCTCACCCATGTGGATAGCAGATCCTGCACTGAAGAGTAAATTTCGTCCTAAAAACAGTTTTTTTGTTTTTTTTTAGTTTTCAAATTCACAGGATCCCCATCCCCCTCACCCATGGGGCCTTGAAGGGAGGGAGGTTTTGAGGATGGCAGCCAGCGTGGGGGAGGCTGGGATGATGGTTGAGGCAATTGGAGCTTGAGAGTGGAAAGACGTTTATTTTTTTTAATTTTTTAAGCCTTATTTTCTATTTGTTTTAATTTTTTTTTAATGTTATTTAAGTCTTTTAATATATGGGCATTCTGAAGATTACAAAATAGGATATATTTATAGTTTTATTTTCAAATTCTAAAAACACAGATATATATATATGTGGACAAAGCAATTATGAATGAATTTGGAAACACTTTGAAAAGTTGGATATATATATTATTTACCATTAATTAATGTTGGTTGTATTAAAAGGTATGTAAATAAATTAAGACACATTGGCAGCAAGTGAATTAAAATATCAATTAAGCATCTGGATTCTCAATTGATAAAGTTTTTATTTTAAATTTTTATAGCCTATTACTACTAATACATCATATAAACAAGGGGATGGATTAACATGAAAGTAGTGAGTGAATAATAAACAAAATGATGAATTTGCGGGGAGAAAAGATTAAATGTTTGAAAATAAAAAATTACCAAAATAAGTTAAATAGATAAATAAAATGCTCAGTAGAAATAAACAAGAACAAGAAATAAACAAGCTATATTATTTCAATTGAAATTTAAAAACTACAGCTAAGAAATTAACACAATATTGATATAATATTTTGCAGATAAAATTTCCTAGCCTTGAAGAATTAGAAATTGGGGACATAGGTAGCATCGTGGAGCTGTGGAATTTGTCGGATGTTGAGGAAGAGGATCCAGCATTCCCAAAATTAGTCAATCTATCACTTTGGGACTTGCCAGAGTTGAGGAGCATTTGGAGGAGCAAGGATATTGTTATGCATCGAAGTTTTCAAAGCCTAAAGAGTTTAAAAGTTTATTATTGTCCAAAATTAGAGATATTATGTCCCTTTTCTATGGTCGAAGCCTTTAAACAACTTGAGACCCTGGATGTTTATCAAAATGAGAATATGAAAGAGATCATTGCAAAAGAAACCGAAGAGATGAAGAATAATGACACAGAAATGACCATACTTTCCAAGTTGCAAAATATTGAATTGTGGAATCTATTTAATCTGAAATGTTTTTTCGGAGGAAGTATCAAGCTTGTATTCCCATCTCTTAAAATCATCGATTGCAGAGATTTGAATAAAATGGTGGCATTTGTCAGTTCAGAATATCCAGGAGATTCGGGTGCCTTATTCAATGAAAAGGTATATGGTTGCTTATTATTTCTTTTTATTTACTTTTTCACTTCTTATTTTTTTAATACTAATATTAGCATTTTATGATGCTTACAAATATGTATCACCATGTATGTTGGCAACTAAATTCCAAAGATGATGAATATAGAAAAAAGTTAATTAATTTTTTAGAAGTTAATAAATTAAGAAATTATTTTTCTGTAATTTCATGTAAAATTTAGTAAATATGATGTTGCTGATGTGTTATTTTTCTGTAATAATATAATAATTATACTTAAATTATTTATGATATGATAATTATTGCGTGATTACAATCTGAAGAGAATTTTTAAAAAAAATTAAACAAAAAATTAAAATATTAAAACATGTGCTGCCTTGAGAAAATAAAAGCAAGGGGGGAACCGAGCGCACCGATCCACCCTATGCTGTTTGAAGCAGTTGCATCAAAAGGTATGCAAATAAATTAGGACATAATGGCAGCAAGTGATCTAAAATATCAATTAAGTATCCGGATTATGAATTGATAAATTTTTTATTTTAAATTTTCATAGCCTATTACTTCTAATACATAATAACGAAGAGGATTAATAAGAAAGTAGTGAGTGAATAATAAAAAAAAATGACAAATTTGGGGGGAAGAGAGATTACATGCTGGAAAATAAAAAATTGCCAAATAAATAAAGGCTCGGTAAAAATAAACAAGAACTAAACAAGGCATATTGCTATAATTGTTTGATTTGGAATTTAAAAACTACAACTAAGAAATTAATGCATTACTCATATAATATTGATATTACATTGCAGGTGAAATTTTCTGGCCTTGAAGAATTGAGAATTTCCAATGTAGGTGGCATCAAGGAGCTGTGGAATTTGTCGGATGTTGAGGAAGAGGTTCCAACATTCCCTAAATTAGTTCATCTAGAAGTTGATAGTCTGCCGGAGATGAGGAGCATTTGGATGAGCAATAATGTTTTTATACATCATATTTTTCAAAACTTAAAAAACTTAACAGTTAGGCGGTGTCCAAATTTGAAAATATTGTGTCCCTTATCTGTGGCGGCAGTCCTTAGACAACTTAACACCCTAATTGTTGAATCCAATGAGAATATGAAAGAGATCATTGCAAAAGAAATTGGAGGAATGAAGGATAATGACACAGAGATAACCATCCTTCCCAAGTTGCAAAATATTGAATTGCGGAGCCTTTCCAATCTGAAATGTTTCTTCAGTGGGAGTATCAAGCTGGTGTTCCCATCCCTTAAAAGCATCAATTGCAAAGATTTGAACGAAATGGTGGCATTTGTCAGTTCAGAATATCCAGGAGATTCAGGTGTCTTATTTAATGACAAGGTACATGGTTGCTTATTATTTCTTTTTATTTACTTTTTAACTTCTTATTTTTTTAATACTAATATTAGCATTTTGTGATGCTTACAAATACGTATCATCAACTTTACTTTTGATTTGTTTTAATTTTTTTAATGTTATTTAAGTGTTTTAATATATGGGCATCATTAATTGAAATCTATTCTGAAAATTGCAAAGTGGGATAGATTTTTAGCTTTATTTTTAAATTTTAAAAATACAAATATATATATTACATAAATATAATTATGTGGACAAAGGAATTATAAATGAATTCGAAAATACTTTGAGAAGTTGGATATATTTCTTACTATTAATTAATTAATGCTGGTCGAAACAATTGCATCAAAAGATATGTAAATAAATTAGGACACATTTGCAGCAAGTAAACTAAAATATCAATTAAGCATATGGATTCTCAATTGATAAAGTTTTTATTTTAAATTTTTATAACCTATTACTACTAATACATCATATAAACCAGGGGGTGGATTAACATGAAAGTAGTCAGTGAATAATAAACAAAATGACAAATATGCGGGAAGAAAAGATTACATGCTGAAAAATAAAAAATTGCCAAAGTAGAATAGATAAATAAAAGGTTCAGTAAAAATAAACAAGAACAATAAATAAACAAGCCATATTATTTTAATTGAAATTTAAAAATTAGTGCTAAGAAATTAACACAATACTAATATAATACTTTACAGATAAAATTTCCTAGCCTTGAAGAATTGGAAATTGAGAGAGTGGATGGCATCATGGAGCTATGGAATTTGGCAGATGTTGAGGAAGAAGTTGCAGCATTCCCAAGATTAGTCAATCTAGCACTTAATAATCTGCCAGAGTTGAGGAGCATTTGGAGGAGCAAGGATATTGTTATAAATCGAAGTTTTCGAAGACTAAAGAGTTTAAAAGTTTCTAATTGTACAAAATTAGAGATATTATGTCCATTTTCTGTGGCCAAAACCTTTAAACAACTTGAGACCCTGAATGTTCATAGAAATGATAATATGAAAGAGATCATTGCAAAAGAAACCGAAGAGTTGAAGAATAATGACATAGGGATGACCATATTCCCCAAGTTGCAAAATATTGAATTACAGAGCCTATCCAATCTGAAATGTTTCTTCGGAGGGAGTATCAAGCTTGTATTTCCATCCCTCGAAAGCATCAATTTCTCAGATTTGGGTAAAATGGTGACATTTGTCAGCTCAGAATATCCAAGAGATTCAGATGCACTATTTAATGACAAGGTACATAATATATATGCAGTATTAATTTTTAATATTCTATATTTTTATTCTTTTTGTGCTCATTTAATTTAGAGTATCGACTAAAAAAATCTACCTATACGTCTTTGACGAATTATTTTTCTCCAGATTTTGATAGTACTGCTAAAACTCAATAATGAGTCAAATCTCCATCCAAAATAATTCTATCTTAGAGCAAAGGTTAAATAAAAGGTTATATTTAATTTCATTTGAATTTATAACTGTTTATTGTAAAATCTATAGTTACACATTTAATTAATTAATTATTCCCCTAATACGATGACTTGCATTTAAAGTCTAGCAATTTTCCTAAACTTAACAACTCTCACACCAACCCCCTTCTTTCCCTTTTCTCTATACAATATTATTACTAATCTAAATGCTTGAAACACAAATTTTAATTTTAACCCTGTCAACGTTAAATGTCAAATAATCTACTCTCATTAGAATTTCAAAGCACAACTATATTTTGCACATTATCTTATTTCAAATATTAGGTTACCTTATTAGGATGACACTATATAAATGTTATTGTATGTAAAGACAATTTCTCCTGATTACTATTGCACATTTATTGATGGGTGAATACATGTCATGAGATTAATCAATAATGTAGCACATGTAGGTGTTGTGTGAAATTTTGTTTTCGTAGGGTGAAATACTATAACTCAAGAAATATCTCGTTTGAATTGTATAGAAAAAAATAATTAATTAATTATTTGACAATTTTTTTTATTTTTTTAAATTTGTTTGACCTGACTAATTAAATAAAAAGTATCAATTTATCTATAATAAATGCAGGTTGCTTTGCCGGCTGTCAAAAAGATTGACATATCTCATGTAAATAGACCGAAAGAGATATGGGATAGCCACCTTGACGCTGGGTCATTCAACAAGCTAGAGACACTCAAGATGTCTAATGTTGAAAAGGATACAAAAGTTTTTTCATTAGATACAATCAAGCAGATGCGAAATATAAAGGAACTCGATCTGCAGCATTTTCAGTTAGCTGAGGAGTTGATTGAGCGTATAGGATTTTACAATGATGGCGTTGAAAATTCAGCATTACTTCCTCAGTTAAAAGAACTTAATATTTTCTCATTTCCTCTATTGAAACGGATTCCATGGAGAGAGCTCGCACTCCAAAACCTACGTTACCTGAAAATACACCAAGTCGAGGGTTTGACCTATTTATTTCCAACTTCCGTAAGCAGAAGTTTGGTGAACCTTAAAGAACTTGACGTACAAGATTGTCAGATGATGGAAGAAATAATTCGGGGGGAATTAGGGGATACAAATACCGTTGAAGTCAATGTTGTATTCCCTCACCTAAACATTCTAAGGCTTCGTGGTTTACCAGCACTTCGGAGTTTAAGCTCAGATAATGTCACAATAGAATTTCCATCAATTATACGAGTGGACTTTTATCATAACCCAATACAAATGGATTTGCTCCAAAAGCTCCAGCATGTGAAAGAGCTTATATTGGGAGAGTGTGAAGCTCTGCCAGACCCATTTGATCTCGAAAGACATGCTTCTGCAATTCCTCCTGGGTTAGGGAAGTTGGCGCTGTCCAACATTAGCAAATTGCAAATGATTCCGTGGAAGATTTTTCCAATTGAAAATCTGCATCATTTAACGATTTTCAGAATTAATGGGTTGAAGTTTCCTTTCCCAGCCTCCTTGGGTAGTAAGGGATTTGCTCAACTTGAACAAATTCACATAGTAAAATGCAAAGACATTGAACAAGTGCTTGCACAGGAAAACACTGATGATACATCTCATAATGCAGCTTCAACTACAATTGTATTTCCTCGTGTAAAATTCATAGGACTTTATAATTTAGGAAGCCTACGCAGTTTCAGCTCTGAGAACTACAAAGACTTAGTATTTCTATCCTTGGAACAAGTGCTGATTCGTGAATGTCCAATGATGGAAACATTTTCATATGGATCTCTCAGCACACCAAAGCTATCCAAAATCACGATAGATTCCAGCGCTGAAGAAGAGAATCTCGATCTCAACATGGTTATTAAAAAAAGGTACGTATAGTATTCTTATCAATAAATTTTTGATATATTATTTTTAATTCGCCTGCACAATTACATAATATTTTTTTCTCCTTTTTGTTTTGTTTTTGAAAAATGAGTGGTTGCAGTCATGCAAGTATTGGGATTTTAGATGTTGCACGAGCAACCTTAAACACTGGCCCTGCACCTAGACAAGTTATATATTGTCCACAAATTCCTCCACCTCTATAATTTGTACCACTGCTCATGAGGGGGCTAAATGACTGTTTTGGCATTGTTTTTCTTTTTTTCCCAAATGCAGGAGGAGAATGTTAGTGTCTTTTCATATATAGATATATTAATTTCAAAAACCACCGAGAATGGATATTAAGTAGATTTAATACAATTTTTTTATTATCTTGCTGTTTGCTCATTTTTTTACCCTCGTCATTATTTTTGTGGTGTGTTTAATAATTAAATCATGTATTTTTTTTAAAAAAGTTATACTGGCCTATAAACTTCTTTTGTTTAAGCATGCAAAAGAGATGCAAAATGGAGAGAGAAGTTGCAATATTTATGGGAAAAACACAAAAAATTAAAAAAAGTGAGAATAGAGAAAATATAAAGAATGGAAGTTTTTATAATTTCTCAATGTCATTAATACTTTGGATGAAGTCCATTGATGGAAGAGCTAAAACTATACCTTCTCTGTTTTATTATATCAAGAGTATTATTTGACAAGTAAAATATTTAAATTAATTATAGCTATTTATTTGTCATAAATTATGCTTATATGAAATTTTTTTTTTCTTTATTTCGACGCTTACAAATGCACAACGGTTTTGCTATGCAGAAGAGAAGAAAGGACAGACGAAGAAATACGGCAACACCTTGAGAGGTACGGTTGTGATTTATTTCATTAGAAATTATTAGTAATCTAAATTGATTTATAAATTTCTGTGGTATTTTTCATGGAAAAATAAAACAAAGATAAAATTGTTAAAATTAGATGTACACTAAAGGATAACGCCATTAGCCCTTAGTTTTTACGGATTCGTGTTTTACTATGTTTAGAGTCTTATCGCATTTTTTTTACTGATCATTAATCTCCTATGCCAAAGAAAAAAATAAATATTATGAATGTTTGGAGTCTTATCTCATTTTTATAATTACTCGAGGTCATTTAATATTCTAGATGTGGCCTATTGACGGAGGAGCTAAAGATATACTACCTCTATTTTATTATATCAAGAGTATCATTTGACTACTTAAATATTTAAATTAACTATAGCTATTTATTCTTCATAAATTATATTTATATGAAACAAAAAAAGAAAATGTCGAAAGACGCAAAAATAAAATTCATAGAAGGAGAGACAAGTCAAAGATATCATTTCATTATTTAAGATCAAATATTTAAATCAACTATAGGTATTTATTTTTCTAAATTAAATTTATGTAGACTTTTTTTCTCTTTATTTTGACACTTTGCAAATGCACAACACACCTTTGCTATGCAGGATAAAAGAAGGGACGAGTGGAAAAGACACAGAAACACAAAATATAGAAGGAGAGACAAGTCAAGGGTATCATTTGACTATTCAAAATTAAATATTTAAATTAACTATAGCAATTTATTTTTTATAAATTATACTTATATGAAATTTTTTTCTTTATTTTGACAATTACAAATTCACAATATGGTTTTGCTATGCAGGGTAGAAGAAGAGACAAGTGAGAAAGACACAGAAACAGAAGTTACATGGTGGAGGCGCAAATTTGAGGTGTGTTTGTAATTTATTTCATTAAAAATTATTAGTTATGTGCACTGATTAATTATTCTATGTGGATTGTTTGTCAATTTTTTGTCGTTTTAAGGTTCACGTCCCAATATTTTAATTTAGGTTTTAGTCAGTAAATAAATAAACGAATAACTGAAATCATCGATTGAAAATTAAATTAATCAGACCTCAGGTCTGGGATGTGATAGCACTACCTCTCGCACCGCAATAACTTAAACCCAATCTTCTAAAGCAACTCTAATGAAACCTTTACGTATTACTTAAATTCTTATCCAACACATGCTACGCAACTCTGCCAAAATGATTGGTCAAACAGCTAATTACATTGGAATTTTGTTATAATTAAATGTTATGCTCTCTTACTTATCTAATAACTATATTTTTCTTTAAAATATAAAAGATTGATATAAAATAATAGATTAAAATATTGTCAAATTATATCATTCACCACTTATAAAATAATATTAACCACTAGAAAGATAAAAGATTATAATGTCTAAGAATATCATAATGATACTAATTACAATGTGATAGCCTTTTTCGCTATTTCTTTTTATCAACATATCTGGTTAGTTTTAAATTATAATATTGCTGAAAAATAGGTAAGCATGCCATGTAAAAAATAACTCAACAAGTAAGTCCATACCAGGACATGGGTAGGATGGAAGTAAGAATATCAAATTCCAAGGACGTACTTAAGTTATTAATAGAAGTGGGAAACAAGCTAAAAGTCATTAAAAACTTGCTAGTAATTTGATATAAATAAAAAAATATTATTTGTAGGGAGTTTGGACGAAAAAGATTGAAAAATTTATTTATATTATGATATATTTAGATTTGTATTTGAAAATGTATTTGAGAATTTTATATTAGAGGATTTGGTGTATATTTGACTATTTTGGTCTGTTTATATTTGGATTATTATGTCATCTGAATTCGCATAGATTTTAGGTTTGATATTGTGATTGTATAATTTTGGATTGTCACTTTTTCTTATGGGTTTAAATTAAACAGGTTTATTATCAATATTTCGAGAAATGGACAGAATTATTTGGATTGATCCTATATCCACTATTGAGAGCCTTGGTTATTATACTGATGATTTGGATTTTTATCAGGTGTGACTTAATTTTGATCATCATATTTAGGTTTTATTCTTTTAAGAGTAAACAAATTTTTATTCTAATTTAATTATTATTGAATTTTTACTTGCATTTGGGCTGTAGTCGTGATAGCTCTGATTGTGTCATTTTGTGCAGAGCTTTTGAAATAGATGCGGATCCCAGCACCAAATCAAAGGCAAATTCAAACACTTTGTTTAAAGGTAAATCAAGCAATTCTTTCAGAAAAATATTTTTTAATTTTTTGATCACTGGAATCTCCATAATAGAGATATCATGGCACCTAACAGCAATAACATAAATAAGATAGGCTTTACTCCAAACTCTCGTCAACAGACACGTATGCAATGTAGAAATCAAAGATGCCAACTCCTTCTTAGCACTTCATCGAAATTGAAAGGATTCATAACCAAAAATACAAAACTAAATCTTCTTATGAAAACAAACAATGCTTGCGTGATAACATAACTACTCCATACTCAAAATAGCATCAAATTCATGCATCTCTAATAAAATTAAATCTATAGGTAACTTATAATTGCTAACCCAATTAACACACTGAGGATAATAATATCTGCCACCAAAGACTTACCTACCGAAGTGAACACCACTAACATATAGTCCAAAATGTTAGGAAGCGAACACAACTCATAAACAAATCGAGGGGTTATAAAAAAATGCATACACCCCGAATCAACAAGCAAATGCACCAAATATTGAAATATTAGTATATTATCTTGAACTACTGATAGATTTGCATGAGTATCGTTGATGGTCGTTGCATAAGTCCTCCCAAAATTGTAGACTTTTGGCCCACAAGTCTTAAAGGAAAAGCACATTCCTTTGCCATATGACCAACTTGGCCAATAATTGAAACAAAATTCGAGTTACTTGTAGAACGGTCACCCTCCATGGTACTTCCTAATATGCTTGCACATTGGCTTAGATTATTGTCGCTCAGTCGGTGATGACCGAATTTCAATAGACTTCCCCTTATCATGTAAGTTCACTTTCAAATAGGACTCTCTTGATCTCGTGCCCTAGCCTCCACAACTCGCACTCTTCTCAAAAAACTTGGCTATCTCTTCCTTTTACTCAATAAACAATGCTTGATTGAGCACTTTTCTATACGTCTTCAAACGCAAGGCACTAACTACCGTCGAATTGAGTCTTCCATACCATGAAAGAACTTCCTTGCCCTCATTGCTTCAACCGTAATCATATGCGGGGCAAAACAAACAGATTCTGTAAATTTGGCATCATTCTCAGCCAATGAACAACTTCATTGTCTCAATCGTACAAATGCATCCTCCTTTTGCTCCTAAATGTTTATTAGAAAGTATTTCTTATAAAATACATAAAAGAAAAAAAAACATCCCATGAAATCTCCTTATTCTGTAAACCGAGAATCCTTCCTCTCGAGGAAGAGGAAATAGGTTAATAGTCAGATATTCAAACTTACACATATAGTTATGATTTATTCCATTTGAAAAGATCAGAACAAATGCTTTTCTAAGAAGGATAATTCGTATAGTAGTAAGACGATAATTCGTTTGATTTTGAATTTCTTGGCATTGAAATATGTTCAAATAGGGAATGACCTTTGAAGGAGCATGTAGAATTATTCGTTGCACTTGGAAGCTTCCTTTTGCGGTTAGTATTGAAACAAAAAGTGGACTACATGAGATGTGTAAGCCTCTGAGAGCTTCCACAAGTAAACTAGTAGAGAGGCACGAGACATATTGCCATTCAGAAAGTCGATTGCAAAAGATATGATAGCCCGAGATTATACTACACTTATCCTGCTGCAAGTGAACTGCAAGAAAGACACGAGCCATAGAAGTCTTAGCATGTGGTTATTGAAAACAATTGTTGATTGGATGATTTTATTGAATACTTCTACATAGATTTTTAGATTTGTAATTGTTTAGCCATTGTTGGCTGTGGTTATGTTGTACTTTCCCTGTGATCCTTTTTGCTTATATAATACGAGTGATTAACGTATGTATAATAATTTTGTTGATTTATCTTAGCCCACCTACTTTCCAAAAATAAGATTTTGCCATAATTTACTTAAGCCTTGATTCATTTAATGAAATATAAAAAATTATATATTTCGAGATGACATCTATCTATACATATGTGGCTCTCTAAATGATGCTTCTATTATGGAATTTGGTCAAATGTATTTAGATTGTTAACCGATGTCGTCTAGTTTGGCAGAAAAATATTTTGATATTGAGTTTGATGAGAAGTAAATGTCTAACTAAATTGAATTATATATTACACAAAACATGTAAACGAATAAATGGTGCAAGTAGAAGAGAATAATTTTGAAATACAAGTAGCACAAAATAGAAAAAGGAAAGGATGAAGTACTCGGGTCATTCTTTTCTTGTCAAGTTAGCTGAATATGACAGTATCAACTATTTATGATAAAAGAAAAGTTTGACCTCTTACTTATTTTAAAGGAAAAGAACTGTAGAAAAAAATCTTAAGATTTATTTTTATAATTAAATATGTAAGTTTTCAGTTCTTTTTGAATATATTTTTGGTGACCTGGGACCAAGTTATCCAACCATGTCCGAACTAATTCTGTGGAAACTTAAATAGTAAATAATTTTATAAATGCATCATTAAATTAAAATAAAAATGCTCATAATAATTTTTTTCCAATACTAAAATGTCTATAAAATAAATATTCACGGAACATAGTCCCGATCACATGTCCAAATGAACATACAATCAATAAAGCCGATTTTAAATCTTCTCATCACGAATTTCTAACTCTGAGATCATCTTTATCTCAAATCTCCTTTAACAATTGCATGATTTCTTTTAAACTGTTATAAATTTTCTACTTTGGAACCAATAAAACGTAAGGATGAACCAAATTTCGAATGAGTAATTAAATAAATAAAATAATGAAATACAATACAGTATCTCGGATAATAATAATATCAGCATAAATAAATTAACAACATAAGATAATCAACAATTACCCAAAATTCAACAACTTGTCGTATCCATGACTTAAGAGCCACATAACATTAATACAAAATAGATTCCACCGAATCCGAATATCAACAATGGTATAAGTTCATTCGAACTTATCTTAATAGAGTTTCCAATTGTATGAGATGTTATAAAATTTTCTCAAATATTATACATCAATATAAACTAATATCCATGCATCCACCTCCAACGGTTAGATAAATCCTCGATATACCGGTACTCACAAGTTTGATAAATGACTAACTCTATAATGTCATGATACGTGCCAGCTATAGTTTACAAGTACAGAACTCAATCCATATGAACCATATTCCCTTTAACTTGTCAGGTCATTCAAAAAATAACTCATATGTATCCCCATGATTTACTATGATATAAAAAACTCATATCCACGATAAGTCAAACCCAACACATTTTCTCGGTACGCTATTGATCGATATACTATGCATAATGTTCATAGGATTATAAATATCCATTCAAAAGACCTCAATATTTGAAATATGAATTCAATATCAGAAAAGAGTAGACAATACTAAGGTGCTACAACCCCATATTAGATTAGATGCATTTATATTTTCATACGCACTTCTCAACTTAGCTATAAAGTGTCAAGAACATCTACGTATACCAACAAAGTTAATGCAAAAAATTAATTATCGAAATTTATCATTAAAATTTAGGAATAACTAATTAACTGCTAGCCTTACACATTTACTTAAGTCTTCGGTCTATTCAAACATACAAACCCTAATATTAAAGCAAAAATTTAATTCTCATTTGTCATTTTAAGACAAAGCTTACAATAATCAATCATTTGTCATTTAATTCCCAAACAAAAGATAGGCACTTTGAGAAATGACATCAATTAGAAATTTTACCCGATAACATCATAAAATATAACAAGATGATATCTTCAAAAAGAGAAGCCTTACCTTTTCACAAATTCTATTGAGCTCTTTCCTTCTTTATTTGTTCAGGCTTCACCAAAAGAGCTTCTATGTCATCGTCGTCGTTGTCTTCGTCATCACTAGAAAAACACAAGTCAGTAACAATTTAGAATCCAAATAGAGAGGCAGTGATCGAAATATGGAAAGAATGAAATTCGTGTCTTATAAATAACATGCATAACAACAAAATAGAGACATTTATTGAACAAATTAATCATTTTTGCAAAGAATAAAAATTCCTTTACAACAGATGTCAAAAACCAAACCAAGTATTTGGCAACATCAAATTGCCACTTCTAGACAGCAAGCATCAAAACGAGATATATGGAACTCATTCCTGCATCATCTTCACATGAAGCTTGCCCTTTGTGCTAAATAGGGTACAAGGTGTTTCCAATCAACGACCTGGCATTGCTAATTAAATGAAACGAGTAGGTATAAAAGTCTAAAATCAGCTTGATTATGCAACCTACTAGAATATGCAGTTTTTGGTGATTAATTTTGCTCAAATGCCTATGGATTTTCTCTCCCAGAACATTTCCACAACATAAAGGAGTGCAAAAAAGCTGATGATCATGCTTCGGTGCCGTCTTAGCACCTCTCTATGAAAATATTGTAAGTAATTTCCCTCCTTTTGAGTCTCTAGTCCTTGCAAGCATTACTTCTTAAGTATTTAAAATTTAAGAGGCATCGAAAAGTAACATCCCAATACCCATTAACACAACCAGATTTCCCAAATAAAATCCCCACCATTTCCATTTACTGCAAAACAAACCGTAGGGCTAAACAGAGCTCTGTTTTATTTATTTATTCATATAAGCATGCAAAAGAGATGCAAAACGGCGAACCTGCAATACTTATGGGAAAAACACAAAAAATTAAAAAAAGTGAGAACAGAGAAAATATATAAAATGTAAGTTTTTATAATTTCTTGAGATCATTAATATTTTGGATAAAGCCCACTGATGGAAGAGCTAAAGATATACTTCCTCTGTTTTATTATATCAATGGTATTATTTAACAAGTAAAATATTTAAATAAACTATAACTGTTTATTTGTCATAAATTACGCTTAAATGAATTTTCTTTTTATTTTAACGCTTACAAATGCACAACGGTTTGTGATTTATTTCATTAGAAATTATTAATAATCTAAATTGATTTATAAATTTCTGTGATCTTTTTCATGAAAAAACAAAACAAAGATAAAATTGTCAAAATTAGATGTATACTAAAAGGTAACGCAATTAGCCCTTAGTCTTTACGAATTCGTGTTTTATTATGTTTCGAGTCTTATTTTATTTTTTTACTGATTATTAGTCTCCTATGCTAAATAAAAAAATAAATATTTTGAATGTTTCGAGTCTTATCTCATTTTTATAATTACTCGAGGTCATTTAATATTTTGGATGAGACCTATTGATGGAGAAGCTAAAGATATACTTCATCTGTTTTATTATATCAAGTGTATTATTTTATAATTGTTTATTTTTCATAAATTATACTTATATGAAATTTCTTTTTTCTTTATTTTGACGCTTACAAATGCTCAACACGATTTTACTTTGCAGGAATGCAATAATGAGAGAAATGAGACAACACCGTTTGAGGTGTGTTTGTAATTTATTTTATTATAAATTATTAGTAATCTAAATTGATTAATCAATTTCTGTGGTTTTTTTCATGAAGAAACAAAACAGATAAAATTGTCAAAATTAGATGTACACTAAAGGATAACACAATTTGCCCTTAGTCTTTACGGATTCGTGTTTTATTATGTTTTGAGCCTTATTTTATTTTATTTACTATGCCAAATAAAAAAATAAATGTTTTGAATGTTTCGAATCTTATCTCATTTTTATAATTACTTGAGGTCATTTAATATTCTAGATAAGGCCTATTGATGGAGGAGCTAAAGATATACTTCCTCTGTTTTATTATATCAAGGGTATTATTTGACTAGTTAAATATTTAAATCAACTATAACTGTTTATTTTTCATAAATTATACTTATATAAAAATATTTTTTTCTTTATTTTGGCTTTGCTATACAAGATAAAAGTAAAGATAAGTAGAGAAGATGCACAAAGAAAAATCATAAAAGGAGAGACAAGTCAAGGGTATCATTTAACTATTTAAGATCAAATATTTAAATCAACTATAACTATTTATTTTTCATAAATTATACTTATATGAATTTTTTTCTTTATTTTAACTCTTGCAAATGCACAATACGGTTTTGCTATACAGGATAGAAAAGGGAGACGAGTGGGAAAGACACAGAAACAAAAAGCACAGAAGGAGAAACAAGTCAATCGGTATCATTTGACTATTTAATATAAAATATTTAAACAAACTATAATTATTTATTTTTCATATATTATACTTATATAAAATTTTTTTTCTTTATTTTAACTCTTGCAAATGTACAATACGGTTTTGCTATGCAGAATAGAAGAAGAGACGAGTGAGAAAGACACAAAAACAAAAAGCACAAAAGGAAAAATAAGTCAACGGTATCATTTGACTATTCAAGATCAAATATTTAAATATACTATAACTGTTCATTTTTTATAAATTATACTTACATGAAATTTTTATCTTTACTTTGACACTTACAAATGTATAATACGGTTTTACTATACAGGATAGAAGAAGAGATGAGTGGGAAAGACAAAGAAACAAAAAACATAAAAAGAGAGACAAGTCAACGGTATCATTTGACTATTCAAAATCAAATATTTAAACAAACTATAATTGTTTATTTTTCATAAATTATACTTATATGAAATTTTTTTTCTTTATTTTAACACTTATAAATGCATAACACGGTTTTACTATGCAGGATACAAGAAGAGACGAGTGAAAAAGACACAAAAACAGAAAGCACAGAAGGAGAGACAAGTCAACGGTCTCATTTGACTATTCAAGATCGAATATATGAAATTTTTTTCTTTATTTTGACACTTACAAATACATAACACGGTTTTACTATGCAGGATAGAAGAAGAGATGAGTGGGGAAGACACAGAAACAAAAAACACAGAAGAAGAGATAAATCAATGGTATCATTTGACTATTTAAAATCAAATATTTAAAGAAATTATAACTGTTTATTTTTCATAAATTATACTTATATAAAAAATTTTTTCTTTATTTTGACACTTACAAATGCATAAAACGATTTTACTATGCAAGATAGAAGAAGAGACAAGTGGGGAAGGCACAAAAACAGAAAGCACAGAAGGAGAGACAAGTCAACGGTATCATTTGACTATTCAAGATCAAATACATGAAATTTTTTTCTTCATTTTGACATTTACAAATACATAACACGGTTTTACTATACAGAATAAAAGAAGAAATGAGTGGAAAAGACGCAGAAACAAAAAGCACAGAAGGAGAAACAAGTCAGCGGTATCATTTGACTATTCAATATCAAATATTTAAACAAACTATAACTATTTATTTTTCATAAACTATACTTATATCAAATTTTTTTCTTTATTTTGACACTTACAAATGCATAACACGGTTTTATTATACAGGATAAAAGAAGAGACAAGTGGGGAAGGCACAAAAACAGAAAGCACAGAAGAAGAGACAAATCAACGGTATCATTTGACTATTCAAGATCAAATACATAAAATTTTTTTCTTTATTTTGACATTTATAAATACATAACATAGTTTTACTATGCAGAATAGAAGAAGAAATGAGAGAAAAAGACACAGAAACAAAAAGCACAGAAGAAGAGACAAATCAGCGGTATCATTTGACTATTCAAGATCAAATATTTAAACAAACTATAACTATTTATTTTTCATAAATTATACTTATATCAAATTATTTTCTTTATTTTGGCACTTACAAATACATAACACGATTTTGCTATGCAGGATAGAAGAAGAGACAATGCGGGAAGGCAAAGAAACAAAATTCATAGAAGGAGAGACAAGTCAAGGGTATCATTTTACTATTCAAAATCAAATATTTAAATTAACTATAGTTGTTTATTTTTCATAAATTAAACTTATGTAGATTTTTTTTCCTTTATTTTGATACTTAAAAATGCACAATATGGTTTTACTATGCAGGATAGAAAAAGAGACAATGTGCGAAGATATAGAAACAGAATTTATAAAAGGAGAGACAAGTCAAGGGTATCATTTGACTATTTAAGATTAAATATTTAAATCAACTATAACTGTTTATCTTTTATAAATTCTACTTATTTGAATTTTTTTTTATTTTGACACATAAAAATGCACAATACGGTTTTACTTTACGGGATAGAAGAAGGGACAATGTGGGAAGATGCATAAATAGAATTCATAGAAGGAGAGACAAATGGAGAAGACACAAAATCAGAAAATTAGCGCTTGAGTGGCAAAAATAAGGTAATTTTGTGACTTAATTCGTTAAAATTTAATTAATTATTTGCACTGATTTATAAATTTCTCCGTCTTTCTAATGGAGATAAAATAGTCAAAATTAGATGTGCACCAAAGGGTAACAACAGCGCAATCACACTTAATCCTTATGATTCATGTTTCATTATATTTCGAGTCTTATCTATTTTTTTTTTTACCGATTATTAGTCTCTTATGCCAAATAAATAAATAAATAAATGTATCTTTTAGATATTCTGAACTACATTTAAACCTTTCAACATATAGAATCTTAGTTACATAATTGTAAATTTTCAACCAATAAAAATGACCATGATGGTCAATTCTTTCCAATGGTAAGAACTTAAATGAGGCACACGGGTTTGCTTTGGGTCATGTGAACTTGATAGCGTGCGAAATTTAGGCCAATGAATTGCAACTGCATCAAACAAAATTCATATAGACTTGATTTTGTTTTTCATTTTCTAATTAGGTGCTTTAAAAGTAAAAAGAGGTTTTTGGAGCATTTTGCTAGATAACATGATATTTATTTATTTACTTTTATGTGAACATATTAAACTATTGATAAATAAATAAATAAAATATCAAACTATCTAAAGATATAAAAAATAACATCCTCTAATTTTAGCTATCATATTACACATTGTAGTTGGATTTGAAATTTTGAAACCTTTCTAGCTATTATTTAGGAACACTAAGGCATAACCTCAAGCATGATTTTCTTTAGAATATTCATAAAAATTTCAAATCTAACGTCTTAGTAAATGATTTATGATGTATTTTTAGTACTGATAAATTTTATGATATAGTTTACCAAAATTAGCCATCGTTTTATGAACATAGAATATAGCATGCCACTTTCTTACATATATATTTTATAACATATTGGGCAGTGATAGCCACAAAAATATTTCTGTTCTTATTTATTTTTATTTTTGACTTAGAACAACAATTTTCTAAATCTTCTAAGGTATCATTATAATATTTAAAATTATATTATTGTTGATTTTTAAGTCACTGATGTCATATATATTTATTTTCTGCAGGTTTAATTGGAGCTTTGACCATGCACCGAGCGTTGGAGAGTTCATACCTCTTATTCCTTTATTGGGATTATTAGTTTGTGCGTGACATTAAGCTTGTAGCCTTATTGGGATTATTAGTTTGTGTGTGATACTAAACTTGCAGCCTTACAGGCTATATTACCTCGTTATTCAGTATTTGGGTTTGTTAGTAACATTTGTAATGTCTTCGATATTTCTGTAATTCAAAAACTTGTGATGCTTTATGTTTGCTTTATTATTATATATAAACCATATGATATGGGTGGTTTATTATTTTCTAATTATTGTCTAATTCAATTATTATAAGTATAGTCTTTTACATTTTGTGAGATGCATAATGTAACGACCCGACTTTACGTGATAAAATATTCTTTGCTTTGGTCAGCAGGTATACATGGAAAGATATATATACACACATTCGTATAGTTATTTGAATGTAATTACACATATCAAACACAACCAGATTCCCCAAATAAAATCCCCACCATTTCCATTTACTGTAAAACAAACCCACCGTAGAGCTAAACAGAGCACAGAGCTCGGTTCTTTCGCCTTCCTACCAATTCTCACCCAAACAAGGAAAAGACTCAACTTTCCACCACCCCCCCCAATTCATTGTGAAATCCCAAAAATATCACATCTTTCCTCATCAGAGCCGTGCTCTTTTTTTCCCCCAATTTTCACTTCACGCCCAAATACAAACAATTCCCGCGAAATCAATGCATGCAAACACAAATATTAACAGTTACGAGAGGAATGTGAGTAATTGCAAGAGAATGGACGAATTACTTGCCTGCTTTTTCTTGTTTTCTTCGCCGATTAACATCAGCGGAGGCAAGGAAACAACGGGAACCACACACACGCGTCCCTGTTCTCTCTCGCTCTCTGTTACTCGATGAGCCGAAATGCAGAAGGAACAATGACGGGGATTTAAGGAAGAAGTACAGGAACAGAAGGAAGAAAGAAATCCGTAGAGAGGAGGGGAAGAATCGAGAGGCTGGAGAGAGAGAGAGAGAGACCCGCAAATGCATCGGTTGCCGTCAATATCATTATTATTATTTTACACATAATATTAATATTTATATTACTAATTACACTAACGTAAATACATATATTACAGTAATTTTTAATTTATTATTTTAAGACACGAAAAAAGTTGCTGCAGTTGAAAGATTATCAAAATATTTTTTATAATATTTTTACAAATCTACGACATTTGATCCAAATGTGATATTAACCTAAATTTATTTATAATTAATAGCATATTAATTATTCTTATTAATAATTAAAATACCATAGTATAATAATTATTTTTTCTTAAAAAATTTCACTCTTGAAATACATATATGATATCTTAAGCAAAAGATAAATACTTATCTTTAATATTCTCATTTAATCTTCATGTCACTTCATTTTTACTGTGATATTCTCATAAAATCCATATTATAAAAATAACTTTACTAAGAAAAGTTCACTAATTCAATATTCACACCGATTATTCCTCTAAAGTAGGTCATATTAAGCCCAATTAAAACTACTTGTATCTTCTATCGCCACTCCATTAAAAATAATGTCAAAAAAATGACACCATATCAATCAAAAATTGATATTTTATAAATTTAACAAATCATTATCCATCTTTTAGAGTTTGCAATGTGATATTTAAAAGAACTTTATAATTTTCAAAACTCTTTAAAAAAATCAAATATTATCAATTAGAACTATCACTAACTAATACAGATATGACTAAAAAATCTAATTTATTATATCAATAAACGCTATAGGTCATTAGCTAAACCATAAGGTATTATCAAAAATTATAATGTAACATTTTAATTTGATGCGTACCAGAAATTTGAATTCGTAACATGTTTCAATCACGTCCTTTTTGTGAGTTGGATCTCTACTCCGTCTTTGACAATCCAAGACCTGCGTACCACAATTAAATCAAGAATCAGAGTATAATCGGGACTTGCTCTCCGAAAAATACTCCGATATTTAAGTCAATTCTCATCCAAATAATAGAGAAAATTTTAAATGAGAAAATAAAAATGAGTTTTTTGGTTCAAGTGTTTTTTGTGCAGTCCATGTCCATACAACAGTTCAAGTAAGGAATTTTCACTGGAGAGTGGTCTGGTGCCCCTTTTTTCAGTCTACCCCTTATCTTGGACGTTCTTTCCTTTTATATGATACACAGTTTCATTTTTTTATGATTTGTGACGTCATACTGAATATGATCAACTGTAGTTGTTAAGGATACAAGAGTCCAACTGAAGCAATTAAAGGCCTTTGAAATTAAGTTGAGTGGTTATGATCTCCAGATGTGGGATTATACACATGACCCAGCAGTTCAATGAATAAGAGCAATTCAATGAATGGGATGTTGGGAGTGTATATTCTTGGGCCTCAATGTTGTCCAATCCATTTCATATAATGACCTTGGTTGCTTTTCCTCATATGGGCCAATTACTAACTATACACATTATAAATATTTTTGGATTATTTATTTCATAAATATAAGTTATGCAGTAATTATTGTGTTATTTTAAAATGAAATATGTTTAAAAATAATAATAATAATAATAATAGTGATCAAAATGAAAAGAATTTAGAAAAAAAGAAAGAAAAAATAGGTAAAAAAAGAAGTAATTATTGTGTTATTTTAGAAGAAAATATATTTAAAAATTATTAAAATAAAATAAAATAATAATAATAACAATAATAGTGATCAAAACAAAAAGAATCGATAAAGAAAGAAAGAAGAAAGAGAAAAAAAAGAGAAGAGAGAGAGAGGGGATGAGTGATTTGTTGCCAATGATACATTGAAAAATCGACATGAGTTTGGAAACAAAGTGGACCTTATACGTAGCTTTCCTCCATGATATGCGGTGAACATTGAGAGGAGGGGGACGCCTTGCGCTTGAGCCGAGAAGCCACTGCCATTGCTGCTATCATCGGAAAGGAAACCAAAAAATTGAAGCAGGTAAAACACTTCCTGGCTTCCTACTAATGCCAATTTTCTGAGTATGTTGAGATTTGAAAAAAAAATTTACGGTCAAAATTTAAAATTTTTTAAAAAATAAGGCTTCGCTCCGTAACCAAATATTCAAAAATTTTGGGAGTTTCACGATAAATTGGTATACAAAATTTAATGAGTTGATAATATACGGTCCTTGTTCTTCATGTGGAGAGAGAAAAGTTGAGGATTTTCTTATCTTTCCGTGAAAACTAGAAAAAGGCAAAAGAATAGAGCATATTGCTCTGTTTATATGTTTGTCCATTTCTAGTAAACAAAAATATTATGTCACAATTTAGAAACACAATATACGCAGGTTAAAAATAAAATCTAAAATAATATAGAATTTGGCTAATATGATCTTAAAACAAGTGAGCTACTTATCTTCAATCATGTAATTTCAGAATAGTATTCTTTGTACTAAGACAGAATGACCACTTTTTTAAATAGGCCATATTTCTTGATATTTCAGCAAATCTATGAATGGACTAAATTATAACAAATAAAAATATAATAAATAAAGGTATAAAGACAAGCACATGACAATCCAAGAAACCCTAAAATGGAGCCCAACCTCATCAGTGTTATACCTGGACAGAGCTACTCTATTTTCTTATATTTTCCTTCAAGTCCTGCAAAATAAGCAATTTGTCCAACCCTATGACTACATAGACATTAGTAGAAATGTAAACTTTTAAGTACATCATCAAGACATAAAGTTGATATACATGTAAATAATTTGTGCTAAGGAAAAGGCTTACTCATGTATAGATTAATTGTAAGGATTAATTGTGAAGGCAATTAATAACGGCTTACCTGCCTATTATTGTGATTTGTGCAACCGTTTTTCCAGAACAATGTGAATATATTGGTCGTCTCTAGGGTCTTTGGTGCTCTCTTGCCCGAGGACATTCCATTTCAAGATTTATTCTCATGGCAACTCAATTTATCTTCAATGCAGAAGAGTCCATATTGCCTTTGAATTGACTATGGCATCTCATGAGAAAGGCCCAAAGTGTGAAATCCTCTATCAAGATTTTTTAGTTTGCAGAGATGAAACTCATAAAACTAATAATCTATAGTTACAAAAATTATATTTATCATTAATTTTTCATTACATAATATTATATTGCATGTGGTTTCTTAACAATCATCCTAAAACCAGATCAACGTAAAATCTTACTTGGTTATAATGAATATATGTAGAACTAAATCATACTTACATTATTTGATATACTCTCACAGAATAAACAGGCTGACACAATTCTTAAATAGCTGTTACACTTCAATGCAACTATAACCACGGAAGGGTAAGGCTGATGGCATCTTCCAAGAAAACTCACTTCCACACAAACAATATGTCATCCCAAATGCGAGAAAGTACAAAATTCATACAATACAGATCCATGGAATTCCGTTTCTTTTATTAAAAAAGCCAAAAAAAGTAGTTATAAATTAAAACAGATCAGATAAATCTCAAACCTCTAAAACTTTCCAAGTCCTCTATCTCCAATAACAAGGCAGCTCAATGAAATAATATTAATTAATTCACATATTTTCTTACGAGGGTTTTTTCAATAGATCTTCATTAGCACATTGACCTATTTACATGTTGTTGGGTCCCATGTCCTGGCCCATGATACAGGCCCAGGCCCACGAAGCAGGTGGCGGCCCAAAGGAAGGATCAGGAGCCCACGAGAAAAGGCCAAATTGATCCAACGAAAAGAGCGCGAAGCCACGAAGGAAGGAGGCAACGGATACTCAGCACGATTAAATGCGTCGCGGAATAAAGCTGGAAGACTAGCCAATAGAGGCATGGGTTTGCGCAGCTGACGCCACCCGCCGCCGTCTGCAGCGCCCAACCAATCCCCTCGGGAAAAATCGGGCGTGGTCAATAACGCTTCAAATGACGTCTTAAGATTTAAGCAATGTGACAGCCGGCGAGGACCGGCGGTCCATGATAGCAACTAGCCCCGAATTTGGCGAGCACCAAGCGTTTTGGCGCCAAGAGTCCAACAGGGGGAGGCCTATGAGAGCCCTCACCCCCCACAGAGAAAAGGATTCCGCGATTCTGCAATCTCTATCCAACCTTGGATTCAAGCTCTCTCACCCAGCTTCCAAAAAGCTCCAATCCTTCTAACGGATTCAACCAAATCGCTTTCCTTCTTCTCAACCCGTCAACCGGGAAAGTTAGCCACTCATCGCAGTGCATTAAGGAAGCCAGGCCTTCCATTACCTTTCATTGTATTTCTCCACATCATCGCACAAGCACCTCTACGCTTTACAGCACTTCACCGCGCACTCCTTTAACGTGCGCCATTTCCGTTTATTGTGGGAATTTGCTGACTTGAGCATCGGAGCGGCTTCGGTGGGAGAAATCCTACCGGACCCTTCACCTCTTGTTTATTGTTTGTGTTGTGCAGGTCCAGGTTCATAGAGACGGAGACCGGACCCTTCTTCCAGGACAGCCGCGCGCTTTGGAATCCGAAGGCAACCTTGGGCCCGGGACGCAACATTGGCGCCGTCTGTGGGAAATTGACAGAAAGCCAAGTGTTTCTTTCCCATCCAACAGTTGAACAACAAAAAATGGCGAACACCAGAGCACAAGCTAGTGCTCCTGCGGTGGAAGCCACCATCCAAGATGAAGTTCCCCCCACGGGGAACCAAGCAAACAATCAACCAGAGCCTGACGTCCGCAGCCTGGCCACGGACATAGACACTCTGAAGGAGATCCTCCTCGCCGTGTGCGCGAACACCGGGACTGCCTGGCTCGGGGCCGCTCCTCCAGCGACTCAGGCCTCCACCTCCAAGAGAGAAAGGCGTCGAGAGGCCGCTCGCAGGAGGCGAGCTAACAGACTCGACCGCGCAGTAGCCCAGGCTGCCCCGAACGAAGGTGGCTAGAGCGAGGCACAAAGCCGTCCCGTCGACGACGACAGGGAGGACAGCTGTGATATTCCGGATCTCATTTGGATTATTTTAATATTAATTGTGATTTTTGGGTATTTCGGATGTGGTGAAAATAATTTAAAATATCGTAAAATTTTCGGGAATGATCGGAGGTGCGGAGTGGGGCCCGGAGTACGCCCGTAATGTTGTTCGGAAGCCGAGTTGGAATTTAAAAATAAAATAAAGTTATATATAATAATAATAATAATAATAATAATAATAATAAAGTAAGTAAAAAGAAAAGTAAAAGAAAAGGAAAATGGGAAAATGAAAAAGGAAAAGGAAAAAGAAAAAGGGGAAAAAGGGGAAATTAGAAGAGAAAATGAGATCGGGGAGAGAGAAGGAGAAATGGAGGAGAGAGAGAAAGGTTAGGGTTTCGGGAGGAAGAATAGAGGAGGAGGAAGGCGGCCGTTCGTCGGCGACGGCGACGGCGGTGGCGTGCGACGAGGATGGCGATTCCGGTGGTTATCGGCGGTGTGAATTGGCCGGTGGTTGGAATTTTGCCGGCAAAGGTTTCGCGAAGAGGAAATCGTCGGGAACGCCGACGGCCTTGGTCGGCGGCGATGCAGGAAATCGGCAGCGATTGGTGGTCGACGGCAGTTGCTGGTGGCCGTGGGAGGAGCTGCGGTGGCGTCGGCTGAGCGTTCGTGAGCTCGGTGTGGGTTCGAGGAAGAGAAATCGGGTGAGGCGAAGTGAAACGGCGGCCGTTTACGGCGCCGACGGTGGCCGGGTGAGGCGGAGGAGGCCGGCGACGGCCCGAGGGTGGTTCGCCGGCGACCGGCGACGCCGATGGTGGCGGCGGCTGCAGCAGAAGCGGCGCAAGAGGAGGGGATCGACGGCAGTGGCGCGGCAGTGCGCACGGCGGAGAGAGAGAGGGCCGTTTCGGGTGCCTCGGGATATCCTTTCTTCAGATCTAGCGATGGCAGTATGATGTTAAAGCCTATCCTCCTTGGCCCGATTTAATTTTCGATTTAATTTTGATGCATTTTAAGATTTTACTAAGATTTCTTGCGTATTTTTAAATACCCTTAATTTATCAATCAGATACATGCATGTATGTTTTATCCGGTTGTGCGGTGGTTTTATCTTGTATTTATGATTTGGAGGGATTTTGGACACCTTGGACGATATATATGTATGTTTGGTATCCGTATATTATGGAACTAATGAACCAGGGCCTTGCACTAACTACGCATATCGGCGGGATCACTACGTGATCCGGCGCATTGGCTTCCCTTCGCCGTAAGGAAGATGAGGTATTAGCTACTTAGCCGTAAGAAGATGAGGCATTGCTACTTCCGCCGTAAGGAAGATGAGGCATTAGCTACTTCCGCCGTAAGGAAGGTGAGGTATTGGCTACTTCCGCCGTAAGGAAGATGATGTATTGCCCCACCGTGTATTTAATTGAGAACCATCGTAGGAACCGACGGAAACTAATATATTCGGACGTCCAATATATAACAAAAACTTGAGGTTGCACCCAAGTGTAAATGATTTCGGTAAGAATATTCTGATTTACAAGTTGGGTTGTGAATTTTGAATATGAGGAAGAGCTGATCGAGAGGTGATGAAATAGATCTAATTATGCCTGTAAGTTAAATGATGAAAATGTGTGTCGAGTTTATTTGGCATATGTGGCTACATCTTGGAGTCGTTATGTGGTCATAAAAAGTTTTGTTGTGTGGTAATTCGAGGCTATTTCTTGAGGAGATGATTAGCCTGAATTGTATTTTAATTGATAGTTGAGGTTGTTGAGGTTGTGTCAGGAGTGACAAAGATTTTGAGGACCTTGCATAGAATTGTGAAGGCATTGGTCGAGTGCTTTGCTGTGAGGTGTTTAATGCCTTTGGGTTTGTGATTGTGTTGGCATCTTTTATGGATCTTTTAAATTGGATCTTTCGGCCGTATTTGAGTCTATTTGTGATGGATTCATTAATGATGTTTTTATTTGTTCGAGGAATTTATGTGGGGTATGAGGTCCGTTTGAGGACTGTCATAGTTGTAAAGGGTTGTTTGTGGTTTGTCCAATTGAGGAGATGCGAGTTGGTTGGAAGTAGTATTGTTTGGGCATGTTGTTTCTTTGATGGCATGTTTGTGAAATTGCAGAAGATTGAGGCGATGACCGGTTGGGAAATGCCATCGTTTGTTGCGAAGGTGCGTGATTTTTTGAATCTGCTTAAATCTGTTAAGCGATTTGTCGAGGATTCCTTGAGAATCGTAGCGTCCGTGGGACATTGGGCTTAGTAGCTATCAGTGTTCGTTGGAATGATGAGTATAAGGGGAGCTTTCTAGAAATAAAGGACGTATTGTCTGCAAAGTTGATTTGGTTGATCCCTGATGGATCAAGTTAATCTGTGGTTGGTTGTGATGCTTCTGAGGAAGATTTGAGGTTGTGTTCTGATGTACCGTTTTCGGGTGATTGTCGACGGGTTATGGCGGTTGAATATTTTTGATCAAAATTACTCCACTTATGGATTGGAGTTAACAGTTGAGGTCTTTCTAATGAGGATGTAGGATATTTCAGTTTTGAGGTTTTGATTGTGATCAGATATCGTGCCGAATTTCTAGGTAGGCTCGTATGAGAAATTGAACTCCTAGTCGAAATTTGTTATAGCGATAATTCGCAGTCAAGTGATCAATCCGAATAGTGCAGTAGAAGCATGTGGGTCCGTAGCCTTTGGTTGTGAGATTTGATTTGGATCCTTAGATAGAGAATTTGATTTGAATGACGGTTTGAGGACTTTGATTTGGTGGTGGTTTTTGTTGAGTCCTATGATGTTGGAGAAGTAGCGGCTTTGATTTGATCGGTCTGAAATCTCATGGGGTAGAAGGAGATTTTTGCTGATGAAGTGGTTGGTAGGTGGATCAATGATCAGCCCTATGAGTTTGCCGATCGGGGATCGAGTTGTATTAGTAGTTTGCACGGCAATGTCTTCTCATCTTCATTTTGAGCGGTGGCTTGTGGAGTTATTGGTGAATAACCCTGCCATGATTGGGCTCAGTAAGCTCCTATCTCGCGGAAGATGTTTTTGTGAAGATCGGAAGTGAAGTTCATTTTCTTGAGTGGTCATGAAGTCGGACGTGACAAGCCGAGTCTCGGTTGATGGATGGAAGCTCATGAGCGATCAAGGTTGTCACAAGTTTGTAGTGGAGTTGCGGTGGTCTAAGTTTATAAGGAACCTCAAGATGCTCTATCGGTAATGGAGCGAGTTGATCGTCGTCTCGTGCTTAAAGGTAGAAGCAAGAGGAAGAAGCCTTCGAGATTTTGTTTGGGCTTGCGTTGGACAAATGAGGAATTTGGTGGCTTCTTAGATAATGAGGGATAAGTTGATGAAGTCGGTTCTTTGCTTGCCGATCGAAAAGTCATTTTTGAGTGTGGCCGTTAACACATTATCAAGATGAGAATGTTGCAAGGTATACTAATTTTGAGGCATTGATTTGCGATTTGAAGAAGATGATTGATCGAGTTGCTTATTGCGGATGGAATCGTGTGGATTCATGGTTATCGATTCTGAGAACTAATTCGAGAATTGAAGTAAGAGATCAGATTTGTAGCCTGAGTGGATGTTCGAGAAGAGTGGTCAGATATTTCTGAAAGCGTCATGAAGAGAAGAGTTTCAAGTTTCGAGGGCAAGTGATAGATTGGGGTTGAGGTTCGATGGGCTTTTGAGGTTTTGCAATGAATTGGAGAAGTGGCCAGCAGATTGGCGTTGTTCCGAGTTTGACAGATCGTGATGATGTGTTTTGTGTATGTATGTTGAAAGGAATATGGGCTGATTTTTGGCATGTGATCAAGTGTGAATTGTTGCTGATTTCGAGAAGCTATTTTATGTTGGGATTTTGATTCCGATATTGGGATAGAAAGATCAGGTGCTGATGATCAGATTTCTGGAGGAATCTTTTAATTGAGGTTAAGTTGAAAGAATTGTTCTTATTTTGTTCAAGGATTTATATGCGTGAATTTCGAGGGGACGAAATTTTAAAAGGAGGGAGAGTGTGATATTAGGATCTCATTTGGATTATTTTAATATTAATTGTGATTTTTGGGTATTTCGGATGTGGTGAAAATAATTTAAAATATCGTAAAATTTTCGGAAATGATCGGAGGTGCGGAGTGGGGCCCGGAGTGCGCCCGTAATGTTGTTCGGAGGCCGAGTTGGAATTTAAAAATAAAATAAAGTTATATATAATAATAATAATAATAATAATAATAATAATAATAATAAAGTAAGTAAAAAGAAAAGTAAAAGAAAAGGAAAATGGGAAAATGAAAAAGGAAAAGGAAAAAAGAAAAAGGGGAAAAAGGGGAAATTAGAAGAGAAAATGAGATCGGGGAGAGAAGGAGAAATGGAGGAGAGAGAGAAAGGTTAGGGTTTCGGGAGGAAGAAGAGAGGAGGAGGAAGGCGGCGGTTCGTCGGCGGCAGCGACGGTGGCGTGCGGCGAGGATGGCGATCTTAGTGGTTATCGGCGGTGTGAATTGGCCGGTGGTTGGAATTTTGCGGCAAAGGTTTCCTCGCGAAGAGGAAATCGTCGGGAACGCCCGACTACTTGCCTTGGTCACGGGCGACGCAGAAACCGCAGCGGCGATGGTGGTCGGCGGCGATTCTTGCCGTGGCCGTGGAGGAGTCTGCGGTGGCGTCGGCCGAGCGTTCGTGAGCTCGGTGTGGGTTCGAGGAAGAGAAATCGGGTGAGGCGAAGTGAAACGGCGGCCGTTCTTCGCCTTACCGACGGCAGTGGCCGGGTGCGAGGAGGCCGCGCAGCGACGGCCCGAGGGTGGTTCGCACCCGACCGCGACGCCGATGAGTGGCGGGGCCGCAGCAGCAGCGCAAGAGATCGACTAGCAGCTGGCGCTGCGGCGCATGCGCACGGAGAGAGAGGGCCGTTTCGGTGCCTCTGGATATCCTTTCTTGATCTGCAGAGTATGATGTTAAAGCAAGTATCCTCTAAAATTTTATTCTTTGTCCGATTTAATTTTCGATACATTTTGACTACTCATGAGATTTTACTTAACATGCATGTATTTTTAAATACCCTTAATTTATCAATTGTATACATGCATGTATGTTTTATCGGTTGTGCGGTGGTTTTGTCTTTGTATTTATGATTTGGAGGGATTTTGGACACCCGGACGATATATATGTATGTTTGGTATCCGTATATTATGGAACCATGAACCAGGCCTTGCACTAACCATGCATACTGCCGGGGGCGGGATCACTACGTGATCCGAGGCATTGGCTACTTCCGCCGTAAGGAAGATGAGGTATTGGCTACTTCCGCCGTAAGGAAGATGAGGCATTGGCTACTTCCGCCGTAAGGAAGATGAGGCATTGGCTACTTCCGCCGTAAGGAAGATGAGGCATTGGCTACTTCCGCCGTAAGGAAGATGAGGCATTGGCTACTTCCGCCGTAAGGAAGGTGAGGTATTGGCTACTTCCGCCGTAAGGAAGATGAGGTATTGCCCCCACTGTGTATTTAATTGAGAACCATCAGTAGGAATGAAAACTAATATATTCGGACGTCCTAATATATAACAAAACTTGAGGTTACCCAAAGCCGCGAGTGGTAAAATATAGTGAGCAAGTTCCTAATCTATGGGAGACAGAGTACATGGATGGCCTTGAGCTGCATCGCCTAATTCGTGAGCCGATATATATAGCCGTAGTTCTTAGGACGATGGTAACCCTTCCTCAAGTTGGTATCATTGATCTGGTTCTCCGATTTAAGTGCATGCTTTGTATTTCCGCACGTATTTGGGTGTAATGTTGATTTGAGGTACGTAGTTTGGCCCACTGGATGGGCGATAGAATGTCTCAGACGTCTTGATGTGATAAAACCCGAACTGTTTTGATTTATGTTTTAGTTCCCGCGGTTTTCTCTTGATTTACGATTATGAGTTTTAGATCCCGGACGACGATGTGTCCCCACCGGATGTGGTGACGGTTGCGATGTATGTGACCTCGGATCATATGATATGATATCGCCTATGAGGTTTTACCATCGTGATTTATATGATTTTGTCCCGAGGGACGAAAGCAATGCGGGCGGCGATTTAGTACGAGACATCTCCTCGATTTTCGAGGATTTCACGGACATGTTGTTTTGTTTTACGTGATTGCTTTGCGATATCCCCTGTCACGATTTATGAGTATCGTTTTTATACGATGATGCTTGAGCGAGCTCTGGCTCACGTTTTCATGTTTTATCCCTTCGGACTAGTGGCATGGATACGGCTTGCGAGAGCTCGGACGTGATCGGGCTCGGGATATTCCTTTTTTGGCGAGTGGAGATATTACATTTGGTATATTTAAGTCTCGGATATGTTATGATTATTATTTATGACCGGATGATGGTCTTGATCATTGTATGTAAAATATTGAAGTTATAGTATTATGTGGATGAGTTCTCAGAAATTTGGATACCTCCTTTGCGATCATGGTTAGCGGGTCGTATATTATTTGTCCGGATTCATATCCGGCGAGATCTTGTGCGGGTTTTATTTATATTGGGTCTGCGTATGTTTGATTGTCACATCCGGATGGGTTATTATTGTTGATGGAAATCTTATTATTGATTTTATTTTTGACCTGTATGTTGTGGTCTAGGGTCGCGATGTGATGGTATCAGAGAAAAAGTCGTAAGGAGAGGTGTTTTTGGGTCATCTTGGGCAAGAAATTGATTGAATATCTGGTGCGATAAGTGTAGCCTCTGGTGAAGAATGGAAGCTTGGGTTGTAAATGTTTCAATTTGACTCGGAAAGTCGATTAATAGGCTATGTTGAGTCGCGCGAGCGATGTTTTAAGTATTTCTGTTCAGCAGCTAAATGAGAATTTGGTTGCTTTGTGAAGGATGGTTTGTTGTAGGCAAGATGGAGAGTCCTTCGAATGATTGAATGTGAGCCGATTTGAAAAATTTTGGGATGTTTAATCTCAATTAAGGCTTAGATTGAATTTTAGAAAGTGGAGGAGGTGTTCGAGGTTTCTGACAGTTCAAATGAAGTTTGGTTTATTACCCATAAGTTAGAGAGTGAGGCAAGCCAGTGGTAGGCTTCTCAGTGCCTTATTCCACTTCTTGAGATGTTTTTGTGGAGGCAATTTTGGGAGTCATTCTTTGTTTGGCATTCAGAATAGTAAGGAAGGTGAATTTAGTTGATGAAGGCACGGAAATAAATCTGTTGCCTTTGAGATTGCATGTAAATGTTGTATGTTTTTCCAATTTTTAAAGCGAGCTTTGATGAAGTTTATCCCTGATGGGTAAACCTTTGATCTATTAAGTTTGTGGATTCTGATGTCCGATCTGAGTTTATAGATATCAATGATTGGTTGATCTAATTTTCTTTGATGAACCGGACTTTAATGTGATATTGGGCATGATTTGGTTGGCAAGTCACAACATTAGTGTAAATGATTTCGGTAAGAATATTCTGATTTACAAGTTGGGTTGTGAATTTTGAATATGAGGAAGAGCTGATCGAGAGGTGATGAAATAGATCTAATTATGCCTGTAAGTTAAATGATGAAAATGTGTGTCGAGTTTATTTGGCATATGTGGCTACATCTTGGAGTCGTTATGTGGTCATAAAAAGTTTTGTTGTGTGGTAATTCGAGGCTATTTCTTGAGGAGATGATTAGCCTGAATTGTATTTTAATTGATAGTTGAGGTTGTTGAGGTTGTGTCGGGAGTGACAAAGATTTTGAGGACCTTGCATAGAATTGTGAAGGCATTGGTGAGTGCTTTCTTTGTGAGGTGTTTAATGCCTTTGGGTTTGTGATTGTGTTGGCATCTTTTATGGATCTTTTAAATTGGATCTTTCGGCCGTATTTGAGTCTATTTGTGATGGATTCATTAATGATGTTTTTATTTGTTCGAGGAATTTATGTGGGGTATGAGGTCCGTTTGAGGATTTGTCATAGTTGTAAAGGTTGTTTGTGGTTTGTCCAATTGAGGAGATGCGAGTTGGTTGGAAGTAGTATTGTTTGGGCATGTTGTTTCTTTGATGGCATGTTTGTGAAATCGCGAGAAGATTGAGGCGATGACCAGGTTGGGAAATGCCATCGTTTGTTGCGAAGGTGCGTGATTTTGAATCTGCTTAAATCATTAAAGCGATTTGTCGAGGATTCCTTGAGAATCGTAGCGTCAAGTGGGACATTGGGCTTAGCTATGTCTGTTCGTTGGAATGATGAGTATAAGGAGCTTTCTAGAAATAAAGGGCGTATTGTCTCGCAAAGTTGATTTGGTTGATCCTGATGGATCAAGTTAATCTGTGGTTGGTTGTGATGCTTCTGAGGAAGATTTGAGGTTGTGTTCTGATGTACCGTTTTCGGGTGATTGTCGACGGGTTATGGCGGTTGAATATTTTTGATCAAAATTACTCCACTTATGGATTGGAGTTAACAGTTGAGGTCTTTCTAATGAGGATGTAGGATATTTCGGTTTGAGGTTTTGATTGTGATCGGATATCGTCTTAGAATTTCTAGGTAGGCTCGTATGAGAATTGAACTCCTAGTCGAAATTTGTTATAGCGATAATTCGCAGTCAAGTGATCAATCCGAATAGTGCAGTAGAAGCATGTGGGTCCGTAGCCTTTGGTTGTGAGATTTGATTTGGATCCTTAGATAGAGAATTTGATTTGAATGACGGTTTGAGGACTTTGATTTGGTGGTGGTTTTTGTTGAGTCCTATGATGTTGGAGAAGTAGCGGCTTTGATTTGATCGGTCTGAAATCTCATGGGGTAGAAGGAGATTTTTGCTGATGAAGTGGTTGGTAGGTGGATCAATGATCAGCCTATGAGTTTGCCGTTCAGGATCAGAGTTGTATTAGTAGTTTGCACGGCAATGTCTTCTGTCTTCATTTTGAGCGGTGAAACTGTGGAGTTATTGGTGAATAACCCCTGCCATGATTGGGCTCCGAAGTAAGCTCCTATCTGCGGAAGATGTTTTTGTGAAGATCAGAAGTGAAGTTCATTTTCTTCGAGTGGTCATGAAGCTGGACGTGATCAAGCTGAGTCTCGGTTGATGGATGGAAGCTCGCGGAGCAGTCAAGGTTGTCAACAGCTGTAGTGGAGTTGCAGTGGTCTAAGTTTATAAGGAACCTCGAAGATGCTCTATCAGCGGAGTGGCGAGTTGATCGTGCGTCTCGTGCTTAAAGGTAGAAGCCAAGAGGAAGAAGCCTTCGAGATTTTGTTTGGGCTTGCGTTGGACAGCGAGGAATTTGGTGGCTTCTTAGATAATGAGGGATAAGTTGATGAAGTCAGTTCTTTGCTTGCTGATCAGAAAGTCATTTTTGAGTGTGGCCGTTAACACATTATCAAGATGAGAATGTTGCAAGGTATACTAATTTTGAGGCATTGATTTGCGATTTGAAGAAGATGATTGATCAGAGTTGCGCAGCGGAATCGTGTGGATTCATGGTTATCAGTTACAAGAACTAATTCGAGAATTGAAGTAAGAGATCAGATTTGTAGCCTGAGTGGATGTTCGAGAAGAGTGGTCAGATATTTCTGAAAGCGTCATGAAGAGAAGAGTTTCAAGTTTCGAGGGCAAGTGATAGATTGGGGTTGAGGTTCGATGGGCTTTTGAGGTTTTGCAATGAATTGGAGAAGTGGCCAGCAGATTGGCGTTGTTCCGAGTTTGACAGATCGTGATGATGTGTTTTGTGTATGTATGTTGAAAGGAATATGGGCTGATTTTTGGCATGTGATCAAGTGTGAATTGTTGCTGATTTCGAGAAGCTATTTTATGTTGGGATTTTGATTCCGATATTGGGATAGAAAGATCAGGTGCTGATGATCAGATTTCTGGAGGAATCTTTTAATTGAGGTTAAGTTCGAAAGAATTGTTCTTATTTTGTTCAAGGATTTATATGCGTGAATTTCGAGGACGAAATTTTTAAAAGGAGGGGAGAGTGTGATATTCCGGATCTCATTTGGATTATTTTAATATTAATTGTGATTTTTGGGTATTTCGGATGTGGTGAAAATAATTTAAAATATCGTAAAATTTTCGGAAATGATCGGAGGTGCGGAGTGGGGCCCGGAGTGCGCCCGTAATGTTGTTCGGAGGCCGAGTTGGAATTTAAAAATAAAATAAAGTTATATATAATAATAATAATAATAATAATAATAATAATAATAAAGTAAGTAAAAAGAAAAGTAAAAGAAAAGGAAAATGGGAAAATGAAAAAGGAAAAGGAAAAAGAAAAAGGGGAAAAAGGGAAATTAGAAGAGAAAATGAGATCGGGGAGAGAGAAGGAGAAATGGAGGAGAGAGAGAAAGGTTAGGGTTTCGGGAGGAAGAAGAGAGAGGAGGAGGAAGGCGGCCGTTAAATGTCGGCAGCGGCAGCGATGGCGTCTGCGTGCGAGGATGGCGTGCTCGGTGGTTATCGGCGGTGTGAATTGGCCGTGGTTGGAATTTTGCTTTGCAAAGGTTTCGCGAAGAGGAAATCGTCGAAACGCCGACGGCCTTGGTCGCGGCGACGTCAGAAATCAGCGGCGGTGGTGGTCGGCGGCGATTCTTGGTGGCCGTGGAGGAGGCTGCGGTGGCGTGGGCGGCGTTCGTGAGCTCGGTGTGGGTTCGAGAAGAGAAATCGGGTGAGGCGAAGTGAAACGGCGGCCCGTTCTGGCGCCAGCAGGTGGCCGGTGAGGGCGAGGAGGCCGGCGGCGCCCGAGGTGGTTCGCGCCCGGCCGACGGCCCGGCAAATGGTGGCGGCCCAGCAGGGCAGCAAGAGAGGGGATCGATCAGCGGTGGCGCGGCAATGCGCGCACGGCGGAGAGAGAGAGGGCCGTTTCGGGTGCCTCGGGATATCCTTTCTTCAGATCTGCAAAGTATGATGTTAAGGCAAGTATCCTCTAGCCCTATTCTTGGTCTGATTTAATTTTCGATACATTTTGACTACTGTGGAAGATTTTACTAACATGCATGTATTTTTAAATACCCTTAATTTATCAATTGTATACATGCATGTATGTTTTATCGGTTGTGCGGTGGTTTTGTACTGTATTTATGATTTGGAGGGATTTTGGACACCCGGACGATATATATGTATGTTTGGTATCCGTATATTATGGAACCATGAACCCGGCCTGCACTAACCATGCATATTTGCCGGGGCGGGATCACTACGTGATCCGAGGGCATTAGCTACTTCCGCCGTAAGGAAGATGAGGTATTAGCTACTTAGCCGTAAGGAAGATGAGGCATTGCTACTTAAAAGTAAGGAAGATGAGGCATTGGCTACTTCGCCGTAAGGAAGATGAGGCATTAGCTACTTCCGCCTGTAAGGAAGGTGAGGTATTGGCTACTTAGCCGTAAGGAAGATGAGGTATTGCCCCCATCGTGTATTTAATTGAGAACCATCGTAAGAATTGACGAAAACTAATATATTCGGACGTCCTAATATATAACAAAAACTTGAGGTTGCACCCAAAGCCGCGAGTGGTAAAATATAGTGAGCAAGTTCCTAATCTATGGGAGACAGTACATGGATGGCCTTGAGCTCTTGGCTTAATTAAATGAGCCAGATATATATAGCCGTGACACGGACGATGGTAACCCTTCCTCGAGTTAGTATCATTGATCTTTGGTTCTCCGATTTCGTGCATGCTTTGTATTTCGCACGTATTTGGGTGTAATGTTGATTTGAGGTCGTAGTTTGGCCACGGATGGGCGATAGGAATGTCTCGTGCATCGACAAGTGATAAAACCCTAACGTGTTTTGATTTATGTTTTAGTTCCTAAGGTTTTCTCTTGATTTACGCATTATGAGTTTTAGATCAGACGACCGGTATGTGTCCCCACCGGATGTGGTGACGGTTCGATGTATGTGACCTCGGATCATATGATATGATATCGTCTATGAGGTTTTAGGATCGTGATTTATATGATTTTGTCCCGGAGGGACGCGAGTTAATGCGGGCAGCGATTTAGTACGACATCTCCTCGATTTTCGAGGATTTCACGGACATGTTGTTTTTGTTTTACGTGATTGCTTTGCGATATCCCCATCACGATTTATGAGTACTTGTTTTTATACGATGATCTTCTTTGAGCTGCTCTGGCTCACGTTTTCATGTTTTATCCCTTCAGACTAGTGGCATGGATACGCTTGCAGGAGCTCGGACGTGATCGGGCTCAGATATTCCTTTTGGCGAGTGGAGATATTACATTTGGTATATTTCTGGTCTCGAGGATATGTTATGATTATTATTTATGACCGGATGATGGTCTTGATCATTGTATGTAAAATATTTAAGTTATAGTATTATGTGGATGAGTTACTGTAAATTTGGATACCTCCCTTGCGATCATGGTTAGCAGGTCGTATATTATTTGTCCGGATTCATATCCGATGAGATCTTGTGCGGGTTTTATTTATATTGGGTCCTGCATATGTTTGATTGTCACATCCGGGATGGGTTATTATTGTTGATGGAAATCTTATTGATTTTATTTTTGACCTGCTATGTTGTGGTCCCGGGTCGTGACAACAGCCCCGAAGGGCGCAACCCGCGCAACTCACGTGGCAACAGGAGGCCACCCGGCCGCGAGCTCCAACAATGAGACGCGCCTCCCAGCGGAGAGCCGTCACCCCGACGAGCCCGAGGCGCACCTCGAGGGCAACACGGGCTCGTGGCGTCCTCACGCGCGAAGAGGCTCTACGGACCCGTCGATGGAGGAGAAAGTCAAGGTCTTTGTGGGATACCCCGCATAAGGAGAAACCCACACCTCCTCCGCCGACCTCCGTAGATCGCCCTTCGCCATCAACATGCGGGCCGCGGCCGTTCTAAAGCAAGTTCAAAATGCAGGTCTGGAGGGATACGGGCGGAAGCAAGGACCCGATGGACCACCTCACCCGCTTCCGCACCCACCTCTCTCTGGGGCGAGCGAGGCCACGATGTGCCGTGCTTCCCCGTCACTCTTAGGGGCGGCGCGTGCTCGGTTCCACGCCCCCGCGCCGAACTCCATACGCTCATTTGACGAGCTTGGCCGACAGCCTTCCGAGCCAATTTGCCTCCAACGGAAGGGAGGAGAGGCAACCCTGGCACCTGGTCTGCCTCCGACAAAGGCAAGATGAAAGCCTGAAGCGGTTTCTGGATCGTTTCATCACTGAAGCAAGGCGGATCCCGCACCTCTCCGACGAACTGAAACTCAACGCCTTCGTCGCCACTCGGCGGCGGGGACTTCTTCAAGCATCGCCGCACGCCCAGCCTCCCAGGACCTCCAGGAGAGGCTGAGACCATTGCTCGGGCGTACATCACGGCCGAAGAGGCCAATGAGGCGAAGCTCCCCGAGCGAGTGGATCGGCCCCCGGAAGCCCCTCGAGCTTCAGGAGGAAGAAAAAGGGACAGCGACAGCCAGCGCTTCTCGTAGCGCCGAAAGCAGCAGCGGCCCCCGCCGGGGCCCAATAAGGATTACAAGCGAGACCTCTCTCGGCCCACCGAATGATAGCCGCGCGAACATCCTGATGCAGATCCAGGATGAAAAGTTCTTCAAGTGGCCAAAAACGCCCAAGGTCCTGGCGGCGACAGGACAAAGTAATGCCACACCACCGCCGGCAGGGCACTCGACCGAGAACCTGCCGTACCACCTGCGGCCAGAGATTGAAGATCCCCGATCCGTAGCGGACACTTGAAACGATTCGTGAAAGGCTCGGGGCAGGAACCTGCTCCCTCCGACGGAGAAGCCAGCGAGCCACCGAGAGCCCGCACGGCAGCCGGCGTAATCCACATGATCTCTTCCGCCGACGCCGTAAGCGCCAGGCGCGGACAATCGGAGGCGACTTCCAGCAACAAGCGGGCGAAGATAGGGAGTAGGAATGACGTCATTAGCTTTAGTAGCGACGACATGGCTCATGTAACCTCTCCCCACACTGACCCCCTCGTTGTATCGGCCCTTGTTTCAGCTGGTGGCGACGACTACCAACTGAACGGGTCTTCATTGATAATGGAAGCTCGCAAAATTTACTGTATCTCAGTGCATTTATTAAACTTGGACTAAAACGGAACCAAATGAAGGTTGCAAACGGACCATTGTACGGCTTGGACAACGAGCCAGTTCCAGTGCAAGGGATAGTACGACTGGAAGTCACCATTGGAACCCACCCGCGCTCCATGACGCGAGAGCTGGCGTTCCTTGTCGTTGACCTTCCATCCGCCTACAACGCCATATTCAACAGACCCTTCTTGACGACCTTCGAAGCCATTACGTCCATCCCGCACCTGAAGGTGAAATTTTCCACCCCCTGGGGCGTGGGAGAAGTCCTCGGGGACCGGGAGATGGGACGAACATGCTACTGTCCCGGATCAATCCGGTGGCACCGTGTCACCTGGCAGAAGACCTTGATCTCGCGACGAGACCTCGGCTGCGACAAGCCCAATCCGGCCCGAAGAACCGAGGCGATCCCACCGAACCCTTCCGAGGCGAGCGATGTATCGGCATAGGAGATCCCTTCAACCCGCGGATCGCGACAAGGTTGATTACCTTCCTTAGGGCTAACTTTCAGCGTGTTCGCATGGGGCTCGGTGACATGCCCGGATATCGGCCGAAGTCATAGTCCACAAGTAGGGCTTGGCGAGCCGAAAACCCGTTCGGCGAGCGGAGGAACCACTCCGTCGAGAAGTTGGTCGCCATCGGGAAAGAAGTGAAGAGGCTCTAGGCAGCTGGATTCATCGTAGAGGTGTCCAACGTCGTCTTTGGTAAAAAAGCGGCGGCAAGTAGCGGATGTCGCGTCGACTTTACGGACGTGAATAAAGCTCGCCCCCCAAAGATAGCTTTCCGCTCCCAATGATCGACCAGCTCGTGGACTCCACTTAGGACACGAACTACCGAGCTCATGGACGCATACTCGGTGCAATCGTCCCGGATGGACCCCAGAGAGGATGAGCACACCTCGTTCATGGCAGATCAAGGACATATTGTTACAAAATGATGCCCTTTGGTCTCAAGAATGCAAAGCAACGTACGCCGCCTCGTAAACAAAATGTTCGAAACTCGAATAGGGCGAAACGTGGAGGTGTACGTCGACGATATGCTCGTGAAAAGCAAAGTCGCGAGCCACCACGTCAACGACTGGATGAGACCTTCGAGATCCTCGGCATGGGATGAAGCTCAATCTGTCAAATGCGCGTTCGGGGTGACCTGCAGGAAGTTCCTAGGCTTCATTGTATCCCGGTAGCGGAATAAAGCCAATCCATAGAAGATAAAAGCAATACTCGACTTGAGCCTGCTTGCGAACAACAAAGGAAGTCGAGAAGGCGACAGGGCGGATAGCCGTCCTCTCACGGTTCCTGGCCAAGTCAGCCGAGAAGTACTTGCCTTTCTTCAAGGCGCTAAGGGGCACAAAATCGCACGGGTTCAAGTGGAGAGAAGTGTCACGAACCCAAACCCAAAGCAGATCAATTAAATGATTAATATACTTTAAATATATTATATTCTCAAAATTATCAAACTCGGGAGTGACTTCAAACATTTAAACTCCATTTTTTTTCCACACAGAACCTTGACAGATAATAATTGTGATCTGATTAACCAACTGTCGTAAGGGGACATCCAAATAACAACTCGTCTAACAGGATTATAAAACACAAAGTCATGATCTACCTTCGACAAACTCCAACAACTCATAACATTCCACACCAAATTTACTCGTACCCAATACCTGATACATGATATCAAAATTCAATAATAAGACACTCACTGAGAGGTGTCTGATTCTGTTGAAACTCTTCGTCTTCTCTGCGATGAAGCCAATCCTCTATCCGAAGGATAAAAGCGGAAGAATGAGCCTAATGCCCAAAGTACACCACAATGAACAAATGAGTCCAAAATCGGAGGGAATGTCAAGTGGATGAAAATCAATCAAATTTCTGAATAAATTCAAATCGCCGATAAAATAAAATCCAACCGAAATCCAAGATCCAAATTCCAAATCAAATGGTAGTCTCGTCTTTCAAATCAAATATCCAAGTCAATCAAATGTTCAAACTTCAAAAAATAGTTACCGTCGGGACGTATATATATATATATATATATATATATATATATATATAAAACAGCAGTGATCAAACCAATTCCAAAACCGATGTCGATCGGAGTCCAAATCAAATCGAGTCCAAGTCCGAGTCCAAATCCAATGCCCGTCGGCTTGTGATCCGGGCGGAATCCGATAAATGGATGATCCAACAGCGTCTTGCAGAGACCAAAAACGACACAAGCGACAGATATTCCAAAGTTCGGATCAAAACATATAATCAAAATTATTGTGCAGAGACATACCATGCCCGATTATAGGCAAAATCGGCGAATCTCAAATCCAAGTCCAAAATCCATATTCAACTCAAAATCCAATACCAATTAATGCAAAAAATACAAATTATGCATCAAATTTGAGTTATTATTATTTAAAAGACTAACTTCGAGGAAGGGTTACACATAATCCGGTAACCTTAGGCCAAATCCATGTATTGTATACCCATAGATAAGGTTGCTTTACTATTTCTTTGCACCAGCGGCTTTGGGTGCATTCACAAGTTTATCGGATATATTAGGGACGTCAGAATATATTAAAAGTCAAATCAAATTGTCCAAATGGGAAGGTCACTCTCTAAGCCTTTCTGCCGCGGAAAGGGATTTCAAATAACAAATAATCTCCCCGTCGGGGAGGCGGCTTTAATCCAAATTCCAAATCCAAGCGTAGTGACCACAACTCCAAGCGTGCATGTGAAAATGCACTTAATAAAATTTTCAATTGTATATTTTGTTGCACATACTAATATAAATATACATCGAGTCAAATAAATTTTTTCGGCTTAAATAAATGTCTAAAATCAAAAAGCCCATATTTAAAAACATCCACTTTAGCCATTAAACTACACATGCAAGTCCAAATTACATAAATTGAACAGATATAATTTTATGCATGTTAGTAAATTTTTCAACAGTGATGCAAAATACCGGGTATTAAATTAGACCAAGGAGGTTGCAGTCTTGCGCCAATCTTATATCTCACAGATCGACAAACGGAGGCTCCGAATACCAAATCGCGCGCGCTCTCTTTGCCCCGCCACCCGGCTAGCGACCCTTCTCCTTACATACGCGCTGGCACCCCCTCGGGTTCTCCTCCTTCCCTCGCGCAAAGACCCCCATACACTCCAGCCGAAGCGCCGAGGCACACTGTCGCAAAGACAAATACCACCGATTGCCGAAGCGGCAACCGCAATCCCGGCCTCCACCGAGCTCCCCTTCCCACAATCACGTATCTCCTTCCCCCTTCGTCCTCAGCTACGACGGCGACCGCCCCCGTTGATTTCCCCCACGCCCACCCGACACCAAATCACTCCGGCCACCGATGACCAAATTTACCGCGCCCGATTTCGGCGTCCAAGCGCGCCGCCATCGCCGTTCCTCTTCCACCGTCTACGCAGCGCCCATTTAGCCCTGAAACCCTCTCTCTCTCTCCTCTGTTTTCTTCTTCTTTTCCCTCGGTTTTCTTCTTCCTTCTTTTTCTTCTTTTTCCTTCTTTTTCTTCTTTTCCTTCTCATTTCCTGAGCCCAAACACCCCTTAAATAATAATAAAAATAATAATAATAATATTATTTTTTTACATTATCTCAAATCCAATTTTCATCCTTATCCTATAACCTTATCCCAACGAAATCCCATCCCCTTTTCTTTCTCTTTTTTTTTTATACTAATTATATATATATATATATATATATAATCCTTTAATATATATATATATATATCCAATAGGTACTCGCATAACGAACGCCAACCGTAAAATTTTAATATCCCATTAAAAATTCACGGTATAAAAAAAAAACGTCCAACTTGTCCAAATTCTCATTAAATATTAAAATACATTCAATGAGGTCCGGGATATTACAAGAAGAATGCGACGAAGCCTTCAAGGAACTGAAGACCTACCTCTCCAGCGCGCCGCTCCTGAGCTCGCCGCGCGAGGGAGAAGATCTCTATCTCTACCTGGCCACATCGGCGTCAGCCCTCAGCTCCGTGCTAGTAGCGGAACACGAGGCAAGCGGCAAATGTGTACTCTTCGTAAGTCGGAATTCCACGGACGTAGAGGCCCGCTCTGCCGCACGCTGAAAGAATGGCGCTCGCGCTTGTCTATGCGGCGCGGAAACTGCGGCCCTACTTCAAGTCTCACCGGATCATCGTGCTAACGGACCCGCCGCTGAAATCAATCTTGCAGTAAACCAGAGACGTCCCACGGGCTGGGTTAAGTGGGTTTGTCGAGCTAGGAGTTCGACCTGAGTTTACCGGCCACCCGTGAAAGAAGCGTGCTCGCGGACTTTATTGTCGAAGCGGCAACGCCCTAAGACAAGAAAAGGGCGGCAATCGGGGAAAACGATGAGATCGATAATCTTGCTGCGTGGACTGCGAGCGTTGACGGATCATCAACTCCGGCGGCGGCGGGCCGTGTCGCGTGCTAAGGACGCCTTGAAGGCATGGAAATCGTATACTTGTTACTCCTCGCCTTCCTACCATAAACAACGTTGCGGAGTATGAAGCCCTCGTTCGGGCCTACGGCGCGAGGAGTGCTCCGCGGTCATCGGTTATGCGTAGTGACTCGAACTCGTGGTGGTCAATCAGTGTGAAGTGGGAACTTCGGCCGGTGAACCCACAACTTGTGAAGGTACCCGCGCGGCAGTAAGGGGCCCCGATCCACGAGTTGGCCAATTGAGATCGGCGTATCCCGAGATCGGATAACGAACGCCACACCATCGCCCGCACACGCCTTGGCCGCCGAATCTAATAGCGATGCGCAAGGGGCCTGTGGAAGTCTCCGAACGTACCCGGCGATCGACACGAAGACAAAGAAGTCCTTCATGTCAACGCAAGGGACAACTGGATGACGCCATACATAAGGTTCCTAACTGAGGGAACCCTTCCTGAAGACGTCAACGATGCCAAACGAATCAAGAAGACGGCGGGATGGTACACGGTCCTAAATGGGAGACTATACAGGCGAGGATACTCTGCTCCCCTCCTCGAAATGCCTCACGAGGAGGAGAGGCATTATCTTGGGTGAAGTGCACTTGGGCATGCGGATCACACATTGGCGGAAAGAACCTAGCATTCAACGTCATGCGGCAAGAGTTCTACTTGGCCCACCATGAAACGAGGCGCTATGGAGTTCGTCGCAAGTGTGAAAGTTGCAGTCCATGGCAACATGACACACCGGCGCGCTGCCAGCCGCACTATCTTGATCCCACAGCGTTCGCACAATAGGGGCTCGACATACTGACCACTTCCAATGGTTGCTTAGGACAGAGAAAATTCTTGATCGTTGGCATCGACTACTTTACAAAATGGGTGGAAGCCGTCCCACTCGCGAAGATCACAGGGCAAAATGCAACGGAGTTCCTCCGTCAAGGCATCGTTTGCCGCTTTAGGATTCCCGAGGTCGTGGTGACCGTAAATCGGAATCAATTCACCTGACAACGCCTTTACAATCTTTATCGCGACCTCGCATCAAAAAGGGGTACACACGTCCCGTAGCGCACCCTCAAGCCAACGGCGGTCGAAGTCACCAACCGCACGTTTCTTTATAGGAATAAATACCGAGATTGGAAGGCGAGGGCTCTGGACTAAGGAACTACCATCGCTATCTTATGGTCGCATTCGCAATGCCGGAGAATCAACGAGGAGGACGCCCTTGAACTTTGCTTTGGGGCCGGTGGGCCGTGGTTCCCGTAGAAGTGGGAATGCCAAGACCGCGGGTGAATGCTTCTGACCCGGCCGCCAACGAACAAAGGCTTCGGGAAAGTCCGGACTTGCTCTCGGAAGTTAGGACGCGCGCACAGCTCGAACCGCGGCCTACAATGACGGTGCATCTACTCTGACAAACGAGTGAAGAGCACGCCCACTAGAAGTTGGAGATCTGGTCCTCAAAGCGTAGAGCGGCGGGAAAGACCGCAAACAGAACAAACTCTCCCGGATGGGAGGGGCCGTTCTTTGTCTCACTGATCCTCCGGAGCGGGCGTACAAGGTTGGCGCCAGGCAGCAAAATTGGTCCATGGGCACAGAGCGCCGCCAACTTAAGAAAATACTACCAATGATGCGACTCTGACTCAGGTAAGTCACACACGCATGCATCATAACGAGTGCTTGAACATGAGTCTTATCTTTGATTAGCATAATTATTCTGTCATCTTGCATATTCATTTGTGTGGGTTAATGTCATGCATTGCATTCTCAAATCAAACGACCTAGACTGCCCCTAAGTCGGGAAGACAAGCGTCCGTCCGTAAAACTAGTCCTTGGCTCAGCGCCAGGCGGTCCGAGGAGGCAGTCTCGGGACTCCGTCCTTCTGCCCGGAGTGGCACTGGGGCGGCTTTACTCACCATGGCTCGCGCCCAGGCCCCAGCCCACCCGAACCGAGCCCGTCTTTGGGTCGGCCGGGAGCGTCGGCCGTGGCCGAGACACTGAATCCGCGCGTCCGTTCCAAAGCTCTGCGCCTGCGGCCGTGCGGTCAAAGCATTAGGCACAGGGGCTTCCCTGAGTTCCCACTCTACGGCCAACAAACCTTAGGGGACAAAGAATCGCAGGCGTGCGGCGACCTTCTTCAAATGTGAAGAGAGCACCCTCGATCCCTATAATGGTCGTGGGCTAGGACCTCAACTCGTGATCATAACGCTTTGAAAGCGGGAGCGACGCACCTCCCGATAATCGCACGCAACCGAGTCCTAGACCCGGGAGTCCTTCACCGCGGCTTTGCCCGCTGCGGCGACCCTGGTTGAGGCTCCGGGGCTTGGCGGCGACATCTCGCTTCACCGGATCGAGCCCCCCAAACGCGTGAGCTGTGATGACATCCTCTTACGAAGGACAAGCACCACGCAAGAAGGCGCCTGGATAGGGCCTTAACAACAACGGCCCCAAAGGGCCTAATGCTCAAACACGAAGCATGATCCAACGAGCGGAAACGAAAGCGAAAAGCAAGCAACACTCTGCGAAAGGAAAAAGCATGGACACGAAGTGTAAAAAGACGCTTCTCATTCATGCAAAAAACAGATATGGTACAAATACATAAGCCAATCTCAAAACTCAATAGCAACAAAGGCTAATCAGGAAGACTCGATGGACCCGCTTCCTCAGGGAAAGTCTTCAGGCGCGACGCCTCTTCTACCCCGGCGTTCTGGATGGAGGACGCCAAACCGGGACGAGGAGCCGCGGAGAGACAATCCTACGACACAAGCGGATCGTCCCAATAACAGTATCCATCGCCACCGCCACTCGATGGAGAATGCCGACCAACCATATTCCCAATCAACTTTGGTGACACGGCCCTCCGAGGTGACAAGTAGGGCCTCAATCGGCGCCACTCTGCCGCAGCGCTCGTTCTCCTCCTCGAGGATGCGATCTCGGTCACGACCGCCGGACGGCCGGCGATGTCCATGACGATGGCCCGCTCCAGAGCCCCGGTAAAATGCGAAGCCCGCACACTGAAGGGGACCGCATCACCAGGAACCTGCATAAAAGGCCAGATCATGAGTGTTCCCAAAATAAGCAACAAAGGGAAAGGGCCAGAAAGATGCGACCGTACCGAAGAAAATGCGGCCCGCATAGGTTCATCCGAAAGGGCCTCACCCTGGCGCTGGGGAGGGCTGACTGGAAGGCTGGCGGCCGTAGGAGCGCTCGGGGGCTCTTGCCACGAGGACGTCTCGCTTTCCCTTCGCCAACTCCGAACCGCATCGGCGAAGGGAGCGGCACCAACTTCGAGAATGCGGCCCGCATGTTCATCCGAAGAATCTCCCTTTGGGGCTCGGCTTCCTCAATCGCTGAGGAGGGTGGACTGGAAGGCAGTAGCCGCAGGAACACTCGGGGCTCTGCCACAAGGACGTCCGCTTCCCCTTCGTTGCTTTTTGGAGCAATGCGGGAGGCGGTCTCAACCTCACGAAAATGCGGCCAGGTCTTGTGGAGGCCCGTACACGAAATGGGCTCCACAAGAATCGCAGTGGCTGCGCGAGCCCCCGGACCTCCGACGCCGCTCGAGCCCAGTAGCAAGTGGCCTCTCTGGGCTCTCCAGAATAACATCTCCCGATGCCTCAACAGCACAGCTAGCAGGCGGATCCCCAGCAGGTAGAGACTCGACATCGCAGACTTCGCGAACGGCTGGTTCCGCGATCTAAGTCGACGAGGGTGCGGCAGTTTCCCTCTGGCGACCTGCGCTGGCAGATCTCGTCGGACCCAAACTTTCCGCAATGGAAGAACCGGCAACTTTTCTCCGGGACCTCCTCAAAGTGGTCCCTTCGGCTTCCCTTATCCGTTTAAGGGCAGCCGCATCCTCATCGTCGCTCGACGACACACCCAAGAACGGCTTTCCTCTTTGCAGTGCGTCCTCACCGCCGTTCCCCGGTCGGGCGAACGAAGGAGGTCACCTCTCTCGGGAGCTCCTTGCAGACCCGTCCTTGCCTTGACCAAGGGGGTCCCCACCTGGCGATCTCAAACGTGACGGATGTGAGGAAAAAGCCCTGGATCGAGAACCTCTTTTCCTCCAACTTGATGGCGGATAGCAGCTTCAAGGATTCTGCAAGGTCCGCGTCAGCAGGCTTGTCCCGGAAGAACTCCGAGATCGGGCACCACGCTCTCGGAAGCTCACAGTCAGAAGGCTCCTGCAGAAAGAAGAAGCGCTCCTTCCAGCCCTTCACGGAGTCAGGATTGGTGCTGCGTAAGTTGATCCTCGCCTTGGGGGTAAGCGATATCCAGTCCTCCGACTCCGTGGCCGGAAAAATTACCCTGGCCGCCTTC